>CM040435.1:67455803-68055803 GCA_022702705.1 Papilionanthe hookeriana x Papilionanthe teres | reverse complement strand
TAGTAAGGCCGACCATAACCACCCTTGGACATCTAGAAGTATGAGTCTAGATTAACCCATTATACTAATAATACATCCTGAACTAATCTTTAGATTAGCCAATGTTCTTTATACTATCGAGTGAAGGTAAAGAATAAAAATGCTTCTATTTAGCGCAATACCATAATTTCAAGTTCTCTACGAATGACAATTTTTCTGAAAATTCTTGGAGTAGTTGAAAAGGAGAAAGTTGTTTTATTTATACTTGCATCAACCTTTACTTTATTGCTACTTTACTTACATCTAATAGAAATTTCATAAAACTTAAAATCTGATTTTTAAAAAGAAATAAAAATTATAATTACTTTTAATTTGAAAATTTATTAATTTCTAAAATTAATCTTCCCTGTGGGATCAACAACCATGACTCCAATAGAGGCTCGTATTACTTGGATATGATACGTATACTTGCGTAGTATCTCTGGTGTGCAAAATATTTCTAAAATTATATATTTATTTTTGCATACTACCCTTTGAAATATAAATTAAAGAATAAATTGTAGGCATAGTTACGGGTCGAGGTCATCACATTTTTTGGCTTCATTGCCGCGGAACTGAAAGACAATTTTTAGATTTTTCAAATTAAAAATATTTTGTATACACTTTTATTTCTTTAAAAATACAAAAATATTTACAAAAACAAAAATACTAAAAAGATTTTATTTTATTTTATTTTATTTTCAAATTCTTTTATTTAATTTTTATGCATAGTTTTGGATCTGAAGGTTTATTATTTTTTGATTCTGAATTAGAAAGAACTGTTAAAAGAATTAGAAAAGAAAAAAAATTCAAAAATATCAAGAATGAATAACTTACGTAACAATAATGAAAATCTAATAGAAATTAATGAACAAAATATTTATAAACAATTAAGGGATTATGCAAACCCTACACCTGATGAACTTCATATTAGTATTCAAATGCCTGCTGTAGATGCTAATTCTTTTGAGCTTAAACCTTCTATTATTCAAATGGTTCAAAATAATCAATTTGGAGGAACACCAAATGAGGATCCAAACTTACATCTTGCTAGTTCCTTAGAACTTTGTGCTACTTTTAAATATAATAATATTTCTGATGATGCTGTTAGGCTTAGACTCTTTCCTTTTTCCTTAAAAGATAAGGCAAAGATGTGGCTGAACTCATTAACAACTGGTTCTATTAAAACCTGGGCAGATATGACACAAAAATTTCTTGCTAAATATTTTCCTCTTCCTAAAACTGCTAAATTAAGAAATGATATTACTTCATTTATTTAATTTGATGGATAGACAATTTATGAAACATGGGAAAGATTTAAAGAACTATTAAGAAAATGTCCTCATCATGCTTTACCAAATTGGTTAATTATTCAAATATTTTATAACAGACTTATTGGATCACTTAGATCTATTATAGATGCTGTTGTTGGAGGTTCCTTAATGGCTAAGACATTTGATGAAGCTTGTACCCTAATTGAAGAAATGGCTAACAATAATTTTCAATGGCCTTCTGAAAGGGTTAATCCTAAAAGAGTGGCAAGTATTCAAGATAATGAAGCCTTTTCTATATTAGCTTCACAAGTGGCTGCGATATCTAAGAAATTGGGTAATTTTGCTATTAACGTATCACATGTAAGTAATGACAATTATGAAAATATTGATGATTCTCAAACAATGGAGACATTGCAAGCTATGGCTAGTAAAACTAATAACCCTTATTCGAATTATTATAATCTAGGTTGGAAAAATCACCCTAATTTTAATTAGAATAATGGACATCAGCAATGAGGTAATAATCGAGTTAATCCAACTGGGAATTGGAACAATCAAGGAAATTCAAACATTAGACCTACTTATCCTCCTGGTTTTAACAATCAACAAAAAAAGTTATCTTTAGAAAAATTCATCTTGCAACTAGGTAATCAGTTACAAAGTCAAAACACTGCTATTCGAAATATTGAGAATCAGATTAGACAAATTGCTAATTTAATTAATTACAGACCTAAAGGAACACTTCCTAGCAACGTCAAAATTAATCCAAAAGAAATTGGAAAAGACCATGAATAAGAAAAAGCTGTACAACTTAGAAGTGGAAAGGAATTAAAAGAAAAAATTCAGAATGAAATTGACAAAGAGAGAGAGGTTGAAGAGATTGAAAAACCTAAAGAAACTCTTTCTCCAAGTAAAGATCAGTCTGTAATTCTTATTGAAGTGGACGTTGAAAGATCACCACCACCTTTTCCTCAAAGGCTAAAACAGCAGAAGCTTGACCATTAATTTTCTAAGTTCTTTGAGATTTTTAAGAAACTTACCATCAACATTCCTTTTGCTGAAGCTTTGGAACAAATGTCGAGTTATGCAAAATTTATGAAGGATATTTTAAGCAAGAAGTAGAAATTTGAAGCTTATGAAACTATTGTTTTAAGTGAAGGATGTAGTGCAATATTTCAAAAGAATCTACCTTAGAAGCTTAAAGATCCTGGAAGTTTCACTATACCATATGCTATTGGAGAAAAATTTTGTAGAAAATCTTTATGTGATTTAGGAGCAAGTATTAATCTCATGCAATTTTCTATCTTTCGAAAGTTAGATTTATGAGAGATTTCTCCCATCAGTGTAACCCTTAAGTTAGCTGATCGATCTATTACTTATCCTAAAGAAGTTATAGAGGATGTCCTTGTTAAAGTGGATAAATTTATCTTCCCTGTGGATTTCATTGTACTGGATATGGAAGAAGATAAAGAAATACCTATTATTTTAGGGAGACATTTTCTAGCTACCGGACGTGCTATGATTGATGTTCAAAAAGGAGAATTAATAATGAGAGTTAATGATCAAGAGATAACATTTAATGTTCTGAAATCAATGAGGTATCATGACAAAGAAAAATACTATCAAATGGATATTATTGATTATATAATTTAAAAGCATTATCAAGAAAAATGTAAAGTCATTTCTGAAGAAAAAAATGACGAATCTATGTTATATAATGAGTCATTAACTGAAGAAATTGAAAAAGTGAATGAAGAAAATTTATTTGAAGAAACTCATTATATTCATGATAATTGGGAAATTATAGACACAACTAAAAATGATATACGTTTACCCTCAGTTGAAAAAGCCCCTGAACTGGAATTAAAAATGTTAACTGCAAATTTAAAGTATGCATTTCTTGAAAATTCATTAACTTTACCTGTGATTATATCTTCAGAACTAAGCAAAGATCAAGAAGAAAAATTAATAGGAGTTCTAAAGAACTATAAGAAAGCTTTTGGTTGGACTATTACAGATATAAGAGGAATAAGCCCTTCAATCTGTATGCATAGGATTTTAATGAAAGAAAATTGTAAACCTACTATTGAACCTCAAAGAAGATTGAGTCAAATTATGAAAGAGGTTGTTAAAAAAGATATTTTAAAATGGTTAGATGCTGGAATTATTTATCCTATTTCGGATAGTTAATGGGTAAGTCCTATTCATTGTGTTCCGAAGAAAGGAGGAGTAACTGTCATTGTTAATGATAAAAATGAATTAATCCCTACAAGACAAGTTACTGGATGACGAATTTGCATCGATTATCAAAAATTAAACAATGCCACTAGAAAGAATCATTTTCCTTTACCTTTCTTGGATCAGATGCTGGATAAATTAGCTGGACACTCATATTTATGTTTTTTGGATGGATATTCTGGTTATCAACAATTACCCATTGTTCTTGAGGACCAAAAGAAAACAACATTTACAAGTCCTTACGAAACATTTGCCTTTAGAAGAATGCCTTTCGGTTTATGTAACGCACCTGCAACTTTTCAGAGATGTGTGATGTCAATATTCTATGATCTAATTGAAAAAGGAATTGAAGTATTTATGGACAATTTTTCAGTATTTGAACTTCTTTAGAGTCTAGCTTGGAAAATATAAAAAAAGTTCTGAAAAGATGTGAAGAAAAAAATTTGGTTCTAAACTGGGAAAAATGTCAGTTTATGGTCACAGAAGGAATTGTACTTGAACATAAAATTTTACAAAAAGGGATGGAAGTTGATCAGGCAAAAGTGAAAATTATTGCTGAACTTCAACCACCTACTACTGTTACTAATGTGAGAAGTTTTACAGGTCATGCTGGATTTTATAGAAGATATATAAAGGAGTTTTCTAAGATTGCTAAACCTCTGCCATTTACTAGAAAAAGAAGCTAAGTTTGAATATAATGAAGATTTTCTGAATGCTTTCAATATTCTAAAAGAGAAATTAATCACTGCACCTGTCATTGTTACACCTAATTGGAGTAAACCTTTTGAATTAATGTGTGATGCAAGTGATTATGCAATTGGAGCTGTATTGGGACAAAAATATGAGAAAATTTTCAAAGTTATATATTATGCTAGCAAAACTCTTAATGAAACTCAAATAAATTACACTACTACTGAGAAAGAGCTCTTAGCAATAGTATATGTCTTTGATAAATTTAGACCTTATCTTCTTGGGACCAAATGTATCGTACATACTGTTCATTCCGCTATTAATATTTAATGTCTAAAAATGATGCTAAACCTAGATTGATAAGATGGGTTCTATTTTTACAAGAATTTGATTTTCAAATAGTGGACAGAAAAGGAGCTGACAACCAAATTGCTGATCATTTATCAAGAATTAAAAATGATAGTGAGAAGATTACTGAAGAAACATAAATGAGAAATTCCCTGATGAACAGTTATATGTTATTCAAGGATTACAAACGCCTTGGTATGCAGATATAGTTAACTATTTAGTTAGCAATATTTTACCGTATAGATTGAATAGCAAATATATAAAGAAATTCAAGAATGATTCTAAATCATATATTTGGGAAGATCCTTATTTATTTAAACTAGGCAGAGATTTTGTGATTTGAAGATGTGTACCTTATGAAGAAACTTTTGCAATTATTCAAAAATTTCATGATTCTGAATTTGGAGGACTCTTTGGAGTGGATAAAATTGTGTTTAAAATTTTAAATTCTGGATTTTATTGGCCTACATTATTCAAAGATGTTGGACATTATGTGAAAACTTGTGATCGATGTCAAAGAATGGGGAATATATCCAGAAAATATGAAATGACTCTAAGCTATATATTAGAAATTGAGATTTTTGATGTATGGGGTTTAGACTTTATGGGACCTTTTATACTATCATCTGGAAAGATTTATATTTTATTAGCAGTTTATTATGTTTCAAAGTGGATTAAAGCTGGAGCTTTACCTAACTATGATTCCAAAAGTGTTTCAAATTTTTTAAAGAAAATGATTTTTACAATATTTAGAATGCTGAGGGTAATTATCATAGATGGGGGAAGTCATTTCAAAAATGTAAGAATTCAATTATTACTGAAAAAATTTAGAATTAAACATAGAATTGTAACTGCTTATCAACCACAAACAAGTGGAATGGCTGTAGTATCAAACAGAGAAATTAAAAGAATATTAGAGAGACTGTTAATCCTAAAAGAACTAACTGGGTTGATAGACTTGATTCGGCATTATGGGCTTATAGAACAGCTTATAAGACACCTATCAGAATGTCACCGTATCAATTAGTTTATGGTAAACATTGTCACTAACTCGTTGAAGCTTGGACCATAAAGCTTACTTGGGCGATAAAGGAGTTCGATTATGATTTGAATCTTGCAGGAGAGAAACGACTGTTACAACTAAATGAAATGAAAGAGATAAGAAATGAGTCCTATGAAAATGCAAAGATTTATAAGGAAAAAATGAAGAAATTGCATGATAAAAAGATTTCAAGAAAAATATTTGAGCCTGAACAAGAATTATAATTATTTAATACTTGTTTAAGACTTTTTAGTGGAAATTAAGATCTAAATGGATGGGACCATTTATAATTGAGAAAGTATAGCCTTATGGAGCTGTGGATATTAAGGATCCCAAGATGAGAAACATATTTAAAGTTAACGGATTAAGATTGAAGCCTTATATGGGAGAAATGAAACAGATTTACAAGGAGGCTTACGAGCTGAGTCTACCCAATTAAAATAACTGATTAGGTTGGGCTGACAACGTTAAACCAAGCTCTTTGTGAGAGGCAACCCATATATTATCATTATGATTGTTTGTGAATTGAATTTATCTCAATCTATATGTGTGTGTTGATCATACCATTTTAATAGACCTATTTTAAGACCGAAACTTTGTAAATTTGACGATATGCGAAACAGAGTCGAACATGGTTCCGGTGCCTAGGTGCCCAAACTTGGCGCCTAAGCACTAGCATAACCTGTGTATCAATGGTCCGACGCCTAGGTGCCAGATTTTAGCGCTTAAGCGCCCCAGTTACAGGTTCATGAAAAAACCAAAAATCTTCAGTTTTTCACACAAATTCTTCCTATAAACTACCCTATCTTCATCCCCAATCCCTCAGCAACCCTAATTTTGTCCAGCAGAACTCATTTTGGAAGAGAAAAGAGAAGTTTAGAAGAAATGGAGAGAAGATATCATGGTAATGAGTTAAGAGATAAGTCTTCTAAAGATCCTCAACCTTATTTCAATGGTTATATTGCAGTAAATTTGGAGAAATTATTCAGTCGTCTAGATAAGATTGAGGCAAAATTACTAAGTATTGGAAATCATCTACATGAGATGCATCACCAAATCGAGCACTTGGAATGGTAGATGAAGCTTCAATTTGATCTTATGGCGGCCTTTCAAGATTCTCAAGTGACGATGTATGGGAAGAACAAATGGATTGACGAGAAGATGGCTTTGGAATTTCCAACGGTGTCAGTTTTCTACCCATGCGGGCCTAGCTATCTTCATTGCAATAGGGATGGAAATTCAAAATTTGGAGAAGAATAGATCGTTGGTGTGTTCTAGGTGTGGTCGAGTCCTGTTTTAGTGAGTCGAATATTTAGTTTGTGTGTTTGCTTTCATTGTTCAAAGTGTGTTGTTTGATTATGAATTTGCTTTGAAATAGTGATGTTTGTGTTGTTTATTAAGAGTTGAACCTTGTTATAATACTTTTCTGTAATTTCTTGAGCTTGGAATGGAAAAATTTGAAATGGAATTGGAAGAGTTTGATTATATCTTATGTTTGAGTGTTGGATCTTTGTTTTATCATTTAAATTGTTTGTGGAAATGTTTGGAAGTTAGAAATTGGAGTAATACTCTCATGTGAGTAATTAGAAGTCGAATTTGTTAAGTTTTGGTGGAAAATACAATTTTTAAATCGAATTTTTAGGAAGGCGAGTTTGGCACCGAGGCGCCAGAATTCGGCGCCTAGGTGCCGGTTTGGCTTGAACCCGAAATTCAGGTTTTTAAACCCACCGACGCCATTAATGATGCATAGGCTTCTTCTTCCTCCATTTTTCGTGAAATACATACATAGGGATCCATTTTTAGGTCGGCTTTTTGAGTTTTTGAGCTTGGAATCACTTGATTTCTTCATCTCGGGGTCAAATCTACCTTCTAATCCAATTATTTTTAATTTTCACCATGGATTTTTCAACTTTTGAGTAAAACAAAAAATTTTGATTTTTGGAGTTTAATCCATGGATTTGAAGCTTTATTTAAGTTTTTAAAGCTTAAATAAGTTTATTCTTTTAATTCTTTAATTTATTTTGCGTTTTCTTTCTCTTACGTTTAGAGCTCTGAAATCTAAGGGAGGGAAGGAAAGAGAAAATTTTGATCGCAGAAAATTCACTATTGCTGCAGCACATTTTCGTTACAATGAATTTACTACGACGAGAAAATTTATCTCGGAGAGGAGTTTCTACAATCTTGGTGGAATGATTGAAGATACGATCGTTGCACTGAACTGGCAACAATTCTGTTACTTCACTTCTGTTGTTGTGATCCCTGTCGTTAGGGAATTTTATGCTAATTTTATGGATTCCAAAGATTACGAGATCTTCATGAGAGGAGTTAGAGTAGGATTTACTCCTAAAAGAATCAACATTTTCTACGGCCTGCCACCGATCATTGAGTGCTACTATTCTGGATTATCTCCATCTGAGGGAGATTTAGAGATGATTATTGCATATTTGATTGATGGTACTGGAGCTTGGAAGATCTGGAACTAGAAACAGGTAAATTTTTCATCTTCTAAGTTAAATGGTGTTTCTAAGGCCTGACATTATTTTATTTCTGCTCGCCTCCTTCCATCCAATCATTTGAGTGAGGTCACAAAAGACAGAGCTATCCTCAACTACTACATACAGGAGAGGAAGCTAATTGATGTCAGGAGTATTATTTATGATTCTGTGGAGGCCACTGCTCGTTCCAGCATTTCTGTGGGATTGGGATTCCCATCTCTGATTTATTCTCTGTGCAAAAGTGCTAGAGTTATTGCTGAGCATTTAAAGGCGAAGCTCATGTCTACCAAGCCCATTGGACGGGATAGTGTTAGTATTTATGATCGACTTCGAGGTAAGAGTTCTACCACACCCTCTAGTTCATTACCTACTTCAGGTAGACCTTCTACTTCTCGAACCTCTACTTCTGCTGCTAAGCCACCATCTAGTTTTTGGTAAAATATGCATGATAAATTTATAGAGCAGCAGAATATATTACTTTTAAACCATTGTAGAGTGGATACAATAGATAAGAAAGTGGATCATCTTTCTGAGTACACCCAAAGGAAGAGTGATTTTGATGCAGAGTATTCTGAGACTCTTATTAAATTCCTTAAGGGTGATCATTCAGTTCAGTTCCCGACCTGCCCTCGATTCTCACCATATGATGATTGCTAGAATATGAATGTAGATTTTTCTTTTGATGATGATGAGGATGAGGAGACAGCTAGTGATGAGTAGATTTCTAGGATTGAGTAGTTGTGTTATTTATGTTATGTTTTGTTAGTGTGTTAATTTTGGATGTATGTGATGATTTATTTTTATGTTTGATGCACTGTTGATGTTAGTGTACTTTTGATGTTTAGATTTTATTGATTCTGAGACACTTATTGTTGTACTGATGATTGTTGGATTGTTAGAATTTATTTCTATAATGAGATGCTTTGTTTCTGTTTTAGTACAGTGATCAGTACACCTTTTGTAGTTTAGTTATTGTTGTTTAAAATTATAAAAGAAAAAAGAATTAAATTTTTTTTTTTGTAGAAATTGATCATGCTTACTAAAATTTTTCTATATTTACTTAAATATTTCTTTTACATTCATAAAAAGCATGTGTAGAAATAAAATTTTCCTTTCTAGATTATTTTTCATATACTTAGAAAAATCCCTTGTGGAAATATGCTATTCTTTCTCTCATGCTTTAGAAATTTTCATGATTCATGTTTATAACAAAACTGAAATTTGGGGGAAGAGAAAATAATTTGAAATTTAAATATTATTTGTCCTTAATTACTAATATTTTGTTTAAAAATATTAACATAACGTAAGGAATGAAAATTTATTTAAGATTACTTAAAATTTTGAATTCGTAAATAATTTAGTAAACTTAATTAAAATTTTAATAATTTCGATTGATTTTAAGAATAGAATTATTTAACTTAAAGAATAATAAGATTAAAAATTTTTCTATTTATAGTAAAGAGAATTGTATTTTTTAAATACTAAGGAATCAAGATTATTACTTGAAAAAGAAAAGATTGAAATAATTTTTGAAAAATACTTATTAAGAATGCCATATTTATTAAGTGAAAAAATATAAGTTTTTAAATATAAGTTAAGGATAGTGAAGTTTAAAATCATTAACATGCTATTCAGATATGGTAATCCTTACAAATTGTAAAAAAAAAAGGAGGGGGATTGAAAAATATCCTTAAAAAGAAAGAAAAAAAAAGAAAAAGAAAAACAAAAGAAAAGAGAAAAAAAGAAACGTGAGAAGCTTGAGGAGATGCCTAATAAAAAATTGGCTTCACTTAGATTATCTTATAGGAAGAAAACTAATTACATATTTAACTTAATTTTTATGTACAAACATCCTGACTAGAAAAGTTTTCATGAAAGTCTTTTTCTTGTAAATTATCTATGTGACCTAAATATGATAAATTACAATTATTCTTGAAATAAATGAAAAATTTTAAGTCTTATGATTTGGTAGTTAAGCATTCTTTAAATTCTTAAAATTAACCTTAATTAGTGAAATTTGGTTAATGATTTACTAGATTATTTATAAAACCAAAAATTTCAAGGAAACTTGAATATTTAAACTTCATTCCAGATGTTATTTTATATAATAAAAAGGGTTACTTGAGGACAAGTAACATTTAAGTTTGGGGGTATTTGATCCACTTGAAAAGTACCTATTTTTATGCCTTATTTTTTATTCAATTTTTAAGGATATTATGCTTTAATGAAATGTATTTTAATGTTTTTGGATATAGGTGATAAAAAAAGAGTTCAAGAAGGAAAAAGGAGCAAAAATAGAGCTAAAAAGCAAAGTTGCCAAAATTATAGGTTTGGCGCCTAGGCGCCAGTTTGATACTGAAGTAATTAAGATTTTTGACAACCTTGGGCAGTTATTTTGACGGTGTTAAGCAGTTATCAGACCTTCTAGAAGACTGGAAGTTACTCCTGATACATAGGACATGTGATACAATGCATTTGGACACAAGAAAACTGTTTTAATCACGAAGAGGTGCGATCCAATGTGAAGGGGTGTGAAGATCTGGTCACAGAGTCCGGTGCTAGATCCCGGTGCCTAGGCGCCACACTTACTTTCTAGAAGATTCATTAAATTTGGATGAATTTTGAAGAGGTGCCTTAAGCAACCCCTAATCATTTTTGAAGCTCTATAAATAGGAGACATTTCTACAGAAAACGAAGCTCTCCCACGCCCAAAAATAGTTCTAAAGAGCAACCAAATACTTTTCTTAAGTATTTAGTGAGTTTGTTTTAGTTTATTTTAGTTACTTTGAGTGTTACTACTCAATTCCTTGAGTACTAAGTGAGAGTTTGTAAGAGTTGGTGCAGTTGAAGTCTTGTACTTTGCATTGGAGTCAGTAGGAGTCAAAGGATCACTTAAACGAACATTTCAGATAAGTATTTGTAACCTGGTTCAAAGTTTTATAAATATGTTTTGTTGTGTGAATTCAATGTGTTCTGAGTAGTTACTTTTCTTTCTCCTTTCAAACATGAAAAGATAATAAAGATAATTTGATTTCGTTGGAGAAATTAAACTTAATTTCAAAAAATTATTGTGATGATATTCATACCTGATTTTAATTTACTTTTTAAACTGGCCATTTGAATTGTTAAAATCTGTTGAAGAATTTGGAGACCTATCCGGAGATGAGTTCTTAACTAGTAGATATCACATGAATCCTTGGGTAATCAAAGGCCATGTGCGAGTTATTCAAGGTGAAGTAGAAATAAATATGAAAATATTATTTATTTGGTGTAGAATTAATTAGTTTTTAGAGTGACAGACTAAATTCTATTAATTTGGTTTATAGGAAGGGAACGGGTCACTAGTAGGGCCAACCATAGCCACCCTTGGACATCTAGAAGTGTGAGTCTAGATTAACCCATTCTACTAATAAAACATCCTGAACCAATCTATAGATTAGCCAATGTTCTTTATACCAAAAAGCGAAGGTAAAGAATAGGAATGCTTCTATTTGACACAATACCATAATTTCAAGTTCTCCATAAATGATAGTTTTTCTGAAAAATCTTGGAGTAGTTAAAAAGGAGAAAGTTGTTTTATTTATACTTGCATCAACCTTTACTTTATTGCTACTTTACTTACATCTAGTAGAAATTTCATAAAACTTAAAATCTGATTTTTGAAAAGAAATAAAAATTATAATTACTTTTAATTTGAAAATCTATTAATTTCTAAAATTAATCTTCCCAGTGGGATCGATAACCAGGACTCCAATAGAGCCCTGTATTACTGGATACGATATGTATACTTGCGTAATACCTCTGGAGTGCAAAATATTTTCTAAAATTATATATTTATTTTTGCACACTACCCTTTGAAATATAAATTAAAGGATAAATTGTAAGCATAGTTACGGGTCGAGGTCATCAACGTTAAGTAGCGCGCGCCGCATGTGCCTTCGATGCATATGAGGCTGACACGAATAAGTAGGAAACTAGAGATTTAAGTGATTTAATTTAATCAGTCCACCTTATAAAATTTAAAACTTGGTGTAGAAAAATCCTATAAATAAAATAAAAATACCCGCTTGCTCAGTGAACAGAGGAGAACAATATTTCATTTTTAAGCTATTTTTAAATATTTAAATAATAAAAAATTTCATTAAAAATCATAAAAATCACAAAATTGTAAAATCACATCAAAATGTCACATTTGGCTTCCTAATTACTTGGGAGCAATTAAAATAATTTTTCTAATTTTCTAAGTAAATATATTAAAATTTAAAGTTTAAAAATTAATTTCCTTAATGTCTCACTAAAATAATTCCAATAATTAAAATATAAATCACAAAAAAATTTTTTTTTCTCTAGGTTCCCTGAACTCAGGGAGACCTAAGAAAAATATAAAACTTAATTTTACATTCAAAGTATATTTTATATTTAATTATTCAAAATTAAATAATAATTATAATAATTAAATTTAAACTTTAAAAATCATGAAAATTAGTCGAAGTGGTCCTCCGACCAAGGTGAAGCTCCAATAATTTTCCTATGGATAGAAGCTTTAGCTTGATTAAATTATTAAATTTACTTTGAAAAATCCCTATTTTTGCTTAAAATAATTATATAAATTAAATTAAAATCAAAAAAATCACATTTTCTCCTCTAATATTTCAATTTACTCATGAGTGGGGTAACATAAAAATTTCAAAGTCATTTGTGTTTAATTTAATGAATTATGAAGTGATAACGTCTTAAAGGGCAAAATGGTAATTAAAAATTTGAAGCCATAATTAATATTTAGGCCTAATTAAAGAGTTAAATGAGCAATTAATGATCATAAATTTTTACTCCAAATGATTTAAACACAAAGGGATAAGTGGTAGAAACTAATCTCATCTTTGTCACAAAAGAGATAATTTGTAATTTCTTTAATTATGTTAATTTGGATGATAATCAAAATTAAATGATCCTAGGGTTAGAGGTTGACTTTAGAAGTTAATAATTCAACAATCTAATACCCCTAGTTGGTCTTTAAATGATAATTTGATATTTTGATAAGGATTAAGATCACATAACTAAACATTTCTTAAAAGTTACAAATTTACCCATAGGTCTTAAGGGCTTAGTATTGAACTAAGATTAATTCAAATTGTTTAATGAGATTTAGAAAAGACAATATAATTGATCACAAACATTCTTGAATCACTACTAGCCCAACTCTAAGTTTAATTTGGCTAAGTTCCTTAATAAATCAATTTGTCCCCTAAGGGCCCCACTCACATAATTCATGAATGAAATATCAAGGGATGATCACACCACTTAAAGGCATAATTAAAACATCAAAGGTCCACTAAGCATGAGGATATGAATTGGGTGAATCACTTAGAAACATAATAAGTTTAAATGAACTCGAGACTATTTAAGGGATCTTGAAAAGTCTAGGGTATTACCCGGGACCTTTTCATCATCCTTTGGATACCTTGGAGGACACTTGAGCTTATTATGGATTGATTAATGAAATCATCCTCATAAATGAAAAGATAGGAACCCACCAAGTTATGACATAGGATTTGGTAGGTGCACTTTAGCCCAGTTTTCCTGTTTTCTAGCATGCAATTTCAATTTCCTGTGGATTATCATACGTATGTGCTGCAAATGGTAATCTTTCAGCTGAAGTGTGAGAAGAGGACTGGTACACTTTTACAGTTTTATCAAAATTTTATTTTCCCGCATTTTTTTTACAGTACTTCCTGCTTATAAATTTGCATAATAAACAACAAGATCACCTTGCATGTCAAAACTAAAACTTTTAGGATAGCCACAAAACTAAGATAAAAATTAAAATTAAAATAATATAAATAAAAAATTCACGCTACAATAGTCAAAATATAAAAAAACTCAAAATTTAATCACAAATAAAAGAAAATCACAATTGCAACTAAATTAAAATGTCTCTATCGAATGATCGGGAATCCCTCGGAGGAGGCAACCTACAACTGCTAACGAGATTTCCCACGGTCTGAATGAAAGTACTGAATTCATTTAGTTAAATTTGGTAAATTCATCTAGACTAAGTAAATCCAAAGAGAATAGTGGTGTCAGAATGTGGGAACCGTGGGATCTTAAGCGGTGTCCCTATAATCAACTTAAATATTCCCATAATAAGATATTAAGACACCTCAGTTTAGAAATTTCCAAAACAAGACACTTCTCTTTTCTCTTCAATTGGCACTTTTAAAATTAAACCTGCTACGACAAGGAGCTTGGAGCAAACATTATGGGCAGCACGACCATCTTCAACAACAAAAATCCTTAGAAATTAACAACTAGCCATAGGATTTTGAGGTCGTTTGTCTAGTGGAATATAAACCCATACTTTAACTTTTAGGCCTTTGCACCTAGTGCAATATAAGCCTTAAACTCGTCTTAAAACTCTGAGGTAGTCATACGATATAACATAAATCTTCCCATCTTCCAAACTATTCACATGATCGGTATCGTGTGAATATAAGTCCTAATTAATTAAAAATTGGCAGGATGAAACATAAAACAATTACTTTGAATTGAAGCCAAACCATAGGATAGTTGAGAAGTCACCAAGTTTTTTCATGGATCTATGACTTCCCCTAGCTTTCATTCCTTTGGATTATTACAATAAGCATTCTGAAACTTTAGCCACTCACTTATTGGAATTCATACTACCACACACTCTTTTGGTAAATCCTACCTTTTGGAAGTCTTGAAAATATTATTTCCTAATCTAATCGAGAGTTTTCTTAGGTGACTTCGGTTATCTAAGATGTAATTAACTATAGGGGCTTGCCCTTATTGGAAACTTAAAGACCCCAGATTAATATAAACCTTACTTAATTCTTTTATATTAGATAGGGGTACTTGTTGGTCAACATAAACGGTTCGCAGATCTAACGGATGTCATGCATTCTTTAGTTTATTCAATTGAGTCTCATTAGTAAGCAATGTGTCTACTCCTCAGGATAGATACATAGCTTGTGGTGTAATGCTCGTTCATTTAAACTATTATTTGTATGAGATCAGTTTGATTTCATATTTTCCAATTAAATATTACTTTTCCAAAACTACATCCATATTAAATTAAATATCTTATTAAAGGTTGACAATGGTCCCAGGTCATCCATAGATACGAGCGAGAAAAGATGCAAAGGGTCTGAAAACAAGAATATGAGCATTTTATTGAGATTTAATGGAAATACGTCAATATTATGGATGGACTCAAGCTACATATAGAGTATTCTTAAAGAGTGATGAGAAAAAGATAGTGGACTGTGTGTTCGACTTAAGGGACAGAGGTCAAGCAGGCCTTTTGAAAAAGAAGACCTATTCAAAGTCGCAGAAGTGGACGAGAGGAAAAGGCATAATCACCATCCAGTGTGGTTGTTGCTACAACTTCATACGAGACAAGCAGGGGAATCCCCCAGGCATTTTGAGACATCATGAAGTGAACCCCATGCCATCCAAGATAAAGAAAATGATTAAGAGGATGGTGGCATGGTGTTGTTGACCCCACTTACGTTGAGGTCTAGTTTTTCGTTAGGCAGCCTAGAATCTAGCCATATGACTTTCCTAGTGTCTAACTTATAAGACTAGCAATGGAACCCTTACCCTATAGAAATTCAAAATACTTCTTTTCTTCACTTGGAGTTTCAAATACTTAAAGTCTAACTTCTAAGCACTTAGATGGATGAAACCAAGCATAAGGAAACTTGAGAGGAGTTCCCTATAGGATGGTCAAGCCTTAGGACTCACCCTGGGTGGTCTGGTCTGGGTCAGACTCACACACACTCACATCTACACTACACTTACGCTCACTGCCTTAAATCAAATTTGCTGATACTTGGTCTCCTACTCTTTGGAAACTCATGTGGGTGTGGTTCCCCAAGCTCTTAGCCCCAGGCTAGAGTGGCTAGAACCAGGACATGAAGGATCCAAAAGGGGAATTCCCTTGGTCCATGACATAAGTAGGTTGGCATCCTTCAATTAACCCTAACTTTACCAAAAATTCCAACTTTGACCCTCTTAGTCCTCAAACTCCACTAAATTACCAAAGTACCTCTAAACCCTAATTTTTGACCAAAAATCCTAAAATTGCCCAAATTATCCAATTTTCTCCAAAAATCATTTAAAAATATCCCCCTCCACTCAAATACCTCAAAGTAATCCAAATTGACCAAAATTCCAAAAATATCCACAAAATAACCAAATTATCAAAATGCCCCTCAAAATATAAATAATCCAAAAATTTCTAAAAATTTCCAGAATAATCCCAAATCATCCCAAAATCAATTACAACCACTTCATTGAGCCCAATTTGACCAAATTGACCCATTTTGACCAAATCCTCAAATTTCCCCTTAAGGCCCAAGATGCCCAAATCACCTCTAATGTCCACCCAATTGACCCTAATCCTCCACGATTTCAATCCTAAACTCAAATTCACTATGCCTAAACTCAATTCAATTCAAATCCAAGCATAATTTGACTCAATTTCAAGATCAATGTCAACCCAAATCAAAAGCCCTAAATTTGACCATTCGGTCAAAATCCCCCAAATTGAATCCCCTATCTTGACCAATTCCCCCAATTCTAAATTCTAAACTCTTCTAGCATTTCTACACACCAAATTGAGCCTTAACCTAAACCTCACCCAAATTTAACCAAAGTCAAGAACCCCAAATTTGTTGTTAATGTGTCATATGCCAAAATGTCACCAAATTGAATGCCCTAACCCCAAAATTTCCACCCAATTCATACTCAAAATACTACATGTCATTCCCCTAGACCAATCTGAATAAAAGATTGAACCCTTAGCCAAGCTCTAGCCTAACCCAAACCTATGTCTAACCCAAGTTATCCCAATTTGACTAAATGTCCAAATTCCACTAAATTGACCCTCCAAACCAATTCAAAATCACTCTAATCCTTTTCTAAACTTTTCATGACAATCATACACACCAATTTGAATAATTAATTTTATCCAACACAAGCTCAAACCTAATCTAGCCCAACTTGAACCCAAATTTCCCAAAATTGAACCAAGACCCAAATGTCACCCAAGCTTAGCCAAATTGTCCAAGCCAAGTCTCCTACAGTCATCAAGTGGACCTTAGGAACCATCGTGGATCCACTTAGCCCAACCTGGATGGGTCATGGACCAAGGGTCCCTTAATTTAGGGGATCTACTACCATTTTTTGGCTAAACCTTATATTGATTCACCCCAAGCCATCCCCAAACTAATTAATCACATTTAAGCCTCCCTACTGGCTCACTTGACCACCTAACCACCAGCTCAGGCATGGCCGGCCGACCTAGTCGTCGGAGGAGCTCAAACCGAGATCCACCCCTCTTAAATTGAACTCTAATTGACCCATCCAAGCTGGCCAATCCCTAATGGTTAACCGTGTGGTTCATCCCTCCACCTTTGCAAGCCATTGAACCCACTAGCAAGCCCTGAGCTCTACCCATTGGCCATGGCTATAAATTGAGCTCTTCATGACCAAAAAAGAAGGATGCACTAAAACTTGGCGAGGCTCTACCAAAATCCTTCCAGAGCTTCTCTGAAACCCCTAAGTGCAATCCCACTGTTCTGCAGCCCTAATCTCCACTGTCCATAACCAATTTCCCCACTGAACTTTCAACCGAAACCAGGACAAACTCCACACACCTCCACACTACTTAAAACATCAAATTGATTTGTTCCTCACCATCCCCTCACCAAACAAAGAAGATCCCCCACAGAAGCCCCTTCACAAAGCCTCATCAACCCAGACTTCCCTCAGATCCAAAATCGCCTCCTGATCGAGTGCTGATGCAGACCCAAGGAGAGCTAAAACTGGTACTTACAAGAGCTACGCAAGGTCACAACGAATGTGTGGAACCCTTCTGATTGAGGCCTCCCCTCTCAGATCAAGTTATCAAGATTTCACCTTAACCTGAGCTTATTTCGATTCTCCATGCATGTATAATGTATTTCATACCGTATAAGCCATATAAATAGGTTTGTCCAGGTCAGATGAGTCTATAGAAACAAACTTGAGGCTATTTGGTTGAGTCTAGCTCAAGATCTTAGAGCTAAAAGGTGAACGACTCTCAGGATGAACCAGTTAGGGACGATGAATGGATGTCATTGGATCATACATATTCAATGGACGGCGCTGATGTGGTCGAATGAGTGAACGGTGCATAAAGTACGGACCGAGTCAACTCCCACGTGGATGGAGGCATCGAATGGCAGAGCACCGCATAGCAATTTAGAGCCGCCAAGGTTGAGTCAGTGCTGCGATGGATAAATAAAAAAATAGGTTTTCTTGGATTTATATAAATCAGTTTAACTTAGAAAATTCATAACTTGGTGCAGAAAATTTACAAAAAATAAAAAAAATAAAAATATCATCATGCTCAGTTAATAGAAGAGAACAATGTGGAAATAAATTTGAGATCATTTGACTTATATTTGATTTATAATTAATTTAATACAATAAATCATACTTAGGCCATAATTTACTCCAAACATTTCACCATGGCATGAGGTTTGGAGGGCTTAAAGGTTCTGTGGTTAGGGATCTTCCTTGATTTTTCCAAGGTAAGGGGGCATCTCTAGCCAGGGATCCCTAATTTCTTAGCTAATTCACTATATTTTGGTAGAAAAATTATAATAATTAAAATATTGATCTAAAAATACAAAACTTGTTTTGATAGGTTCACTGTGGTGAGATGACCATAGGAAAAATATCAAATGGTTTTTAAAAAAATTAAGAATGGCACTAATGGTTAAAATAACTCAAAAATTAAATAATTTAAATAAAAATGTAAAAATCATAAAAATAATTCTCCACTGTTAAAAAAAAGGAGCTCCCCATAAAAATTTAAAGTTTATTAGAGTTAATATACCTACTAAAATGAATTTTTCAAGTTAATGGTATTTTTGGAATTAACGTATTTATAATAATTAAAATATAAGTAAAAAATCATAAAATTGGATTTGGGAGCTCCTAATAACCAGAGGAACTTAAGAAAAATATAATTGGAATTAAAGTAAATATTTCACTTTAAGCGTATTTTTTAATACTTAATATTTTAAAAATAATTAAAAATAAAAAAAATCATAAAAATCTTAAACCACACTAAAATGTCACATTTAGTCTCTTAATCACTTGGGAGCAATTAAACTAATTTTCCTAATTTTCTAAGTAAAGATAATCAATTTTAAAGGCTTAAAATAATTTTTAAAATGCTAAAAATGAATTTCCCTAATATTTCATTAAAATGATTCTAATAACTAAAATAAAAATCACAAAAATATGAAATTTATTTCTTTTGGTTCTCTGACCTTAGAGAGATTTAAGAAAAAATAAAACTTAATTTTTCACTTCAATAGTATTTTATATTTAATTAATACTCATAACAAAATGATTCTAGTAATTAAATTAAAACTCAAAAAATCTTAAAAATTGTCCAATTGGTCATCTGACCTAGGTGAACCTCTAATAATTTTCTTAAGGACAGATTATTTACTTTAGCTAAGTTATTGAATTTACTTTAAAAATCCATATTTTTGTATTAAAATAATTTTAAAAATTAAGTTAAAATCAGAACAATCATATTTTATCTTCCGATGTTTTAATTAACCCATGAGTGGGGTAACATAAAATTTCAAAGTCATTTTAGTTAAATTTAATGAGTTGTGAAGTGATAGGCTCTACAGGCGCAAATTTGTAAATTTGAAATTTAAGCCTTCGTTAAATATTTAGGCCTAATCAAAGAGAAATGAGAAACAAATGATCTTAATTGAAATATCTAGATGATTGAAATATAAGGGACTTAATGGTAGAAACCAATCCCACACCTCTCCACATTAAGGATAAAATTATAACTTCCTAAATTATTATGATTTTGAAGATAATTAAACTTAAATGATATTAAGGTGAGGGGTTTGAATTTGGAAGATATAATTCACCAATTAAGAATCCTTAGTCAGTGATGAAATGATACCAATATTTTGATAAGGATTAAAAGCATCACATAACTCAAAATTTCCTAAATTTGCAAATCCACCCATTAAGTCATAAGGACTTAGTAGTGAATTAGGCTTAATAAAGATTTGATTAATGAGGTTTAGAAAATGAAATATAATTAAATTCAAACATTTTTGAAACACTACAAGCCCAACTCTATAAATAAATTGGCTAAAATTCCTAATAAAACAATTTGCCCCTAAGGGGTCTTCACCCACATAATTTATAAATGAAATATCATAATGGTTACCCCACTCATTGGGATAATTGAAACGTAAAGACTCATTGGGCATAAGGGTATGAAATGGATGAATTATTTAGCAAGAATAATAAGTTCAAATGAACTCTAGATGATTCAAAAGGATGGTGAAATATCTAAGGTGTTCCCAAGATCTTTTCACGAGTCTTCTCGATATCTTGGAGGGCAACTGGATCTATTATACTTCGCTAAAGAAAAATCATCCTCACAAATGATCAAATAAGAAACCACCAAGTTATGACATATGATTTGGTAGGTACATTTTAAACCTGTTTTCTTATTTTCTGGCATGCAATTTTAAATTCCCTACAAAATTATATATTTGTTGCAAAAAACTAATCTTTCAACTGGAGTTCGAGAAGAGGATTTACACACTTTTACAGTCTACATTATTTTCCTTTCTTGCATTTACTTTACTGTATTTTCTTGCTTATAAAACTTTCATGTCAAACCTGAACTTTTAGGATAGACACAAAACCAAAACAAAACAAAAAACAAATTCCCTGCCATAACAAAGCAAAATATAAGACAACTCAAAAGTTAATCATAAACAAAACAAAATCACAATTGTAACTAAATTAAGATGTCCATTGGATGATCGGGAATACCTCGGAGGAGGCAACCTACGGCTGGTAACGAGATTTCCCATGGTCTGAATGAAAGTACTGAATTCATTTAGTTGAATTTGGTAAATTCATCTGGACTAAGTGAATATGAAGAAAATAGTGGTGTCGAAACGAGGGAACCGTGGGATCCTAACCGTTGTTGCTATAATCAACTTAAATTCCCTTCTAATATGACATTAAGACACCTCAATTTAATTATTTCAAACCATGATACTTCTCTCATATCTTCAATTTGAGACTTCTAATATTAAACCTATTGCAATCAGGAACTTTGAGCATACAAGGTGGGCAGCATGACCATCTTCAACAGCAAAATTCCTTTCTTAGAAATAAACAACAAGCCATAGGATTTTGAGGTAGTTTGTCTAGTGCAATATAAATCCTCATTTTATCTCTTTAAGTCTTTGCAACTCGTGTAATATAAGCCCTAAACTCATCTCAGAATTCCAAGGTTGTCATTAGATATGCCATAAATCCTCTTATCTTCCAGGCTATTCACATGATGGTATCAAGTGAATGCAAGC
Source organism: Papilionanthe hookeriana x Papilionanthe teres (assembly GCA_022702705.1). Taxonomy (NCBI): domain Eukaryota; kingdom Viridiplantae; phylum Streptophyta; class Magnoliopsida; order Asparagales; family Orchidaceae; genus Papilionanthe; species Papilionanthe hookeriana x Papilionanthe teres. Next base: position 68,034,256 of record CM040435.1, on the reverse strand, counting down.
CCTAAATAATAAAATTGGCAGGATGAAACATCAAATAATTACCTCAAACTGAAGCCAAACAATTGGATAGTTTGGGAGGATACCAAGATTTTTCTTGGAGATGTTTTTTTCCCCTAGCTTTATCTTCCTTTGGATTCCTATAATAATTGTTCCAAGCTTGAGCCACTCACCTATTAGATTTCCTATTACAACATTTTCTTGAAGATCATACCTTTTGGAAGTCATGAAAACAATGTTTCTTGGTCTATATCGAGAGTTTTCTTAGGTGACTTTGGTTATTTAAGATGTAATTAATTATAGGGGCTTGCCCTTATAGGAAACTTAAAGGCCCTAGATTAATAACCATATCTAGTTACTTTATACTAGGTAGGGGAATTTGTCGGTCAACATAAATGGTTCACAGACCAAACAAATGTCATGGATTCTTTAGTTTATTTGATCAAGCCACAACGCCAAGCAATGTATCCATTCTTCGGAATAGATACATGGCTTGTTGTGTAATACTTGATTATTTAAACAATTGCATATATGAGAGCAATTTGATTTCATATTTTAAAATGAAAATGACTTCCAAATTTTATATACATAAATTAAATCTAAAGCTTGAGCGACCAACAAGTTTATACTACCATCAGATTATATTCCCAACAGTTGTATCATTAACATATACGAGGTGGTGGATTGCATTCTACCACAAATTGGCCACCACGACTTCCTCAGTCCTTTCTGCACTATTTCATTCATTAGCAAGAGCAGTATTTTATTTGGGAAAGAGATACAGATTCTCTGTCTGAGAGAGTTTTGGAGATTGGTTGAGATTATCTTGCCAGTGGGATCAGTGTTGGTATTAAAGGGAAATGGAACGGATCTTGCAAAACATTACATCCCTGGAGTACCATGAAGAAGAGTTTCACTTACGTTCTAGAGGATGGATGACAGTAAGGTGCTATATAGATATCGGTTTGAACCAGACTTGGAGGGACTCTAACTACTTGTGTTGTGAGATAGCCCTACCTCTAAGTATACACGAAGGGACTTCAGTTCCGGAGTGTGGCTTAGAAGGTATCTTAATCTCAGCACAGCTTTGGATGACAGAGGTTTGGGTGTCTCTTTTCGTACTGAGCCAGAGAAGAGACAACATGATATACAAGATTACAGTATTTACACAGATGTATTAAAGGGAAGTTTTCAACATGTATTCAGTTGTACAACATTTTAGTTAGAGTCAACAAAACTAATTTTGGTTTTAGCATACATTTTTGGATGTTGTCACATTTGTGTGATTGTCGTAAAGCTATTGGACTATACTTTGTTCCCAAACTGTAATGAATAAAGAATAATACAAAACATGCAAAAATAAACAAACTAAAATTAAAAATCAAGAAGAAAGAAATAAAATCAAATTTGAAAATCTCTAAAAGAAAATTGAAAGAAAATGGTAAAGAATGATAACTAAATTCCTCCAAAATTCTACACACTTCGCTCACTGCATAGCTTCACTCACTATTCACTTCACCATTCCAAAAACTTTCATTCTCACAAGTTTTCCACAAATTTTCCATGAATTTTGAATAGTCTCTGCAACACCCCGCAAATTACCACACTTTCATAAATTCCCGCATTTCACAAATCCATAAACTCAGCACTGTCGCTACCTCTTGGGTTTGATGTGAGTCTTTGTGCTTTCCTTCCCAATGTAGTGTTCCTTTCGGTCAGCTCTTGGGTTGGATGTGAGTCCTTATTCTTTCCTTCCCAATGTAGTGTAACTTTCGATCAGCTCTTCAGATGCATGTGAGTCCCTGTGCTTTTCTTCTCAATCTGGTCATACTCAACACTTTGAGATGGTGTGAGACCCCCTTAAATGAAGCAAGTCATTCAATTTTCTTCTCAACACTCAAGGTAGGTGTGAGACCTCATTAAATGGAGTAAGGCATCCTAGTCCTCTTCTCAGCACTTCAAGATTGGTATGTGATCCAAGAAACAAAAGTACCTAGTTTTAGTGTTTATTTCATGCCCACTTTATGCATATTTTATGATATTACACTATAAAGGAATTAATTTTGCATATTTTTGACTTCAAGTATAAAAATATGATTTTATAGAAAATGAAGCAAAAACTATGCAATTTTGAGCCAAAATAAGCAAAGGAAGAAGATTTTAACTGAGTACATATTGATATGTCTTTCTATTTTTAATATCTTTTATATTTCTCACATATTTTTGGATGAAATTATACTTTTGAGAAAGGTTGCTTTTATGTTTATCTTGTAGTTGAAGATGTTAGGAACGCAACACAACTGAAATGAGAAGAAACAGAGTTGAAACGAAGCCAAACGGAGCAAAACCGTAGAGCTGGGAACAGGGTGGCGCCTAGGTGCCAAAACCCGGCGCCTAGGCGCCAGAATCATCCAGAAACGGTTATTGGACTGGATTTTGACGACTTTGGGAGTTATTTTGACGGTGTTAAGTAGTTTATAGACCTTCTCGAAGCCTGGAAGTTATTCCTAATATATAGGACATGTGATACAATGAATCTAGACACATTGGAACGGTTTAAATCGCGAAGAGGTGCGAGCCAAAGTGAAGAGGTGTGAAGAACTGGACGCGGTGTCCGGCGCCTAGGCACCAGATTCCGGCGCCTAGGCTTCAGACGTACCTTCTAGAAGATTCATTGAATGTGGACACATTTTAAAGAGGTGCCTTGAGGCAACCCTTGAAGCCTATAAATAGGAGGCCACTCCTTCAGAAAAAATGGCACCCTATAGTCTCTCTCTTTCCCCTTAGTCATTTTAGTCATTTTAGAGTCATGAAGATGTAGATTTCTATATCTTATGGAAAGATTGGTGAGGGATTTTAAGATATTTATGTAAGGGATGTACGAGCGGCGCATGGATCGGTTGGAAACTTTGGTGGAGAGAATTTCTTCTTTCTTTCAGAGGAAAAAGCTAAGTATTGTGTTCTTCATTTCTTTGTATTTGTTGTAAACATTTTCTAGTGAATTTTCTTTATTTTAAACCAAGTTTTCTATCATGAATTATCCATTTTTCGTAAGTGATTTCCTTTACTCTATCTTTTAATAGTAAGTAGTGGCATGCGTAGGAAAATCATTTTTATGATAGAATTAACTATTAAATGCTTCTAGGTGACATATAGTTGCATAAATATAATAGAATACTAATGAAATAAGTTCCTTGTTGGCACTTAATTTATTACATAGTTCTATCAATGCTTTTACTTCTTATGTCATTAATTTCATTTACTTTTGTTTTGTAATAAAATAGATGCATGTTTAGGAATTAAGATTTGCTTAGATATTCTCTTATTAAATTATGGTGATGATATTCATACCGGATCTTCATTTACTTTACAAATTGATCACTTGTATTGTTAAAACCTGTTGAAGAATTCTAGACCTAGAAGGAGATGAATTCTTAACTAGTAGATATTACATGAATCCTTGGGTAGTCGAAGGCCTTGTCTTGGTTATTCAAGGTGAAGTGCAAATAAATAGGAAGATATTGTTTATTGGGCGCAGAATTGATTAGTTTTTAGAGTGACAGACTAAATTCTAATAATTTGATCTATAGAAAGGGAACGGGTCACTGTTAGGGCCGACCATAACCACCCTTGGCCATCTAGTAGTGTGAGCCTAGATTAACCCATTCTACTAATAAAACATCCTGAACCGATCAATAGATTAGCCAATGTTCTTTATGCCTGGACCAAAGGGTAAAGAATACGAATGCTTCTATTTGGCACTACATAAAATTCTAAGCAATTCTTTCCTACACATTATCTATGTAATTGCAAGAGAAATGTAGTATTTAACATCTCAAAATTTCTCCAAACCAATTTATCCATAAGATATCTTTTTATTTAAGAACTTTATTTAGGATTAGTTATTAGAAAACCCATTTTAATCAACATTCCAAATTTAGGCCTTATAGAAATAGATTGGAATTAGCCTAAAGGATTGCTTACCTCACTTCACTGTGGGATCGATACTGGGGTTATAAAAGAAAACCCTATATTACTTGAAACGATACGTATGCTTGCATAGTACCCCTAGTGTGTAAAATATTTTCTAAAATTTTATAACATTTTGATTTTATACACTAGCCTCTATTTATAAATTGGGTCAAGTTTCTGGCCATCTTTTGGAAGCGAATATTAATGTGTTATTGCGGGTCGGGTCAGTATGAGAACCCCTTAAATGAAGTAAGGCATCCAATTCTCTTCACAGTTCTCGAGAATGGTATGAAACCCCCTTAAATGAAGAAAGGCATCTGATTCTCTTCTCAACACTTTAGACAAGTGTGAGACCCCCTTAAATGGAGCAAGGCATCCTAATCCTCTTCTCAGCACTTCGAGATCAATGTGAGATCCCCTTAAATGGAGAAAGACATCCTAGTCCTCTTCTCGACACTTCGAGATCGGTGTAAGACCCCCTTAAATGGAGCAATGCATCTGATTCTCTTCTTAACACTCAAGACAAGTGTGAGACCCGCTTAAATAGAGAAAGTTAACCTAGTCCTCTTCTCAACACTTAGTGATAGGTGTGAAACCCCATGAAATGGAGCAAGGCATCTGATTCTCATCTTAGCAGTCTAAGATCGGTGTGAGACCCCCTTAAATGGAGTAAGGCATCTAATTCTCTTCTCAGCAGTTGAGATCGATGTGAGACCCTCTTAAATGGAGCAAGGTAACCAATTCCTTCTCAATGCTCGAGGCAGGTGTGAGACCCCCTTAAATATGCAAGGCATCGTATTCCTCTTTTTAGTACTTCGAGATCAGTATGAGACCCCCTTAAATGGACAAAGGCATCTGATTTTGTTCTCAGCACTTGAGGCAGGAGTGAGATCTCTGTAAATGAAATGAAGCTAGGCATCCTAGCCCTCTTCTCAGAACATTGAGATCTATGTGAGACACCCTTAAATGGAGCAAGACATATGATTCTCTTCTTAGCACTCGAGGCAGGTGTGAGACCCGATCCACCTAAAAATTACTTCTTTTTAGTGTACATTTCATGTTCATTTTATGCCCATTTTTGAAGTATTGCACTTTAAAAGAAAGTATTTTCCATGCTTTTGGTTTCAGGTATATAGAATGGACATTTAGAGAAAATGAGGGCAAAATGGAGCAAAAATGAAGAATTTTGTATGGCGCCAGACTTCAAATTGGAGGTTTCAGAGTGACAGGCTGAGATCCCCAATTTGATCCTAAGATTAGTAACTAAACTCAAAGGTTAGCCTTCAGGTGAAGGGTAAGTGGGAGCTCCTTAGTGACAGCCTGTATCCTCCCAGCCTAGCCTTAGATTTAGTGACTAAACTTAGGATATGTCAATATTCTTTCCATGCTTGGAAGAGAGGGTACTCTTTTGAGGGTAAAGAAACATTTATGCTCCTATTTGGCACAATGCCATAGATAATCATTCCATATCATCCACACATCATATTCTCGTTGCAAGAGGAAAGATACTTTTCTTATATATCAAAACCTTTCAAATATATAGCTTAGTGTGTGTCTGTTAGTTAATTCTATTTTAAAGATATTAGAAGTAATTGTAGTTTGCTTAATTATTACTGTTTTCTGAATCTTGGTAGTAGAAGTAAACTTTAAACATTAATTTCAATTTGAGTATTGGAATTCAATATTACATTATCTACTGTAAGACTCGTGCCTTCCCTGTGGGATCGATAACCAGGAATCCATTAGAGCCCTGTATTACTTGATACGATACGTATACTTTCGATGAATGTTTGGACTTTACAAAATCATTAAAAATCTATATAAATTTGAGTTCATAAGTTCTTGCAATATTTAAATCCGCCGCATCAAGTTTTTAGCGCCGTTGCCGGGAAGGAAGTATAAACGGTATTTATTGATAATACAGTAACTGGAAACCTTTACTTTATAGTGTGTAATTGTGTGTGTTTGTTTACTTTTTAAAGTATTTGTGTGATTTTATATGCGTCATAGTGGATCTATAGGTTTAGTACCTTACGATTCGGAGTTAGAGCGTACTGTTAGAAAAATTAGAAAACAACAAAAACAAACTGAAAATCCTTGTAAAATGGCAAATAATCAAGATAACCAGAGAAATGATATTGGAAATTTGCCAAGACCATTAAGAGATTATGCTAACCCAACAACAGATGAAATTCATATAACTATTCAAAATCCCGATGTTGCTGCTAACTCATTTAAACATAAACCTGCTATTATCCAAATGGTCCAAAATAATCAATTTGGAGGAACACCTAATGAGGATCCAAATTTACATCTCGCTAGTTTTCTAGAACTTTATGCTACTTTTAAATATGACGGAGTGTCGAGTGATGCTGTCAGAATTAGACTTTTTCCTTTTTCATTAAGGGATAAAGCTAAGGCGTGGTTAAATTTGTTAGCACCTGGATCCATTAGAACTTGGGGAGAATTGTCTCAAAAGTTTCTATCAAAATATTTCTCTCCATCAAAGACTGCTAAGTTAAGAAATGATATTACATCTTTTGGTCAGTTTGAAGGAGAATCAATATATGAAGCTTGGGAGAGATTTAAAGATCTTCTTAGGAAATGCCCACATCATGCTTTACCTGATTGGTTAATAATTCAAACATTTTATAATGGATTAGTGGGATCATTGAGATCAATTATAGATGCCGTTGTTGGTGGATCGTTAATGTCAAAACCTTTTGATGAAGCATACACATTAATTGAAGAAATGGATACTAATAATTTTCAATGGCTCTCTGAACGGGTAAATCCTAAGAGAGTAGCTAGTGTTCATGATTCAAATATGATGACTATGATAGTTTCTGAAATTGCAGCCCTTTTTAAGAAAATAGAACAGTATGGAATGAATTATTCTCAACCACAGCAAGTGTTAGAGGAAAATTCATTTGGACAGATAACAGAATCTCAAACACCTTATGAGACTTTGAATGTTATTAATAGACCTAACAATCCTTATTCAAATTATTATAATCCAAATCCTGGTTGGAATAATCACCCAAAATTTAATTGGAATAATAGCCATGTCAGTGTTAATCCACATTGGGGGAACAGTTCTATAAATCCAGTTAGAAATTCGAACATTTAAGGAAATACCAATTTTAGACCATCTTATCCTCTTGGATTCAATAGTAACCTGCAATTTAAGAATAAGAAGTTGTCTACTGAAGAAATGATTCTGAATATGGGAAATCAATTACAAGCTCAAGGTGTTGCTATGAAAAATATTGAAAATTAATTGGGGCATATTTTCGCTGCACTTAATAATAGACCTTCTGGAACACTACCAAGTAATTTTGAGATTAATCCAAAAGATCAAAACAAGGAACAACTTAAGGCTATTCAATTAAGGAGTGGAAAAGAATTGGAGACAAGAGTACAAAAAGAAGTTGAAATAGAAAATGAGAAGGTGGAAATTGAAAAAGGTTCAAATAAGATTTATCTAGACTTAGAGTATCCTCTTGAACCAATGAAGATTACTGTTGAAAAACCACCACCTCCATTTTCTCAAAGATTGAAGCAACATAATAGAGATAACATATTTGAAAATTTTTTGGAGATCCTACGAAATTAACGATAAATATTCCTTTTGTTGAAGCATTAGAACAGATGTTTGACTATGCCAAGTTTATGAAGGATATTCTGAAAAAGAAAGAAAGTTTACAGATCATGAAACTGTTCCACTTAACGGAGGGTGTAGTGTAATTATTCAAAAGAAGCTTAAAAAAAAACTTAAAGATTCTGGTAGTTTCACTATTCCGTGTGCTATAGTTGAAAATTTTTTCGGAAGAGCCTTATGTGATCTGAGAGCTAGTATTAATCTTATGCCTTTATCAACTTTCAAAAGGTTGGGAATAGGAGAAATTTCTTCTACATCTATGACTCTTCAGTTGGCCGATCGTTCCATTACTTACGCTAAAGAAGTGGTGGAAGATGTCTTAGTGAACGTGGATAAATTTATCTTTCCTGTGGATTTTATTGTACTTGATATGGAGGAAGATAAAGAAATTCCAATCATTTTGGGAAGACCATTCCTTTCTCTTTGGAAGAAGCGGTGATTGATGTTCGAAAAGGAGAATTAACTATGAGAGTTAATGATCAAGAGGTGACCTTTAATATTTTGAAATATATGAAGTATCCCTCAGTGGAAAAAGATAATGAATGATTTAGGATGGAGGTCTGTGAATATTTGAGAAATGATCATTTTGAAAATATATTTGAAAAATAAGTAGAGTATGAAAATATGTTTGAAGAAGAAATTGAAGGAATCAGTCCTTTGATTTGTATGCATAGAATTTTATTAGATGAAGAACATAAACCGAGAATTGATCCGCAGAGGAGATTGAATCCAATAATGAAAGAAGTAGTTAAGAAGAAGATTTTAAAATGGCTGGATGCTGAAATTATTTATCCTATTTCAGATAGTGCTTGGGTGAGTCCAATACATTATGTATCAAAAAAGGGAGGAGTTACTATTGAAGTGAATGAATGTAATGAAAGTACACCCACAAGACAAATTAATGGATGAAAATTTTATATTGACTATAGGAAATTAAATGCCGCCACCCTAAAAGATCACTTTCCTCTTCCTTTTCTCGATCAAATGCTTGATAGACTTACTGGACACAAGTACTACTGCTTTCTAGATGGATATGCTGGTTACCATCAAATACCTATTGCTCCTGAAGATCAAGAAAGTACAACATTTACTAGCCCTTATGGAACCTTTGATTTTTGAAGAATGCCTTTTGGACTGTGCAATGCACCTGTAACATTTCAGAGATGTATGATGTCTATCTTCAGCAGTATGATAGATAATGGAATAGAAGTTTCCATGGATGATTTCTCTGTATTCGGGACTTCATTTGAAATTTTCCTGGAAAACTTAGCAAAAGTTTTGGAGCTATTCGAGAAAGCAAGTTTAGTTCTGAATTAGGAGAAATGTCAATTTATGGTTGCATAAGGAATTGTGCTTGGGCATAAAGTTTCTGAATATGGTATGGAGGACGACCCTGCTAAAATTAGAGTGATTGAGAGATTGCTACCACCCACTATCATGAGAGAGGTGAGGAGTTTCTTAGGACATGCTGGATTTTACAGGCGATATATTAATGATTTTTCTAAAATTACTAAACCTTTGTGCCAACTTCTAGAAAATGATAGAAAGTTTGATTTTAATGATGAATGTTTGAGTGCTTTCGAATTACTGAAAGAGAAATTAATCACTGCACCTGTAATTGTTTCACCAAATTGGGAGAAACCATTTGAACTCATGTGTGATGCTAGTGATTATGCGATCGGAGTAGCATTGGGGCAAAGGCATGATAAAGTTTTCAAAGTCAGTTATTATGCTAGTAAAACTCTTAATGAAGCTCAAATTAATTATACCACTACTGAAAGAGAGTTATTAGCTATAGTATTTACTTTTGAAAAGTTTAGACCTTATTTAATTGGAGCTAAAATTATTGTGCATACAAACCATTCGGTTATCAAATATTTAATGTAAAAAAAGGATGCAAAACCTAGACTGATTAGATGAATACTTCTTCTGTAAGAATTTGATTTTATGATAGTTGATAGGAAGGGATCTGATAACCAAATAGCTGATCATTTGTCCAGATAAAAGTACGATAAATTATCTGAATTTGAGATAGAAGCTACAAAAAATTTCCCTGATGAACAACTTTATACTATCATGGGAAGAAATTTGCCTTAGTATGCTGATATTGTGAATTATATTATGAGTGATATTGTACCACCTGATTTAACAAGGCAACAACAAAAGAAGTTTAAATATGATGCAAGATTTTATATTTGGGATGAGCCCTATCTATATAAATAGTGTAAGGATCTGATTATTAGGAGATGTGTTCCATAAGAAGAAACAAATTTGATTATTCAACGATGTCATGATTCTGAATTTGGAGGTCATTTTGGTGTTGATAAAACTGCTTTTAAGATTTTACAATTTAGATTTTATTAGCCTACTCTTTTTAAGGATGTATATAAATATATTAAATCATGTGATCGATGTCAGAGAGTAGGTAATATCTCTAGAAGAAATGAAATGCCTCTAAATTATAACTTGGAAGTTGAAATTTTTTATGTATGGGAATTAGATTTTATGGGACCATTTACTCCTTCATTTGGGAATTTATATATACTGGTTACAGTTGACTATGTCTCAAAATGGATTGAAGCTATTGCTTTACCTAGATGTGATGCTTGGAGTGTTTCAGAATTTTTAAAGAAAAATATATTTACAAGACATGGAATGCCGAGAGTGATTATAACTGATGGTGGAACCCATTTCAGGAATAATCAAATTAAGAGATTGATTGAGAAATATAATTATTCATAGAATTTTTAAGGCTTATCATCCCCAGACTACTGGTTTAGCAGAAGTGTCTAATCATGAAATTTAAAGAATTTTGGATAAAATTGTGGATAATCATAAATTAGATTGGTCTACTCGATTAGATACTCCTTTATGGGCTTATAGGACTGCTTTTAAGACCCATATTGGAATGTCTCTTTATAAAGTAGTGTTTGGTAAGACTTGACATTTACCGGTTGAATTGGAGCATAAAGCATATTGGGCGATAGGAGAGTTGAATTTTAGTTTGAAAATGCTAGAGAGAAGAGATTTATGCAATTGAATGAATTGGAAGAGATTAGAATGCATCTTATCACAATCACAGGATCTATAAAGAGAGAATGAAATTGTGGCATGATCGGAAGATATTGAAAAAGAAATTGGAATATGGATATAAAGTTTTGTTATACAATACGAGATTAAAGTTATTTTCTGGAAAGCTCAAGTCTAGATGGTTAGGACCTTTTACAGTTGTAAAAGTTCATTCTTTTGGAGCTGTTGATATTAAGAATCCTGATATTGGAAAGATTTTCAAAGTTAATGGGAATCGATTAAATCCTTACTTTGACGGGTTTCAACCTGACTTCAAGGAGGTTTAATGCTGAGTCATCTCGATTAACTGAAGGGTTTGTCGGGCTAACGATGTTAAACTAAGCACTTTGTGGGAGACAACCCATATGTATCTTTGTGGTGTGTTTGCTTGTTTGTTGTAATTGTGCTTTTTAGATAGTTATTTTTGAATCCTAATTGCTCCTAAATACTTTTAAAATTGATAAATGTTAGAACGAATTGAGATATTGGAATATTCTGGGTCAAACGAAGTTCGGTGAGATTTTTGACCACGGCACCGCCGGCGCACAATTACGGAGTATTGCTAAATTTCGGGTTTGAGCGCCGCGGCGCTCAAAACCTGTTGACGGTTTTTGGAGATTCAAAATGCGAGTTTTGGCGGTTTTGAGAGGGATCTTCGTCCTTATAACTCCCTAAACTCCATTTTAGACTTCCAAACTCAAGAAAAATGAAAACTACCATTCCCAATTACATCCCATGGATTCCTACTCTATAGAAACCCCTCGATCTTGCATTTTTAACCGAAGGAAGTTTATAAGTTTCGAGGCACATCGATTGTTCAACAAAGTGATGATGAAGAGGAGGATTATCAAGGAAAGAGACTTTATAAATCGAGTTATGAATAATCCTACTACAAGAATTGAAGAGATAATTAAGGAAAGGTGTTGGGAAGTGCTTTGTTACACTACCTCTGCCGTAGTCGTTCCGGTTGTGAAGGAATTTTATGCAAATCTTCCCAAGGATTGGTCTTTGTGCAAGGTAGGTTTGTGCAATTCACTCCTGCAAGAATTAATGGTCTATTTATGATTGAGAATGTACCTATTTGCCATTATTCAAATTTCAATGCCACAAGTGATAATATGAATGATGTGTATCGTTATTTGATGAATGAGAATGAAGATTGGGAAGTTAGAGAAAATGGATATATTAGTTTCCCTTCTGCATCTTTAAATCCAGTGTCAAAGCAGTGGCTTTACTTTATTTCGGCAAAGTTATTTCCAACTTTGAAGATTAGCAAGGTAATCAAGGAAAGTGCCATTTTGAATTCTGTATTCAAACTGGGAGGTCGATTGATATTGGTAATATAATTGTGAAATCAGTTTTGGGATTAATTGTTCATGGATCTAAATATGGGCTTGGGCACCCGTCCACCATATTTCTGTTGTGTAGTCAATCACAAGTTCTATATGAGAGTTGGGAAAAGGTTCTTCTTTCCTGGAGGCCTATTGATCCAACTAATCTTTATGACTACTAAACGGTAGGAGATGAAGATGATATGAATGCAGCTGACGATCAACCAACTCAGACTTCACAACCGATTCAGCCCTATTTTCCTGAAAGTTCCAGAATCATACTGAAGAGAATTCAACAGTTGGAAAAGAGGTACAGAATGTCATGAATGCAATCAATAATATTTCTGATTTATTTGATCATATAGATTGGAGGATGAAGGAACAATTTGATCACACTGGTCGGATTGAGATGGGCCTGATTAATCTGATGAAGAAGAACGCTGTGATTGCTGAGGATTCATTTGATGAATTCCCATTTCGTTCATTCTACAATTTGTTCGTGCATCAACAATCTATTAGAGACATTAGAGAGGAAGATAGTTCTGAAACTTATGTGGAGTGATTACTGGATTCTACTTATGTTTGATGTGTGTTTAGTTTACTTTGCTTAATTCTGTTTGGTGTGTTTGGTATTTACTTTGATTTGCTTTGTAATTTGAATTTGGATTTGCTATGCTTAATTTCATTGTGTGTGCTTAGATTTTAGTGTTTGCTTATCGTAACGTACTTGTAACACTAAAAATCGAAAGAGTTGTTGGTTTAATTTGAATGAACATATTTAGTGTTTATGATGTAGCATGGATTATATATATATAAGTATGTTTTGTATTGTTTATGTAAGAATTGTGTTAGTTATTGTTTGTGTCATGAAGTAGGTGCTTAATGAAGTGTTAAATATCATTATGGAGGTTGAAATAATCAAAATTACGAAAAAAATTTCGGACCTAGAAAATTTTTGGACTGGCGCTGCCGGCGCTCGAATCCAGAGAGTTTTAGCATTTTTAATAAGTATAGCACCGCCGACGCACTATCGAGCGCCGCCGGCGCCCAAGTACAGAAAAGGCCAGAAACCCTTTATTTCACGATTTTGACACTGGGACCCGCAGTTTCTTCCGTTGCTTTCATCTTCCTCCTCCATTTTTGCGATTTTGAAGACCTAGGGCTTGCTAGATCTCATATTTGAAGTGATTTCAAAGCTTTTTGAGACCGAATCTACACTTCTTTTGGTAAGAGCCTCACTTTAAGTTAAAAAATTTTTATTTTCACCATGGGAATCTCTCACATTGTTTAGATTTAAATTTTTAGATTTTTGAAGAAAATTTGAGATTTCCTATGATGAAATTTTTCTCTTACTTGTTTAGAATAGTATTTGGAGTTTGTTACATTATGGATTTGGAATTTATTGAAATTTTTTTGCAAATTTTTAGAAATTCACATGGCTCCAAGGATGAGTAAAGGGAAGAGAAAATTGGATTTTGATGAAGAAAAATTTGTTAATGTAAAAGCGCAATTTTGCTTTAACTCTTACCTTTACTGATAAGAAGTGTATTCGGGATCGAGCTTTTGATAATCTCGGTGGATCTATAGAACGATTAATTGCGAGTGGAGCCGGGAGAGATTTTGTTATTTTACTGCAAATGCTGTTATGGGTGTTGTTAGAGAGTTCTATTCAAATGTACCCTGGACTAAGACTGATATGTGTTAGTTAGAGGAAAATGGTTGAATTTACTCCTCAGCGTATTAATGCATTCTATCAGACTTAGGAACCATTTGTTTGTGAATATGAAAACTTTGATACTCAAGAGGCAAATATGAAGGAAGTGATTGCTTTTCTGACGGATGGAAGAGGGGAATGGAAAGTAAGTCAAAAACATATGATTAACTTCCCTGCTTCCAAGTTAAATGTTGCATCAAAAGTTTGGCACTATTTCATCTCTGCAAAATTGTTACCTTCTTACCACCACAGTGAGGTTACAAGGGATAGAGCAATTCTGAACTATTGTATTCAGAAGTTGAAGAAGATTGATATTGGAGCTATTGTCTTCAAGAACATTCAGACTATTGCTAGAGGCGAGACCACTGTTGGATTAGGACATCCTGCCTTAGTTCATGCACTGTGTGTTCAGTCTGGAGTAGAGTTTAGCAGTTCTAAAGAGATAGCTATACCACTGAGACCGATTACCAAGACTATCATTCGTACATTTTATGATATTGGAGCAGTTAAGATTACAAAGTGATAGTTTGGATAGACTCCATGGTAGGATGGGTGTGTTTGAGGCCAGAAGTGATGTGAATGAAGATTATATAAGAAGAAGAGTTGAGTTTGATGTTGCCTATCATGATGCTCAGGTTAGATTCACGAGGGAGGAGACTGATGTGATATTTCCTACTTTCCCCGGCTATACACCGTATAGACCTGATCATGTTGACCCTGGTGATTAACCTGGTGATGAAGATTGGTAGATTTTTTGTTTCTATTTCTGTTTTTCTTTTTATGTGTTGCATTGTTGTGATGTAGCAGTTATTTGCTTTTCATGTGATGTGTAAACCTGTTAGTGTACTGTTATGTTGTAATAAAAAAAATTTGAAATTGTTAAATGAACTGTGTAGTGATGTGATAGTTTATTTAGTATTGTGATGTTTTGTTGGATGTTTAGATGTTTAAAGTTAATTTTCTCTTCACCTTGCAAATGTTTAAAAAGTTTTTATATATCACTGTTACTAACTGTTTCATGTCTACTAGTTGTAAATTTTGATTAATACCAGATAGCTATTTAAAATTTTAAGATCCCAGCACAAAAAGGTTAGTTTCTTTTACTTTCTACTGTTTCAAATTTAATGAAAAATTTAATTTTGGGGGACGGTAGAAAAATATTAACTCTTATTTGTTCTCAATTATTATATTTTCAAAACTATTAGCATAACTTCTGGCAGTTGAACCTTACTGTAGGTAACTAAAACATTTTATTTAAGTTGAATATTATGGAAGGATTAGATGAAAGTTTTTAGTAATAAAGGTCAACTTTATAGAGGTAAGATATTTGGTATGAAAGGATTTGATTATAGTTAACTATTTAAAGTAAAGGAAAACTGTATTTTTGAAATGTTAAGAGACTTAAAGTATTGTGTGTTAAGAAGAGATTGTGACTTTATAATGAATAATAAAGCTCATACCAAATTATAAAGTAAGGAGGTATCTCAAGTTTGAACTTTAGAATGAGGAGAGTGAAGTTCAAATCGTTAAAAGCTATCTAGATATAGTAATCCTCATTAAAAAAAAGGGGGAATGAAAAGAAAAGAAGGATTGAAAAACAATCCCAAAAAGAAAAGAAAAACAAAAAGAAAGAAAAAAATAATTATGAGGAGAAGCTTGAGGAGATGCCAAATAAAAAATTGGCTTCACTTGAGTCACCCTAAAGGAAGAACATGATTTCATTTCTGAATTTATATTTAAAGTATTAGCCTACATTCTGATGAAGTTTGCATGAACTTCTTATTCACATAATCTTTCAAGGCACTCTTAATGTGACAAATTATGATTTATCTTGAAATAAATAGAAGACTAGAACCCTTAGACTTGATTGCTAAATATTCTTATACCTGTAGTGTTGACCTGAGTTACTAAATTTCTTTCTAAAAGTCTAACCAACATATTCTTTTGAATGAAAAATTTTAGTGTCTTACAGGTGAAAGGTGCATTTCCTAGAGTTACATTTTTATGTAGTAAAAGGATTACTTGAGGATAAATAATAGTTAAGTTTGGGGGATTTTACTGCACCAAAAATATATACTGTTTCGCTATATAATTTTACCTATTTTTGGTGATATTGCACTTTAAAGAAAAGTATTTTCATGATTTGTTGCAGATATGATGATTTTAGGTGATTGAAGAGAAAAGAAGCGAAAAGAAAATAATTCGGAGCAAAAATGAGAAAAAAGGAGGAAAACAGCTTCTGGTGCCGCTAGCACCAGCATGGGCGCCGCCAGTGCCATTTTCTCGAGAGCTCGTCAAATATTCGGATGATAGAGCACCGTCGGTGCCTTATCGGGCGCCGCCGGCGCCCAATGTCGGTGGATTTCAAATTTGAAGAGTTTTGTGACTTTTTGAAGGGATGCCTATGGAAACTCTTGGGATTTCGTTTCTAACTTATAAGTAACTATCTTTGGACGAAAATTAGGGGGGTTCTACTGTGTTTCTAGTGTAGTTTTAGTGAGGGAGAGTGTGTTTTGAGTGTTAGGACTTAGAAGAGAAGAGTGTAGAAGTGAGAATTTGAGAGGAATTCTTCTATAAGGTGTAAAAGAGAAGGAGTAAAGTGAGAGATTGCTTCTTTCATTCCATTCTAAAGAGGTAATTGAGTGTTTCAAAGAAGAGAGAAAAGGATTCAGAGGAACTTCATGGGAATTGCATTGGGGAAGAGAAAGAGATAAGTTATATTTTCTTTTGTGGTTTGTATGACTTTTCTTTTATATATAAAATCCATGTTTTATTGTGTCTTCTCCATGAATTGTGAGTAGTCTCCTTTGTCTTTCTTCTTGCATAGAGATGTGATGATGTGTTGATGTGAATTTGAAGTGCTTTTAACGTAATGAAGAAATTGTGATGGTTTTTCATTTCGAACTTAATTTACTATTCGATTTGGCCAATTGAATTGTTAAAATATGTTGTTGAACATTACCTATGAAAGGATTTAGTGTCCTACAACAATAATGAAGAATCCATTCAATTTCCATGGATGAATTGTGTAGTTCATGGGAATTGAGTGCAAATAAATAGGGAAATGTGTTTTGATGGACTTCAAATTGAAGGTTTCAGGGCTGACAGACTGAGATCCCCAATTTGGTCCTAAGATTAGTAATAGCCTTCAGGTGAAGGGTAAGTGGGAGCTCCGTAGTGACAGCCGGTATCCTCCCAGCCTAGCCTTAGATTTAGTGACTAAACTTAGTATATGTCAATGTTCTTTTCATGCTTGGAAGAGGGGGTACTCTTTTGAGGTTAAAGAAACATTTATGCTCCTATTTGGCACAATACCATAGATAATCATTCCATATCATCTACTCATCATATTCTCGTTGCAAGAGGAAAGATAATTTTCTTATATATCAAAACCTTTCGAATATATAGCTTAGTGCGTGTCTGTTAGTTAATTATGTATTAAAGATATAGAAGTAATTGTAGTTTGCTTAATTGTTACTGTTTTGTGCATCTTGTTAGTAGAAGTAAACATTAAACTTTAATTATAATTTGAGGATTGGAATTCAGTATTACATTATCTACTGTAAGACTCATACCTTCCCTGTGGGATCAATAACCAAGACTCCATTAGAGCTCTATATTACTTGATACGATATGTATACTTGTGTTGAATGTTTGGACTTTAAAAAATCATTAAAAATATATATATATTTGAGTTTATAATTTCTTGCAATATTAAAGTCCACCGCATCAGAAAGGAATTGGAGACAAGTGTACAAAAGAAGTTGAAATAGAAAAAGAGAAGGTGGATATTGAAAAAGGTTCAAACAAAATTTATCCAGACTTGGAATATCCTCTTGAACCAATAAAGAATACTGTTGAAAAACTACCGCCTCTATTTCCTTAAAAGTTGAAGAAACAAAACAGGGATAACAAATTTGGAAAATTTTTGGAGATCCTTAAGAAATTAACGATAAATATTTCTTTTGTTGAAGCATTAGAACATATGCATGACTATGCTAAGTTTATGAAAGATATTCTCAAAAAGAAAAGAAAGTTCACAGATCATGAAACTGTTGCACTTAGCGGAGAGTGTAGTGCAATTATTCAGTAGAAGCTTTCAGAAAAACATAAAGATCCTGGTAGTTTTACTATACCGTGTGCTATAGGAAAAATTTTTTTGGAAGAGCCTTATGTGATGTGGGAGCTAGTATTAATCTTATGCCTTTATCAACTTTTAAAAGGTTGGCAATAGGAGAAATTTCTCCTACATCTGTAACTCTTCAGTTGACCGATCGTTCCATTACTTACCCTAAAGGAGTGGTGGAAGATGTGTTAGTGAAAGTGGATACATTTATCTTTCCTGTGGATTTTATTGTACTTGATATGGAGGAAGATAAAGAAATTACAATCATTTTAGGAAGACCATTCCTTGCTACTGGGAGAGCAGTCAGTGATGTTCAAAAAGGAGCATTAACTATGAGAGTTAATGATCAAGAGGTGACCTTTAATATTGTGAAATTTATGAAGTATCCCTCAATGGAAAAGATAATAAATGTTTTAGGATGGAGGTCTGTGAATATTTGAAAAACAATCATTTGGAAAATATATTTGAAAAAGAAGCGGAGTATGAAGATATGTTTGAAGAAGGAATTGAAAATGAAGAAAATTCAGATAGTAAAAAGAATAAAGATTTGGAGTATGTTAAGGAGAGATTTGAAGTATTAGACACTATGGAAGGTGGAGATAAAAGCTTAACTCCATCTATAATAAGACCTCCTGAACTTGAGATGAAAATTATCCCTAATCATTTGAAGTATATGTTTTTAGGAGAATCATCTACCCTACCAGATATTGCATCTTTGGAGTTAAATAAATATCAAGAACAAAAATTGTTGGAAATTTTAAAAAGATACAAGAAAGCTTTTGGATGAACTTTAGCATATATTAAAGGAATCAATCCTTCGATTTGTATGCACAAAATTTTATTAGATGAAGAACATAAACCAATAGTTGATCTGCAGAGGAGATTGAATTCAATAATGAAAGAAGTAATTAAGAAAGAGATTTTAAATTGATGGATGTTGGAATTATTTATCCTATTTCGGATAGTGCTTGGGTGAGTCCAATACATTGTGTACCAAAAAAGGGAGGAGTGACTGTTGAAGTGAATGAATGTAATGAAATTACACCTACAAGACAAATTAATGGATGGCGAATTTGTACTGACTATAGGAAATTAAATGCCGCCACCCGAAAAGATCACTTTCTTCTTCCTTTTCTATATCAAATGCTCGATAGACTTGTTGGACACAAGTACTATCGTTTTCTGGTTGGATATACTAGTTACCATCAAATACATATTTCTCCTGACGATTAAGAAAAGACAACATTTACTAGCCCTTACGGAACCTTTGCTTTTTGAAGAATGCCTTTTAGACTGTGTAATGTACTTGCAAAATTTTAGAGATGTATGATGTCTATCTTCAGCAATATGATAAATAATGGAATAGAAGTTTTTACGGATGATTTCTCTGTATTCGGGACTTCATTTGAAATCTGTTTAGAAAACTTAGCAAAAGCTTTGGAACTTTGTGAGAAAACAAATTTAGTTCTGAATTGGTAGAAATGTCAATTTATGGTTGCAGGAGGAATTGTGCTTGGGCATAAAATTTCTGAACATGGTATGGAGGTCGACCTTGCTAAAATTAGAGTGATTGAGAGATTTCCACCACCCACTACCGTGAGAGAGGTGAAGAGTTTCTTAGGACACGCTGAATTTTGCAGAAGATATATTAAAGATTTTTCTAAAATTATCAACCTTTGGGCCAACTTCTAAAAAATGATAGAAAGTGTGATTTTAATCATGAATGTTTGTGTGCTTTTAAATTATTGAAAAAGAAATTAATCACTGCACCTATAATTGTTTCACCAGATTGGGAGAAACCATTTGAACTTATGTGTGATGTTAGTGATTATGCGATTGGAGTAGCGTTGGGGAAAAGGTATGATAAAGTTTTTAAAGTCATTTACTATGCTAGTAAAACTCTTAATAAAGCTCTAACTAATTATACCACTGCTGAAAGAGAGTTATTAGCCATAATATTTCTTTTGAAAAGTTTAGAACTTATTTAATTGGAGCTAAAAGTATTGTGCATACAGACCATTCAGCTATCAAATATTTAATGCAAAAGAAGGATACGAAACATAGACTGATTAGATGGATACTTCTTCTGCAATAATTTGACTTTATGATAGTTGATAGGAAGGGATCAGATAACTAAATAGCTGATCATTTGTCAAGATTAGAGTATGATAAATTATCTGAATTTGAGAAGGAGTTACAGAAACTTTCCCTGAAAAACAACTTTATACTATTATGGGAAGAAATTTGCCTTGGCATGTTGATATTGTGAATTATATTGTGAGTGATATTGTACCACCTGATTTAACAGCCAACAACAAAAGAAATTTAAATATGATGCAAAATTTTATTTTTGGGATGAGCTCTATCTATATAAACAGTTTAAGGATATGATTATTAGAAGATGTGTGCCACAGGAAGAAACTAATTTAAATATTCAATGATGTGATGATTCTGAATTTGGAGGTCATTTCGGTGTTGATAAAACTGCTTTTAAGATTTTACTATCTGGATTTTATTGGCCTACTCTTTTTAAGGATGTATACAAATATATTAAATCATGTGATCGATGTCAGAGAGTAGGTATTATCTCTAGAAGAAATGAAATGCCTTTAAACTATAATTTGGAAGTTGAAATTTTTGATGTATGGGGACTAGATTTTATGGGACCATTTACTCCTTCATTTGGAAATTTATATATATTGGTTATCGTTGATTATGTCTCAAAATGGATTGAAGCTATTACTTTACCTAGATGTGATGCTCGGAGTATTTCAAAATTTTTAAAGAAAATATATTTACGAGATATAGAATGCCGAGAGTGATTATAACTGATGGTGGATCCCATTTTAGGAATAATAAAATTAAGAGATTGATTGAGAAGTATAATATTATTCTTAGAATCTCAACTGCTTATCATCCCCAAACTAGTAGTTTAGCATAAGCGTCTAATCATGAAATTAAAAGAATTTTGGAGAAAATTGTGGATAATCATAAATTAGATTGGTCTGCTCGATTAGATACTGCATTATGGGCTTATAGGACTGCTTTTAAGACCCCTATTGGAATGTCTCCTTATAGACTAGTGTTTGGTAAGACTTGCCATTTACCGATTGAATTGAAGCATAAAACATATTGGGCGATAAAAGAGTTGAATTTTTTTTGAAAAATGCTGGAGAGAAGAGATTTATGTAATTGAATGAATTGGAAGAAATTAGAAATGCATCTTATCACAATGACAGGATCTATAAAGAGAGAATAAAATTGTGGCATGACCAGAAGATATTGAAAAAGAAACTTGAACATGGACAAAAATTTTTGTTATATAACACAAGATTAAAATTATTTCCTGAAAGCTCAAGTCTAGATGGTTGGGACCTTTTACAGTTGTAAAAGTTCATTCTTTTGGAGCTGTTGATATTGAGGATCCTGGTACTAGAAAGATTTTCAAGATTAATGTGCATCGATTAAAGTCTAACTTTGACGGGTTTCAACCCGACTTCAAAGAGGTTTTAATTTCTGAGTCATCTCGATTAACTGAATGGTTTGTCAGGCCGACGACGTTAAACCAAGCGCTTTATGGGAGGCAAACCATATGTATCTTTGTGGTGTGTTTGTTTGTTTATTGTATTTGTGCTTTTTAGATAACAATTTTAGAATCCTAATCTCTCCTAAATAATTTTAAAAATTGATAAATATTGGATAGAATTGAGATATTGGAATATTTCGGACCAAATGAAGTTCGGTGCAGATTTTGACCACTAGCGCTGTCAGTGCCCAATTACAGAGAACATACTGAACTTCCAGGTTTGAGCGTCGCCGCCGCCGAAAACCTGTTGACAATTTTTGGAGTTTTAAGATGTGATTTTTGGCGGTTTTGAGCGGGATATTCTTCCTTATAACTCCCTAAACTCCATTTTAAACTTCCAAACTCCATAAAAATGAAAACTTCCTTTCCCAATTTGCATCCCATGGATTCCTACTCTATTGAAACTCCTCGATCTCGCATTTTTAATCGACGAAAGTTTATCAGTTTCAAGGCGCAACGATTATTCAACAAAGTGATGATGAAGAGAAGGATTATCAAGGAAAGAGGCTTTATTAATCGAGCTATGGATAATCCCTACTACAAGAGTTGAAGAGATAATAAAAGAAAGACGTTGGGAAGTGCTATGTTACACTACCACTGCCATAGTCATTCTGGTTGTGAAGGAATATATGCAAATCTTCACGGGATCAACCAAGGATTCGTCCTTGTGCGAGGTAGGTTTGTGCAATTCACTCCTGTAAGAATTAATGATCTCTTTAGGATTGAGAATGTACCTATTTACCACTATTCCAATTTTAATGCCATAAGTGATAATATGAATGATGTGTATCGTTGTTTGACAGATGAAAATGAAAATTGGGAAGTTTGAGAAAATGGATATATTAGTTTCCCTTCGCATCTTTAAATCCGGTGTCAAAGCGATGGCATTAATTTATTTCGGCGAAGTTATTTCTAACTTTGAAAATTAGTAAAGTAACCAAGGAAAGTGCTATTTTGAATTTTTGTATTCAAACTGGAAGGCCGATTGATATTGGTAATATAATTATGAAATCCGTTTTGGGATTCATAGTTCATGGATCTAAATATGGGCTTGGACACTCGTCCACCATATTTCTGTTGTGCAGTCAATGACAAATTCCATATGAGAGTTGGGACAATGTTCTTCTTCCATGGAGGCTTATTAATCCAACTAATCTTTATGACTACTAAACAGTAGGAGATGAAGGAGATATGGATCTACTTGCTGATCAAGCAACTCAAACTTCACAACCTATTTAACCTTATTTTCCCGAAAGTTTCAGAGTGGTGCCGAAGAGAATCAAGCGAGTTGGAAAAGAGGTACGGAATGTTATGAATGCCATTAATAATATTTCTGATTTATTTGATCATATAGACTGGAGGATGAAGGAATAATTTGATCACACTGGGAGATGGGCCTGATTAATCTTATGAAGAAGAATGTTGTGATTGCTGAGGATTCATCTGATGAATTTCCATTTCGTCCCTTCTATAATTTGTTCTTGCATCAGCAATCTATTGGAGATATCAGAGAGGAAGAAAGTTCTGAGACTGATGTGGAGTGATTACTGGATTCTGTTTATGCTTGATGTGTGTTTGCTTTGCTTAATTTTGTTTCCTGTGTTTAGTATCTTCATTGCTTTGCTTTGTAGTTTGCATTTGGAATTTTTATGCTTAATTTCATTGTGTGTGCTTAGATTTTACTGTTTGCTTATCGTAGTGTACTTTCAACACTAAGAATCTAAGAGTTGTTGGTTTAATTTGATAAACATATTAGTGTTTATGTTGTAATGTGGATTTTATATATAGAAGTATGTTTTGTGTTGTTTGTGTAAGAATTGTGTTAGTTATTGATTGTGTGATGAAATTGATGCTTAATGAAGTGTTAAATGTCATTGTGGAGGACAAAACGATTGAAATTATGAAAGAATTTTCGGACCCAGAAAAATTTTTGGACTGGCGCCGCCTGTGCCCAAATCCAAAGAGTTTTTGGCATTTTTTAAAAAATAGAGCATCGCCGGCGTCTGATTACAGAAAAAGGCCAAAAACCCTTTATTTTGCGATTTTGACCCTGGGACCCGCGGTTTTTCCATTGCTTTCATCTTCCTCCTTCATTTTCACGATTTTGAAGACCTAAGGCTTGTTAGTTCTTGGATTTGAAGTAATTTCAAAGCTTTTCGAGACCGAGATCTACACTTCTCTTGGTAAGAGCTTCACTTTAAGTTAAAATTTTTTTATTTTCACCATAGGAATTTCTCACATTACTTAGATTGGAATTTTAGGATTATTGAAGAAATTTTGAGATTTCCTATGATGAAATTTGCTCTTACTTGTTTATAATAGTATTTGGATGGAATTTATTAGATTTTTCTTGCAATTTTTAGAAATCCACATGGCTCCAAGGATGAGTAAAGGGAAGAGAAAATTGGATTTTGGTGAAGAAAGATTTGTCAATGTTAAAGCGCAGTTTCATTTTAACTTTTACCTTTACAATAAGAAGTGTATTCAGGATCAAACTTTTGATAATCCTAGTGGATCTGTTAAGCAGTTAATCACTGAACAGAATTAAGAAAGATTTTGTTATTTTACTGCGAATGCTGTTATGGGTGTTGATAGAGAGTTCTATGCAAATGTGCCCTGAACTGAGACTGAGTATGTGCTAGTCAGAGGAAAAATGGTTGAATTCACCCCTCAGCGTATCAATGCATTTTATCAAACTTGGGAACCTTTTGTTTGCGAATATGAGAATTTTGATACCCGAGAGGCGAATATGACAGAAGTGATTGCTTTTCTGACAGATGGAAGAGGGGAATGGAAAATAAGTAAAAAACAGATGATTAACTTCCCCGCTTCCAAGTTAAATGTTGCATCTAAAGCTTGGCACTATTTCATCTCTACAAGACTGTTGCTTTCTTATCACCACAGTGAAGTTACAAGGGATAGAGCAATTCTGAACTATTGTATTCAGAAGATGAAGGAGATTAATATTGGAGCTATTATCTTCAAGAACATTCAGACTATTGCCAGTGGCGAGACCACTGGAGAATTAGTACATCCTGCCCTAGTTCATGCCCTGTGTGTTTTGTCTGGAGTAGAGTGCAACAGTTCTAAAGAGGTAGCTATATCACTGAGACCCATTACAAAGTCTATTATTCGTACTTATGAGTCTCATGTGGGAGCACGAGATGAGAGTAGGAGTACTGATATTCCTATTACGAGTTATGACCTTCCATCTACGTCTGAAGCCCCTACTTTATCTGATATTATGGAGCAGCTGAGATTACAGAGTGCTAGTGTGGATAGACTCCATAGTAGGATGGATGTGTTTGAGGCCAGAAGTGATGTGAATGAAGATTATATGAGGAGAAGAGTTGAGTTCGATATTGCTTATCATGATGCTCGGGTCAGATTCATGAGGGGGGAGACTGATGTGATATTTTCTACCTACCCAGCTATACACCGTATAGACCTGATCCTGCTGACCCTGCTAATGATCCTGGTGATGGGGATTGGTAGTTTGTTTGTTTCTGTTTCTGTTTTTCTTGTTGTGTGTTGTGTTATTTCTGTGATGTAATAGTTATTTACTTTTTCATGTGATGTGTAAACCTGTTAATCTACTGTTATATTGTAATGACAAATTGAAATTGTTAAATGGACTGTATAGTGCTGTGATAGTTTGTTTAGTAGTTATGGTGTTTTGTTGGATGTTTAGATGTTTAAGGTTAATATCTCTTTTTCTTGCAAATATTTAAAAAATTTTATATCACTGTTACTAACTGTTTCATGCCTGCTAGTTGTAAATTTTAACTAATAACATATAGCTTTTGAAGATTTCAAGATCCCAGTACAAAAAGTTAGTTTGTTTTACTCTCTACTGTTTCAAATTTATTGAAAAATTTAAGTTTGGGGGAGGGTAGAAAAATATTAACTCTTATTTTTTCTCAATTATTATATTTAAAAAATTATTAGCATAACTTCTGGCAGTTGAACCTCACTTTAGATAACTAAAACTTTTTATTTCAGTTGAATATTATGGAAGGATTGGATGAAAATCTTTAGTAATAAAGGTTAATTTTATAAGGGTAAGATATTTGGTATGAAAGTATTTGATTATAGTTAACTATTTAAAATAAAGAAAACTGTATTTTTGAAATGTTAAGAGACTTAAAGTATTGTGTGTTAAGAAGAGACTGTGACTTTATGATGAATAATAAAGCTCATATCTAATTATAAAGTAAGAATGTGTTTCGAGTTTGAACTTTAGAAAGAGGAGAGTGAAGTTCAAAATCATTACAAGCTAACCAGATATAGTAATCCTCTTTAAAAAAAGAGAAAAGAGGAAAAGGAAAGAAATAAAAGATTGATTGAAAAATAATCCCAAAAAAGAAAAGAAAAAGAAAAAGAAAGAAAAATATTTATGAGGAGAAGCTTGAGGAGATGCCTAATCAAAAATTGGCTTCACTTGAGTCACCATAATGGGAGAACTTGATTTCACTTCTGAATTTATATTTAAAGTATTGGTCTACATTCTGATAAACTTTGCATGAACTCCTTTTTCACATAATCTTTCAAGGAACTCTTAATGTGACAAATTATGGTTTATCTTGAAACAAATAGAAGACTAGAACCCTTAGACTTAATTGCTGAATATTCTTATACCTGTAGTGTTAACCTGAGTTACTGAATTTCTTTCTAAAAGTCTAACCTATATTATTTCGAATGAAAAAATTTTAGCGATTTACAGGTGAAAAGTAGATTGCCTTGAGTTATATTTTTATGTAGTAAAAGGACTACTTGAGGACAAGTAATAGTTAAGTTTGGGGGGTTTTGATGCACCAAAAATATATACTATTTTTGCTATATAATTTTACCCATTTTTGGTGATATTGCACTTTAAAGAAAGGTATTTTTCATGATTTGTTGCAGGTATGATGATTTTAGGTGATTGAAGCAAAAAGAAGTGAAAAGGAACAAATTCAGAGCGAAAAGGAGCAAAAAGGAGGAAAACAGCTTCACCGACGCCATTTTTCTGAGAGCCCTAGATTTAATTAATGATAGCACACCGCCGGCACCCTATCGTGCGCCGCTGGCTCCCAATATCGGTGGATTTCAAATTTGAAGACTTTTGGTGACTTTTTGAATATATGCTTAAGGAAACTCTTGGGAATTCATTTCTAACTTATAAGTAACTGTTTTTGGACGAAAATGGTGTGGTTTTGTGTGTGTTCTAGAGAGGGAGAGTGTGTGTCGAGTGTTAGGTTTTAGAAGAGTGAGTGTAGAAGTGAAAATTTGAGAGGGATTCTTCTCTAAGGAGTGAAGGAGAAGGAGTAAAGTGAGAGATTGATTCTTCCTTTCCATTCTAAAGAGGGAATTGAGTGTTGCAAAGAAGAGAGAAAATGATTCAAAGGAACTTCAAGGGATTTGCATTGGGGAAGAGAAAGAGATAAGTTGTATTTGCTTTTGTGGTTTATATGACTTTTCTTTTATATATAAAATCCATTTTTTATTGTATCTTCTCCATGAATTCTGAGTAGTCTACTTTATCTTTCTTCTTGCATAGAGATGTGATGATGTAATGATGTGGATTTGAAATGCTTTTAAAGTATTGAAGAAATTGTGATGGTTTTTCATTTCGAACTTAATTTACTTTTTGATGCTGCCGATTGAATTGTTAAAATATGTTGTTGAATATTAACTCTGAAAGGATTTAGTGTCCTACAACAATAATGAAGAATCCATTCAATGTCCATGGATGAATTGCATAGTTCATGGGAATTGAGTGCAAATAAATAGGGAAATGTATTTTGATAGTCTTCAAATTGGAGGTTTCAGGGTGACAGGCTGAGATCCCTAATTTGGTTCTAAGATTAGTAACTAAACTCGAAGGTTAGCCTTCAGGTTAAGGGTGAGTGGGAGCTCCGTAGTGACAGCCGGTATCCTCCCAACCTAGCCTTAGATTTAGTGACTAAACTTAGTATATGTCAATGTTCTTGTCATGCTTGGAAGAGGGGGTACTCTTTTGAGGGTAAAGAAACATTTATGCTCCTATTTGGCACAATAAAAAAAATAATCATTCTACATCATTCACACATCATATACTCGTTGCAAGAGGAAAGTTACTTTTGTTATATATCAAAACCATTCAAATATATAGCTTAGTGCGTGTCTGTTAGTTAATTTTGTATTAAAGATATAGAAGTAACTGTAGTTTGCTTAATTTTTACTGTTTTCTGCATCTTGTTAGTAGAAGTAAACATTATACTTTAATTGTAATTTGAGTATTGGATTTCAGTATTACGTTATCTATTGTAAGAATCGTGACTTTTCTGTTGGATCGATAACCAAGACTCCATTAGAGCCCTGTATTACTTGATATGATACACATACTTGGGTTGAATGTTTGGACTTTACAAAATCATTATAAATATATACAAATTTGAGTTCATAAGTTCTTGCAATATATAAAGTCCGCGCATCACTAGAGTCAGCCCTTTTTTTCTTCTTTTTTTTACTTGACTCATTTTTGCTCATATTACTCATTTTTTGACTCTTTTTCGTCATAAACTCATTTTCTTGTACATGCAACCAAAAGCATAAGAAATACCTTTCATTAAAACGTAATATCCTTAAAATATTAGTTAAATGATATAAAATTTTAGGTAATTTTAAGGGTGATCCGTAGCACCCCATTCCTTGAACGATCCTTGAGTTGGATGTGAGTCCTCGTGCATTCGATCTCAACTCGATCTCCTCACTTATCTTCGCACTTATCAAAATTTAAAGTTTCCATAAAAATAAAAATCAAAGTTAAAAACAAAATAAAAAATTAAATAAAACACAAAATACAAATCAAATCTGATGTTTGAAATTTTGAATTCACAGTTACTTTTCTATTGGCTATCTTAGAGGATTAGTGATGGAAACCTAACCCATTAGAAATTCTAAACACTTATTTACTCTACTTGAAGTTTCACATGTATGGTTTTGACCTCTAACACTTAGTAGGATGAAACCAATATGAGGGAGCTCAAGAGGAGTCCCCATAGGACTGTCAGGCCTTAGGGTTAGCCCTAGGTGGCTTGAGCTTGATCAGGCTCTTACACACACACATTTCAACCCATCTAACACAATCCTAAGACCCTAAAATCAGTCATGCTTAACATATTTTGCCCACTCTTTTGGGAACTCATGTGGGTGGTCCCCAAGCCCTTAGCCTTTGGCTAAGGTGGCTAGAACCAACACATGGAGGATCCAAAATGGGTTCTCTTTGATCTTATGGAACTAGAAAAGAGTAATTTCATGATTAACATGTCGAATGAACTTTCATGTCACCAAAACATCCATTTTTGATCTTATACCCCTAAACTTATCTAAAATGACCAAAATGACCCTAAAACCCTAGATTTCCTAAAATTGCCCAAATTCCTAAATTCTCTCCAAAAGTCATATCAAAACACTCCAAATCATTCAAATTGCTCAAAATACCCCAATTTCCCCATAATTCCCAAAATACCCCTATACCACCCAAAATTACCAAAATATCCCTAGTGTCCCTAAAATTTCCAAGATCATCAAATTCACTCCAAACCTCACCCAAATCCATCCTAACAACCCAATGATAGAAATTTCACCTAAATCCACCAAAATTGGAAAAAAAATCCAAAATTCGCCCTAAATGCCTAAAGTCTCCAAATCACTCTCAATTTTCTACCAAATTCAATTCAAACTTCCCAAATTTCAAATCCACATTCAATTTTATCATGTCCAAAGCAAATATGAACCAAATTTAAGCCCAATTCAAACCAAATCCAAGCCCATATTTCAAGCTCAAGTCAAATACCCCAAATAGACCCTAATTCCAAATTCCATCAAATTGAGCCATGTAATCATTCCAATTCCACAAAATTTGTTTCCTAAATTTGTCATGAAATTTTCCTAGACCAATGTGAGCCTTCAATTGGTTTAATCCAAGCCCAAACCTAGCCCAAACTCAATTTCAATCCCAAACCCTAATTTTGATCCTAAACCCAAAATTTAATAAAATCCTTTGAACTAATCTAAGCCTTAAGCACCGCAGCAAATTTTGACCTCTCAAGATGCTAATTAGATCATCTAATTAGCCTCATTTGGTGCCATGGACCAAGGGTTCCCCAAGTCATGGAATCACTTCCTAAAATTGGTTAAGTGACCCATGCATGCCATCACACGACTAAACCCCCAGAATAATCACAATTAAACCTTCCCCTGACCTCCGTGAGCAAGCCAGCCGCTACCCTTGGCCTGGCTGGTTGCCCTAGTGCTCAAAGAACCCAAAAACAAGAAACCTCAGAAAGCCTTAAACCCTAAATTTGACCCATCTCTTGTGGAATTTTTTCTTTGGCTTGGTGCGCTGCTCAGCCCTCCACCTAAGCTTATGTGCACCAGCCAATGGTAGTCTGAGCTCTCTCCCTTGGCCTCAATTATAAATGGCCACCGTCCAAAATGAAAATAAGAGAGGTGCCAATTCCTTGGGGGAACACAAAAAATTTGTTTCCATAGCTTCCTACAGCTTTCCTAAGCTCAATCCCACTACTTTCAACCATCCATTTCCATTGTCTTAGCTCAATTTTAACACCCAAAACCAGGAAATTTTTGTCTATATCTTAAAACTCACATAACTTCAAAATGATCAACCTATAAGCTTCCCCATAGCCTATAAAGAACTTCCACATCAAAATATAGCCTTCTCTAGCCCTCTAGCCTAGACTTTCACCAAGTCCAAGCCACCCCTTGGTCGAATTCATACCTAGGTCGTGCACCAGATCAGTTCAACACTTCGAGGATGTTCTTTAAACTCTAATGAAGCTTTTGTAACCATCTGATTGAGGCAATACCGCTTGGACAAAGGTATAGATCAAAATCTCTAATTTTTTCCTCGATTTAGAACTTTCTGAAGGGAACTTGTATTTCATATGCATTTAACTGTATAGATAGGTTCGTCTCACCTAGATGAAGGTGTAGGAACAAATCCCATATGATTTGGTTGAGTATCAAGCGAGATATTTGGTTTAGAAAACTAATGGTTCTCGGGTTAGGGTGTGTTTGGGATGATGAACAGATGTTGTGCATTTCCGTGTGTATCGAGTGGACAATCCAGATCACGCCAGATGGGGAGATGGAATAAAGATTGCGGGCCAAGTTAGCAGCTGACGCATAAAGTGCATCCAATCATTGTGTGACGCGTGTGCGTTTAGAGACGCTGAGGTTAACGTGGATAAGTAGAAAATTAAAGTATTTTTTATTTAAATTATTTCAGAAACTTTTAAAATGCATATTTTGGTGTAGAAAATCACAAAAATAAAAAGAAAGCACCCTTGTGTTAAGTGAACAGAAGAGAATAATGTGGGATAAAAATAAAAAAACTATTTATTTCATATTAAATTTTTAATTAGATAAATACATAAAAACTTATTTTAATTATAATTAATAAATATTAACCAGCATAAAGTGAAATTTGGAGGGCTTGATCTTCATGTGCTTAAAAGTCTGATTTTTCTAAAGTCAGACAACACTTTTAAGATTAAAAAGCCTAATTTTTCCACATTAACCACCATTATTTCAATTAAAAAATTATATAAATTAAAATATAAATAAAAAATACAAGATTGGTTTAAGTAGATTTACTGTGGTGAAAGGACTTCAAGAAAAATAAAAATCAGATTTAAAAAAATTAAAAAATGTATTTCCTCATTTAAAAAACAATAAAAATTACTAAAAATTAGAAAATACAAAAAAATTCAAAAAATCACCAAAATGGACCAAATTGAAGATAACCTTCTCAGGAAGCCTCTGTAAAAATATGAAGGCTATAAAAATTATCTTTAATACAAAAAGAAATTTTTTAAGTAAATAGTGTTTTTTGGCTTAAAATAATTATATACATTAAAATAAAGATAAAAAAAATATTAAAAGTGATTTGGAGTGTTCCTTAAGATGAGAAGAACCAAAGAAAAATAAAATTGTAGTTAAAGTAAAAAGTTTATTTTTAAGCTATATTTCAATTTAAAATAAGTAATCATAATTAAAAATAAGAAAATTTAAATATAGTGAAAAATATCATAAATAATTCTACAATCACAAAAAACAACTTAATAATATTTTTGTAAATATTTAAAGGCATAAAAATGTGTTTTTAGTATTTAAATGTATTTTCCTTATTTTTTTAAAAAATAATTATACAAAATAAAATACAAATCACAACAATATAAAGTTAATTTCTCTAACTTCTTTGAGGTCAGAGAGACTTATCAAAAACACAAAAATGAATTTTTGAAATAAAATGTATTTTCCACTTAATTACTCATTAAATCCATGTAGAAATTATAAAAATAAAAATATAATTAAAAAATTCAAAAAAATTATTTGTAGAGGTCCTCTAACTTAGATGAACCTCCAATAATTTTCTTAAGGACAGAAAATGTGTTTTGGTCAACTAAATAAATTAACATTGAAAATTTTTATTTTTAAGTTAAGATAACTATTAATAATTAAATAAAAATTAGAAAAATATAAATTCTCCTCTGATATTTTAATTGCCCCTTTAGTGGGGTAACAACCAAGTTTCAAAGTCATTTGAGTTAATTTAAAGAATTTTGAAGTGAAAAGCCTTAGGGGCAAAATGATAATTATAGAATTTGGAACTCTAATTAAAATTTAGGCTAAACCAAAGAGTGAATGAGCAATGTTGATCTTAATTAATCCTCTTAAATAATTGAAACATAAAGGTTTAAAGGGTAGTAACCAACTCATCACTTTTCTATTAAAAAGGTAAAGTTGTAATTTCCTAAATTATTGTGATTTAGAAGTTAATCTAATTGGATGATCCTAAAGTAAAGGGGCTTGGGTCAGGAAGATAAAAAGTCACTAATGTGAGGCTCCTTATCAGTGATTACATGATAAGTACAATCTTTTAATAAGAATTAAATCTATTTAATCCAACACTTTCAAAAATTATGAGTTTATCCATAAGAATTTAAGGGCTTGGCAGTGAACTAGGCTTAATCTAAATTTTCTTAATAAGGTTTAGAAAAGGAAACATAACCAACTGTGAATATCCTTAAAGCACTAAGAGCCTGACCCCAATTGAAAGTGCATATAATCCTTGATAATTTGATTTACCCTTAAGGGCGTCCACCTTCATAATTCCTAAATAAAATGTCAAGTGAACGTCTAGTTACCTCACATGTGGGTTAATTAAAGCATTAGTGTTCATTGAGCATAGGTTAAAATATCACAACTAATTTGTAATTTAACTAAGAGATGGTCAATTTAACGGCCTGATAAGATCAAATGGACTCAAAATGATTTAGATTGTTTTAAAAGTTGTTAGAGTTATGCTCTGAACACTTTTACAATCTTTTGGATATTTTGAAGGACATTCAGATCTATTATGCTTTGACAAAAAAATCATCCTAAAAAGATTACATAGAGACCCACTAAGATATGACTCGAAACCCGTTAATTCACATAAGTCAATAAAAAAATACTCTAAACTACTTATCCTACATTTATGACCCAATGCTCAAGGGTTTGAGTTTTGGATAAGGTATTCAAACCCTTATGAGCAAGTGAGAATATTTTTTTGTGCCACACTTGGATCATCAAACTTTTGTAAGTCTGAGGTATAGGTGGCTAGTGCAGCGACGTCAATGCTAATGTGTAATAAACAAGGGATACAAAGTGGGATTTGGAATGATATCTCCTACCTCGAGGACCTTTAATGAGGGAAGATTATAAGGACCGATGATACCATTCGTTGTCTCTTGGTGGGATTGTTACCCCCGACACTCATAGGTTACTATTAGTCTTAGCTTGATTAGAGTAAATAACCTGTGGACTATACTATCTTACAAAATACTCTAAACAACTTCTTATGGCATAAATACTTTTGCTTTCTAAAGTAAATTCTACATGCATGAAAATTAAAAATAAAACTTATAAGGGTCCATGGTTAATTACTCAAATCGATGTTAAGGACTGCCATCTATAGATTATAGAGTTGGTAGCTCTTAACCAAGGTTGGGAAGAACACATTCTAGCTCTGAGCTCCCCACCTTCACCAAAAGCTTACACTTAGTTTTGGTTTTTCATATGTGACTACCGGTTTTGTTTTACTTGCTCGTATTTTCTTATGACTTGTTTTTTTACTTCTTCATACTGTATTTTCTTGATTTTCTTTCCTTTTTTTTCTTTGCAATTTACTTAAATTCCATGCAACTATATTATGCTTTATGATACTAACCATGCAACAGTAGCAGAGGCCCAGATACATATTTAGAGTTTATTTATTGTGGTCTTTACTACTTTGCCCTACTGTCTCTTTACTTTACCATGCATACTTCATTTGTAAAACCAAAAAAAAAAACTCTTTCAAAAATATTAGCACAGTTTTAAACCTCTTTAACAAACTTAATATACTCTTTTTGGGTTTACGAGAATCCTTTGGATGAAGTAACATATGGTTGCTAACAAGAATTCTCCGGTCTAAATGAGCTTAACAACTTGTTTAGACTAAGTAAACTCAAAAGAAAATAGTGATGTCGGGATGATGGAAACACGAGATCTTAACCAGTGTCTGTCGGCATATTTTTAGGTTTGTGGTGTTGTATTTTTGAAAAGAGGTCGCCTACAGAAATTGTCGGCGAATTTTTAATTTAATTTAAATAAATAATTTGAAAAGTAGTATTTGATTTTGAAAATAATTTTAAATTTGAAAATTTTAAGATATGAAATCAAACCGATCTCACATCCCGAATAGTTTATATAAACGAGCGCCGCACCACAAGCCGTGTATCTATCCCGAAGAATAGACACCATCGCTTGATGATGGGGCTCGATTAAGTAAACTAGAAAGGTTTGTGACATCCGTTTGGTCCGCGAACCAATTTTATAAGCCGATGAGTTCCCCCGCTTAATATGAATGAATTAAGCGGGGTTTATATTACTCGGGTTCTTAAAGTTCCCTATAAGGGCGAAGCCCCTATAGTTAATTACATCTTAAGTGACGGGAATCACCTAAGAAAACTCTCGATAATAATCAGTAGTTTTGCTCTCAAGAATTTCAAAGTTTAAGTCTTCAAGGGATTGAATTTTGGAAATTTCAATAGGGAATAGATCAAATTTAGAACATTTTTATTTTGGGAATTCAAAGGCAGAAAAGTAGGAGAGCTCACGGATTTGAAGCGAACTTCGGTAATTTCCCGACTATCCTATTGTTTGGCTTGAATTTAGGAAAGTCCTAATGTTATCTAATGTTTTAATCTTGCCAATTTTAATTAGTTAGGACTTATGTTTGTATGATAAAATCATACAAATAGCTCTCGAAGATGTGAGGGTTTATGTCGTATCGGACGACTACCTCGGAGTCCTAAGACCGGTTAGGGCTTAATTTACATGAGATGATCATGCAAATGCCTAACGAAGAGTTGAGGATTTATGTTGCACTAGGCAAACTACCTCGAAGTCCTACGGCTTTGTTGTTTAATTCTAGGAATGTTTCTGTCGAAGTAGACTCGGTTTTGTGCGATGACGATGGTCGTGCTTGCCCACCATGCTCCGAGCTCCTTGTTGTTGCGAGGTTTAGTTTTAGAAGTCATAAATCGGGAGATGAGAGAAGTGTTTTGGTCTACAGAAAGTCTTAATTTCCATGTGTCTTTAATATTTTGATTAAAACGAGGTCTTAAAGTTGATTAAACGAGCCGATTAAAATCCCGCGGTTCCGTCATCCCAGCACCGATTATTTTCATCGAATTCACTTAGTCCAGATGAATTTGCTAAACTCAACTAAATGAGTTCCGTAATTTCATTTAGACCGTGGGAAATCCCGTTAGCAACACGTGGGTTACATCATCCGAGGTATTCCCGATCATTTGACGAGACGTTTTAATTTAGTTGTAGTTGTAGTTTTGTTGTTCTGTTTGTGATTAAATTTTGAGTTGTTTTATATTTTGAATGTTGTGGTGGTGAATTTTATCTTGTAGTGTCTTTTAATTCGAGTTATGGGTTTCAGTTTTGGTTTCGTCCTAAAGGTGTAGGTTTTCATGCAACTGTTGTTTATCATGCAAGAAAGGTAAAGTGCAACACGAATAAATGAATTGCGGTAAGATAAATTGCAATAAAATAAAAGCGTACTCGGAGGGTCTTCCCGTCATCCCAAGCTGCACTTAAAATACAATTTAGAGCATTTAAGCATTTATAGCAATTTCCTAGGTAAAGCTAAGGGAAGGGTTATGGTTTTCTACCAAAATCCTAATCCTATGGCTAGTCATTCCTATGACGTCTAGGTCTTCAATTTTAGTTTTAAGGATGATTTTCTTCACCAAAGAACAACTAAGCTCAATTTGTTCTTAAGGGCATTCCATCATATTGAGGAAGTGTTTAAGACGAATCTTAAACATCTTTTCAATATTTCGGGAATTGTCCTAAGTCCAAATGAATTCTATTGTGCAAGTGAATTAATCATCCAGGGTGTTTGAGTTAAGTTTTATTTCTTGCTCAGTGAATTAGGAAGTTTGAATATCCTTATGAGTGAAGTGACATTTCATTTGATACTCCATTTAGGAGTTATAATAGTAAAAGCTCCTAAGGGCAAAACAATATTTAATGATTTGTGATTCAAATTTAAGTTCAAATTAATGATTTAAGTTTGGAATAGCGTTCAAGTTATTTTAGATTTATTTTGAATTCTTCATGTCTTAGGTGATGTTATATTTAATTTAATTTAATTTAACTTAACTTAAATTAATGTGGTTTAGTTTAATTTAATTTAATTTAAGTTAATTTAATATGATATGCCTTAGCTTAATCTAATTTAATTTAATTTAATTTAATTTGATTTAGTTTTAATTTAATTTAATTTAATTTAATTTAATTTAGTTTAATTTAATTTGATTTAATTTAATTTAATATTTTTTAATTTAATATGATTTAATTTAATTTTAATTTAATTTAATTTAATTTTAATTTAATTTTAATTTAATTTAATTTGTTTAAATTTAATTTAATTTAATTTAATTTAATTTAATTTAATTTAATATTTTATTTTAAAGGGATTTACTTTAAATAATTTTAACTTTAATTTAATTTAATGATTAAATCTTTTAGCACTTTAAATTTTAAGACCGGATTATCATTTTAATTAAGGATTAAATATTATTAAGACAATTAATTTAGGGATTCTTAAATTAAAGAACAAACCTCTTCCTAATAACATCCCTATTTTAATAATTCCAATTTTATTATTCTTCCAAATTTAATTAATTATTTTAATTAAAATTCATTTCAATTATTGTTGAATTGTTTAATAGGTTTCTACCCTTTACTTATTTAAATTTCAATCATCCAAATCAGGTTAAGATCAAATATTTTACTCTTTAATTTTATTAAGCCTAAAGTTTTAATTAAGGGTTAAAATTCTAATTACCATTTTGCCCTTCAAGCTTAATAATTTTATAACTCAATAAATTGAGCTCAAATGAATTTGAAATTTTTATGTGACCTCACTCATATGTCAATAAAGACATTAGAGGAGACAATGTGATTTTTCTGTATTTAATTTATTTATGTAATTATTTTTGATGGAAAATAAGGATTTCCAAGGAAAATTTAATAATATGACCAAGGGAAAGTTCCTGTCCTTAAGAAAATTATGGGACATTCCTAATGACCAGAGGACCACTTGGACCAATTTTTGTGATTTTTTGAATTATATTTTATTTATTAAAATTATTTTAAGTTCTGGAGTATTAATTAATTTAAAAATAGAATATAAGTTGAAAAATGAATTTTATAATTTTTAAAATTTTCTCTGATATCAAGGATTCCAGAGAACCAAATTTTACAATTTTCTGATTTTTCCTTAATTTATTGGAATTATTTTAGTGTAAATGCTAGAAAATGTATTTTTTTAATTTTAAAAATTACCCCAAGGCTTTAAAATTTAATATCTCAACCTAGAGACATAAGAAAAATATGGGGTTTGTTCCTAAGTGGTTAGAATTCAAAATATGACATTTTGGTGAATTTTATTATTTTTGTAATTTTTATTATTTTTAATTATTAAAATATTAAAATAATGATAAAAAATCAACTTTTTTAGAAAATTGTAATTTTAATTTTCTTAAATTCCCCTAATATCAGAGAGGCTCCAAAACCAATTTGGTGAATTTTTGAAAAGTATTTTGAAAGTTATGAATTTTTTAAAGTTCAAATTGGCTAAGTGGCTTAATCAACCCATTTGATGGGGCTAACCAAGTCCAATTGACTTAAAATTTTTATAGTGGATTCCTCTGATCCTAAAGGTCAGTGGAGAATTGATTTAAAGTCAATTTGATCTATGGTTAACTCTAATTAATTAAAGTTCAATTTTAGGTATTTAGGCCAATTAAGGTTAATCTGAGTGAATTAACTCAAGTCCTATTTTTCCTAGGGTTCTCTAGTCATAAGGAACATCACCAAATTTTCCTAGAATTTATTTCACAACATGCTAATTTTTGGAATTAAAATACTCAAAACAGCAACATGCATTTGAAAAATCAATAACTTTTCACAGAGATGGCCTCTGACCTTAGAAAATTCAGGGAATGTTCACAAGTTCAGAGGCTTCAAAAGCCCTATGGTCTCATGCCATGATGAATTGTATGAATGCATGGAGAATTAAAACAATGCAGGGAGTAAATAATTAATTAAAAATAAAGTACTGGACAAAATTAATTAATTTCTTTTCCACATTATTCTCCTCTCTTCACCGAGCGAGAGGGTATTTTTATTTTATTTTTGTGATTTTTCTACACAAAGATATGGATTTTTGAAGTTACGGGATTTAAATAAATCGGAAAATACCCTATTTATCTACTTATCCACGCGCGCCGACTCGACCTCGGCGGCTCCTATTCGACACGTGTCGTTCCCCGGTTCGGCGC
Organism: Papilionanthe hookeriana x Papilionanthe teres; assembly: GCA_022702705.1. NCBI lineage: Eukaryota > Viridiplantae > Streptophyta > Magnoliopsida > Asparagales > Orchidaceae > Papilionanthe > Papilionanthe hookeriana x Papilionanthe teres. Next base: position 67,995,863 of record CM040435.1, on the reverse strand, counting down.
CGCCATCCGACTCGTGCTGTCCGGGGCCCCGCGGTTCACGTACCATCTGCCGGTCCGACGCAATCCAAGCCGTCCACCCAATACACGCGCGATCCGACGGTTCCTGGTCATCGTCTACGACTGGTGTGATCCCGTGACCGTCCACACTCTAACCCTAAGAACTCTCTCGATTCTCAACGGATTTTCGTGTTCTTATGCTCTATGGATTCGTCTTGAAGAGACGAACACATCCATACGGTGAACATGCATTTAAATTAACTCAAATTAAAATAAGAATCTCTAGAAGCTCGGGAAGAAGAGGGAGTCCATACCTTTGCTAAGAGAAGTGAAGCTTCGATCTGAGAGTTGTGTCACCTTAGATTGGGTCCAAGTAAGCTCCGGATGAAGTCCCTTGGCACAGTGAATTGTCTCAGCTATGAAAGTCACCACAGCCCGATCACAAAGCTTGGAGGACTGGAGCAACCGGGTGGCCTCGGAGATGGGGCTTTCGATGGGAAACTTCTCCTCTTGGTCCAGTGAAGGTGTAGGACCAATCAATTTGGGGATTGGCTCACCGTGAAGAAGTGTCCCGGTTTTTGGGCTAAAGTTTGAGCTCGAAATTGAGCTCACTCGGAGGGAATGGGGCTGGAATTCGAGTGGGGATCAAGTGCTCTATGTGTGGAGAGTGATCTGGAATGATTTTGGCAGAGTTTCCTTAAGGTTTTGTTCAGCACCTCCTTTGGCCGAGAGGGTGAGGGGTTTAAATAGGAGAGGCTGGAGGGCCTCCTAGGGGGAGTTGAGGGCTTGGATCAGCTGCTCTTGGCATGTGAAGAACAGCCATGGTGGCCATTGGGCATGAGGTAGCTCAGCAAGATGGAATTCCAAAGTTTGGCTCATCCCAAGGTCTCGGCCATGGTGTTTTCTGGCGACTCAGGCGGCTGGCCGGCAGGCATGGGTCACCCTCAGGTCCAGGTGGGTCGGGGTTAGAGGTTTGTGCAATCGATTGGCCATTGCCATGTGTAAAGTGGCTGAATTAAAATGGAATGGGGGAGGGGTCATTTTGGCTTCAATTTGGTCAACCCATTGGTTTGGGTTGGGTGCACCTCCCCATGGCCCGATTTTGGGCCGAGAGGATCGGTTGGGTCGCCCAAGGGAGGATGGTGTGGTCTCTATCCATGATGAGGTGGCTAAACATGGTTTAGTGTGTGTCATGGATAAGGTTAAAAAGGCTTAATGAAAGGTTAGGAAAGGAGCCCCTCCTTTTACCATTAATGGCATGGTCACATGCCAAACTTTCATGGCTTCCTATGGCTTGTGAATGGCTCATGCATGGCTCCATGTGGCTTAGGGAAAAGTTTAGTCAATTTCATGAAAATGGGTTTTGTGACTTTTGGCATTTTGGTGAGAGTTGTCATGAGGTTTAATTTTGGAATAATCCAATGATGAATTTAGGATTTAGGTATTGAGTTTAATTGAAAGTATGATGAGGGGAAATGTCATATGGGCTTTGGGACCAATTTTGGGCCTTTGGATGTGGTAAAAGATGGGCTTTTAAAATGATTTAAGGAATGGGCCTTTTAGTTTAAAAATGAATTTATGGATGGGAGTTTTGTAAAGAGGTTGGGCCAAATAATTGTTGAGTTTGGTTTAGGGATATGTCATGAATGATTTGAAATAAATTTGAGGTGGTTTGGGCTTGAATTGGGTTGAATTTGAGTTCATTTGGTAAAGAGGCTAAGGTGGGCCAAAATGGGCTACCATGGGCCAATGTTGGGCTAGGGTTGAAATTGATGTAAAATAAATGTTGGGAAATGTTTATGGGAGTGTTTCAAAGAGGTTTTGGCTTTGGTTGGGTTTTGATTTTGGGGTTTGGGTCTATTTGGGCTAGGTTTAGGTTTAAGTCGAAATTGGGCCTTTTGATTTTGGGGTTGAATTTGAGTGGGGTTTGGGTCTAAATTTTGGGCAAATCATGTTAGTGTTTTGTTTATAGGAATGTTAAGGAAGGTTTAGAAAAGATTTGGGGTTAATTGGAGTTGAATTGGGTGAGTTTGGGCTAAGTTTGGGTCATGGGTTCAAATTGGGCTTTAAGGCCCAAAGTGAAATTGGATTCAAATGTCAATCAAATTGGACTTGGATTTGGTCTAGATTGGTGTTGGGGATGTTGATTTGAAGTTTAGAATTGAATTGGACCAGAATTTGGGTCAATTGGGTAGGTTTGGTTTGACATTGGGTTCACTTTGGGTTAAAATGGGTCAAATTGGGGATTTTGATAAAGGTGGGGTAAATTGACAAAATTGGCCCATGATGTAGTTGAACAAAATGAAATTGGGAATATTTGGGATTTTTTGGAATTTTCTGGGAATTTTCTGAATTTTTGGATTTTTTGGCTAAGAGGGGTATTTTAGGTATTTGGAGGGTATTGGGAGGTATTTTTGGAATTTTTGGTATTTTTGGCTATGGATGATCAATTTGATTGGTGAGGAAATGTTTAGGAATGATTTTGGAGAATTTTGGGTGATTTGGAAATTTTGGAAGATTTGGATAATTTCGAGGTTTTGGGTAGGTTAGGCGGGTGTAGGGTCCCGGGGGTCAAAAATTGAAAATTTGGAAAATTGGAGCTTGGGTGAATGTAAGTGGAAAGAAATCATTTTGGTTGAGCTATGAAGCCATATCAAGCCCACATGAGCCATGAAAGGGACTCATTTGAGGTATCCACTATGTTGTTCCTAACCTCTTAGCCAAGGGCTTAGGGGTTAAGGACCATCCATGTGAATCACCTTCATGAGTCGGGAGGTCAAGTTGGGTATGGGTGTGGTTTTAAGAGGTGTGTGAAAGTGTAGTGCATAGGTGTAGTGTGTGTGTAAGTCAACCCTTCACTGTACTGAGCCACCTGGAGCGGTCCTAAGTGCCAAAGAGTCCTATAGGAACTCATCCTTTAAACTTCCACATTTGATTTCAACCCTCTAGAGATTAGGGGTCTACAATCAAGTTTGTGGAGTTTGCAGGAGTTAAGAAGTGGTTTGAATTTCTAAGTGGTGGGTCCCAATTCTAATCCTCTAAGATAGTCAAAGGAAAAGCCTAAGGCTAGATCCTAAGTACTAAAGAGAGAAGAGAAGACCTCATCAAAAATGAGGTCAACAGTGTCTCTCAACTTAAATTAAATTTCCCAAAAACTCTTGAACATCAACAACAACAAACACCAAAATATTGACACAAATTGTAAAAACTTAAACCTTAAACTTGTAGTTATCGCGACGAGCAGCTTGGAGCAGATTCCGTGGGCAGCAAGACATCTTCAAAAGAGCAAATGAGGTCATCATTAACAAATCTCTTCTTATTTTAAACAACAAATCATAGGATTTTGAGGTGGTCCGTCTAGCATGACGTAAATTCTCACTTGATCCTTAGGTTGTTGTATAATCATATTGTGCAATATATGTCTTAACTCTCTTTACTGCTCTGAGGTTGTCATTCGGTACAGTGTAAATCCTCCTATCTTTCTAGGCTATTTGCATGATCAGAATCATGTAATTATAAGTCCTAAATAATAAAATCGGCAGGATGAAACGCTGAATAATATTCTCGTTAAAATTGAAGCTAAATAGCAGGATAGTCTAGGATGTCACCGAGGTTTACCTCCGGATCCATCACATTCCCTACCTTTTTTCTTTGGATTATGAAAGTAACTATTCCTATTTGTTCTTTCCCATTTGATTTTCCATGTCCGACTTTGAGACCCTAAACATTGAGTTCATGAAGACAATACCTCTGATCTCAATAAAGAGTTTTCTTAAGTTGCCTTGGTTATTTGAGATGTAACTACTTAGGGTCTTGCCCTTATAGGAAACTAAAGAACCCAGGTAAAATAAACCCTACTTAATCTAATGGCTTTAAAAAAGCTTATAGGCTCAAGATCTAGCTCAATTGGATCGAATTCCTTCCATTGGAGTATCTTCTCACTCTAGCCTAATCATTGCTCTGCTGGCTTTAATTTATATTATTAATACTAAAATAAGTATAATAAAAATATTATTTTAATTTTTTTAACTATTAAATAATTAAAATATTTAATAATTAAATTATATATATTATAAGCCCTAAATAATAAAATCAGTAAGCTGAAACGTTAAATAATATTCTCGTCGAAATGGAAGAAAAATAGTAGGATAGTCCGGGATGTCACCGAGGTTTACCTTTGTATCCATGACATTCCTTATCTTTCTTCCTTTGGATTATGAAAGTAATTGTTCCTATTTGATCTTTCCTATTTAATTTTCCATTTCTGACCTTGAAACCATAAACATTGAATTCATGAAGACAAGTACATCTGATCTAAATAAAGAGTTTTTTATCACAGAAAAATACATTAAGAAATTCATATCTATTTTTGATGAAATTGCACTTTAAAGAAAGGTATTTCCTTTATTTTATTGCAGGAATGAAGATTTATAAGTGATGGAAGCAAAAAACATGAAATGGAGCAAATTTGGATCAAAAAGGAGAAAATTCATGCAAATTTAACTACTTCGCCAACGGCGAGATCGAGGCCGCCGACGGCGAGATTGTGAGGAGAAATTTCTGAAGGAATTATAACTACCTCGTCGACAGCGAGCCCGAGCCCGCCGACAGCGAGATCGCGCGGTTTGAAGACCTTCTAGAAGCCCCGCTGACTACGAGGTCTTTTCCCGCCGACGGCGAGATAGTTCAAAATGCATATACATTGAACCTGGACACTTTTTGAAGAGGTGTTTAAGCACCCCTTGGACCTTTGCCTACCTCTATAAATAGAGGCCGAATTCTAGAGTGTGTGGGTGTCTTTTGAGTCTTCTGTGAGTCTATTTCTAGTGTCTTAAGTGTAATTTGTGTGAGTTTAATTTAGTTTGAGTGTGTTTAGTGAGTTCATTAGTTTAATTGAGTGCTATTTAGTTGTTGTACTAGAAGGAAAAGTAAAAGGAACTTCAAGAAGTCTCGCTGGGAAGGAAATTAAGATAAGTATCTTTGTTTATTGTTGTTAACTTTAAATGAAATCCATGCTTTGTTTTATTCCCATGCATTCTGAGTAGTTTTCTTAGTCTTTCTCCTTGTTTATGAAAATTATGCGGATTGATGAAATTAAATAAAAGCACCTAATATAATATAAATAAATTGTGATAATTTTTACTTAAAACTTAATTTACTTTCAATGCGACGATTGAGTAGTTAAAATATGTTGAATTATCAACTATAGTAAAAATTACATCCAATATTCGGGAAGTCAAAAGCCTTGGAAGGCGGGTGCAAATAAATAGGGAAATATTAATTATCGGGCGTAGAATCGGATATTTTATCGCGACGGACTATAATACTCAATTCGATCCTACTCGTTTAAGATCCGAAGTGTAGATGTTAGACCTCGAGTGAGGGGAACGTGGGAGCTACGAAGTGGCGACAAGTATCCTCCCAGCCTAGCCTGCGATTCGGTAATCAAACATAGGATTAGTCAATGTTCTTTCGCACTGGACCAAAGGGTAAAGAACAGGAATGCTCCTATTTGTCACAATACAATTTAAAAATTTTACTTAAATTCATCATTTCACTTAATTTTCTAAAACCAAGGAGAATGATACTTTTTCTAAATTAATTAAATCAACTTATTTCAAGCATTAGTTTACTTTAGTTTATTATAGTTATTTTGAATTTCTGTTCACTTTATTAGTAAGTAATTCCTTTAAATTTAGCTGATAACAATTCTGTTAAAAACTTCCCTGTGGGATCGATAACCAGGACTCCACTAGAGCCCTGTAGTACTTGATATGATACGTATACTTGCGTAGAATCCACATTATACATTAAATCATATACCTATATTTAAAGCAGGATCTAGTTTTTGGTTCCGTTGCTATAAACATAAATTACATACATATTAAAAGTGAGTCAAGTTTTTGGCGCCGTTGCCGGGGAAAATAAAGAAATTATTTACTAAAGTAACGGACTATTTTTTAAAAATTGTATGCGAAAATTTGGAAACGAAAATTTAATACCTTACGATTCAGAATTAGAGCGTACAATTAAAAGAATTAGAAAACAAAAAAGAGAAATTATAAATTTAACACAAATGGCAAATATACGTGAAAATGAAAATATCAATCAACCAAGACCATTACGAGATTATGCCAACCCTACATTAGATGAAATTCATTTAACTATTCAAAACCACGATGTAGTCATTAATTCATTCGAACTTAAACTCGTAATTATCCAAATGGTACAAAACAATCAATTTAGTGGTTCACCTACCGAAGATCCTAATTTACATCTTGCTAGTTTTTTAGAACTATGTGCTACTTTCAAATTTGAAGGAGAATCTAACGATGCTATTAGACTTAGACTTTTCCTTTTTCTTTAAGGGATAAGGCTAAAATGTGGTTAAATTCGTTAAGACTTCTGGATCTATAAAAACTTGGGGAGAATTATCACAAAAATTTCTATCTAAATATTTTCCACCATCTAAAACTGCTAAGCTTAGAAATGATATAACTTCTTTTAGTCGGCTTGATGGAGAGTCGATATATGAATCTTGGGAGAGATTTAAAGAACTTCTTAGGAAATGCCCACATCATGCGTTACCGTATCGGTTAATTATCCAAACTTTTTATAATGGATTAGTAGGATCTTTAAGATCAATCATCGATGCTTCATCTTGGAGGATCATTAATGTCAAAACCATTTGAGGAAGCCTATGCACTAATCGAAGAAATGACAACAAATAATTTTCAATGGCTCACTTGATAGAATGAATCCGAAAAAATAACTAGTATTCATGAAAATGATGCAATATCTATGTTAGCTTCACAAATTGCTGCTATATCTAAAAAATTAGATCATTTTGGAATGAATTACTCTCCAACTATAACAGAAGAAAATTCATTTGGACAACTTATAGAATCTCAATCTCAATATGAAACAATTAATGCAATTAACAACAGACCTAATAATCCTTATGCAAATTATTATAATCCTGGATGGAAAAAGCATCCTAATTTTAATTGGAATAATAATACAACTAATCAACCATGGATGAATAATATGACACAACAATTAGGAAATCCATCTAATCAAGGAAATCCTAATTATAAACCTAATTATCCACCTAAATTTAATAATAATAACCCTCAATTTAAAGAAAAGAAATTATCTATAGAAGAATTAATATTAAATATGGGTCAACATTTACAAAATCAAGGAAATCAATTACAAATACAAGGAAATCAATTACAAAATCAAGGAACAACTTATCAAAAATATTGAAACTCAACTTAGACATATCAAGCTATCGCACTTAATAATAGAATACCTGGAAAATTTCCTAGTAATGTGGAAATAAATCCCAAAGACAAGGGAAATGAACAAATTAAAGCGATACAATTACGAAGTGGAAAAGAATTAGAACCTCGAATTCGAAAGAACTTGAAAGTCCAAAGAGGAAGTGGAAATTGAAAAAGGAAAGAATCAACAAGATCCAAACTTAGAAAATCCTTTAATACCAATGAAAATTTCCGTTGAAAAACCTCCACCACCATTTCCTCAACAACTAATTCAACATAAAAAAGACAAACAATTTGCTAAATTCCTCGAAATTTTGAAGAAATTAACGATAAATATTCCTTTCGTAGAAGCTTTAGTAACGTATGCCAAACTATGTAAAATTCATGAACGATATTCCAAATAAAAAAAGAAAATTTACCGATAATGAAATGGTTGCACTTAGTGAAGAGTGTAGTGCTATTATTCGAAAAAACTTCCGAAAAATTAAAGATCCCCGTAGTTTCACTATACCTGCGCTATTGGAGAAAAATTATATGGAAAAGCTTTGTGTGACTTAGGAGCAAGCATCAATCTAATGCCTCTATCAATTTTCAAGAGATTAGGATTGGGAGAAATTTCACTACTTCAGTATCTTCAGTTAGCTGACCGTTCTGTTACATATGCTAAGGGAGTTATTGAAGATGTATTAGTAAAAGTGGATAAATTTATCTTCCCTGTAGATTTTATTGTTCTAGATATGGAAGAAGATAAAGAAATTCCTATCATTTTAGGAAGACCATTTTTAGCCACTGGAAAAGCTATGATTGATGTTCATAAAGGAGAATTAACTATGAGAGTAAATGACCAAAAAGTAACTTTTAATTTTGCTAAATCAATGAAATATCCTGCGCTAGAAAAAGATGATGAGTGTTTTCGAATGGAAGTACTTAATCATTTACAAAAAGAATATTTTAAAGAATATTATGAAGAAAAATTAGAAAAAGAAAATATTGAATTAATTGAAAAATCTGAGATAAATGAAGAATTAGATTATATTCAAGAGAAATTTGAATTTTTGGATAACATAGAAAACACTGAAAAAAATATAGTTCCATCAATTATTAAACCTCCTGAACTTGAGTTAAAAATGTTACCTAATCATTTAAGATATGCTTACTTAGGTAATTCTTCAACTCTACCAGTTATTATTTCATCTGAATTAAATGAATCTCAAGAACAAAAACTTTTAGATACGTTAAAAAAATATAAGAAAATTTTTAGTTGGACTTTAGCGAGATATTAAAGGAATTAGTCCTTCAATCCGTATGCACGAAATTATTTTAGATAATGAACATAAACATAAAGCCGATCCACAAAGGAGATTAAATCCGATGATGAAAGAAGTAGTCAAGAAAGAAATTTTAAAATGGTTAGATAATGGTATTATATATCCTATTTCTAACAGTGTTTGGGTAAGCCCAATTCACTGTGTACCTAAAAAAGGAGGGGTGACTGTCAAAGCTAATGAAAATAATGATCTCATCCCTATAAGACAAGTTACTTGGATGGCGAATATGTATTGATTATAGAAAATTAAATACGACCACTAGAAAAGATCACTTCCCTTTATCATTTCTAGACCGGATGTTAGATAAATTAAGTCTGGACATAAATATTTTTGTTTCTTAGATGGATATACCGGTTATCATCAAATACAAATTGCTACCGAGGATCAAGATAAAACTACATTTACTAGTCCTTATGGAACTTTCGCTTTTCGAAGAATGCCTTTTGGATTATGTAATGCACCCGCAACATTCCAAAGATGTATGATGTCTATATTTAGTAAATTAATTGATAATGGAATAGAAGTATTTATGGATGATTTCTCTGTATTTGGAACAACATTTGAGACATGCTTAAATCATCTTGAAAAAGTATTTGAAGTATATGAGAAAACTAATTTAGTTCTTAATTGGGAGAAATGTCAATTTATGGTTACGAAGCGACATTGTATTAGGGCATAAAATTTCGGAAAAAGGCATGGAAGTAGACACTCGCAAAAATTCAAGTAATAGTTAAATTACCACCTCCAACTACGGTAAAAGGGGTAAGAAGTTTTCTTGGACATGCTTGGATTTTACGAGCATTATATTAAAGATTTTTCAAAAATTACTAAACCTCTATGCCAACTTCTTGAAAAGGACAAGAAATTTGAATTTACAACTGAATGCCTAAATGCTTTCGAATTATTAAAAGATAAATTAATTACGAGACCTATAATAGTTTCACCTAATTGGGAGAAACCATTTGAGCTTATGTGTGATGCTAGTGATTATGCTATAGGAGCAGTTCTTGGCAAAGATATGATAAGATTTTCAAAGTTATATATTATGCTAGTAAAACTCTAAATGATGTTGAAATAAATTATACAGTTACATAAAGAGAATTATTAGCAGTTGTATATGCTTTTAATAAATTTCGGCATTATATAATAGGAACTAAATGCATTGTGCATACTGATCATTCTGCTATAAAATATTTAATGCAAAAGAAAGATTCTATACCAAGATTAATCAGATGGATATTATTAATGCAAGAATTTGATTTTGAGATAGTTAACAAAAAGTGAACTGATAATCAAATTGCTGATCATTTATCAAGATTAGAAAATCATGAATTATCTAATATTGATAATGAAAATTTAGATAGTTTTCACGATGAACAACTTTATAATATTAATGAGTTGAAAATACCTTGGTATGCTCGATATAGTAAATTATATTGTAAGTGACATTTTACCACCTATGTTAACTTTGCAACAACGAAAAAATTCATTCACGATACTAAATCATATTTTTGGGATGAACCATACTTATATAAGCAATGTAAGGATCTAATTATTAGAAGATGCGTGCCTTATGAAGAAATTGAACCAATTATTCAAAAATGTCATGATTCTGATTTTGGAGGACATTTTGGGACAGATAAAACTGCATATAAAATTCTATAATCTGGATTCTACTGGCCTACTCTATTTAGAGATGTATATAGATATATTAAAACCTGCGATAAATGCCAAAGAGTAGGAAACATATCGAGAAAAATGAAATGCCTCCGAATTTTATATTAGAAGTTGAAATTTTCGATGTTTGGGGATTAGATTTCATGGGACCTTTTATTCCGTCATTTGGAAACTCATATATATTAGTAGTCGTTGATTATGTTTCCAAATGGATTGAAGCACAAGCTTTATCTAGATGTGATGCTAAAAGTGTTTCAAAATTCTTAATGAAAAATATTTTTACTAGATTTGGAATGCCGAGAGTGATTATCACTGACGGAGGAACTCATTTTAGAAACAAATATATTCACAAACTAGTAGAAAAGTATAATATTATGCATAAGATATCGACTGCTTATCATCCACAAACAAGTGGATTACGTGAAGTTTCTAATCGAGAGATTAAGCGTATATTAGAAAAGTACGTCAAATCCTAATAGATCGGTCACGTGCTATAAGACTAGACAATCGCATTATGGGCATACGGGATCGCTTATAAAACTCCGATCGGAATGACTCCTTATAAGCTTATATACGGAAAAACTTGCCACTTACCGGTTGAATTAGAACATAAAGCATATTGGGCGATTAAAGAATTTAATTATAATATGAAAGAAGCTGGTGAGAAGAGGTTGTTGCAATTAAATGAATTGGAAGAATTAAGGAATGAATCATATGATAATGATAGGATTTATAAAGAAAGGATGAAATTATGGCATGATCGGAAGATTAATCAGAGAAATTTTGAACCAGGACAAAAGTTTTGCTTTATAATACTAGATTGAAATTATTTCCGGGAAATTAAAATCTCGATGGTTAGGACCTTTCACCATAACTTAAATATTTTCATATGGAACTATAGAAATTGAAGATCCAAAAACGGGACATAGATTTAAAGTAAATGGACATAGATTAAAACCATATTTCGAAAATAGACGACCAAATTTTAAAGAGGTTTTAATGCTTAATCAACTCGAACACCGACCGAATTAGGTCTGGCCGACGACATTAAACCAAGCGCTTTATGGGAGGCAACCCATAGTAGTCTTTTATTTTAAATATCTACATATTAGTGAGTCTATATTATTAAAATAAATCTTACTACTCAAATTTTTATTAGAATCATCACAAAAATTGAACTTATTAGATGAGATCAGAAAATATTCGGACCAGAGTGAAAACGGGTAATTTTTACGAATCTCGCCGACAACGAGCTCGAACCCGCTGACAGCGAGATTGTGGACCATTACTCATTCAGTTTTATAACTAAGTCGCCGACAGCGAGGAACTTCCCGCCGACGGTGAGGAAGTTAAAAATTTGGTTTCTTAAAGATTTTTCGTGCGGTTTTGGACGGATCTAAGCCATTCCTTTGTAAGAAATTATTCCAAATCCGATTTTACACCATTTTCTTCCTTAGGAACGACTAGAGACCAATCCATTCCATCCAAAATGGCCTCCAAATTCTTAAAAACCACAAAACCGAAGTTTTCAACCGGAGAAAATTCGTCGGTTCGGAGGCTCAACGAATCTTCAACAAAGGCTTGATGAAGAAAAGACTTATCAAAGAAAGAGGATTCGTCAATAGAGGAGTAGAGAATGCTACTACAAAAATCGAAGAAATGATCGCACAGCGACATTAGGAGGTATTTTGTTATACAACTTCCGTTGTAGTTATACCAGTAGTTAAAGAGTTTTACTCTAATTTACATGCGATCAACAATGGAAATGTGTACGTCAGAGGAAGATGGGTAACATTTACTCCTGCAAGGGTAAATGAATTGTTTTCTATATAAAATACCTCTGTTTGTCACTATTCCAACTTTGTGCCTTCAAGATACAATATGAACAAAATCTATAGATACCTGACTGATGAACCGGATGATTGGGAGTTACGAGAAGACGGGTATGTCGGCTTTTCCGCATCACTTCTAAACCCCGTCTCGAAGCACCGGCATTTCTTTATATCATCAAAATTATTACCTACCATGAGAGTAAATAAAGTTTCAAAGGAATGCGCTATTTTAAACTATTGTATTCAAATCGGATTACATATCGATGTTGGATCAATAATAAGTAAAGTCTCGCATTGGGATTAATTGTGCATGGGTCGGTGCATGGACTTGGACACCCATCTACTATATTTGCTTTATGCGATCAATACCAAGTTTCTTATGAGGCTTGGGAAAAAGTACTTTTACCATGGAAACCACTCTGGATCCTACCGATATGTTTCCCACTTTGGATAACAATGATGAGATCACCGTTATTTCTAACAGAGCATCACAGAACAATCCTTTAGCAAGGCCCTTTACTGATAAGACTAATTTAATTCTGAAGAAGATTAAAGGATTGGAGAAAGAATTGCAAAATGTGATGAATTCTATCGACAATATCTCTGATATGTTTGATCATATTGATTGGAGAATGAAGGAGCACTTTGATCTACTAAGACAGAAAGGATGGATTAATGAAGAATCTACTGCAGAATTCCCTTTCAGGCCTTTCTACAATTTATTTGTGCACCTGCGTCGCATTGGAAATATCAGAGAAGATATTAGTTCAGACACTGAAGAGTATGACAAATTTCTATGTTTATGTTATATTTGTATATGTGTGTGTTTGATTTGGAGTTAAGTTTTATTATGAGTCGAACTTTGATTTGATCATCTCAGATTTGATGAGATTTTATGTAAATTGTTATGTCTCAGCATTTAGAGTGTTGTGGTTTGGATTGCGATGCTGAGTATTATGTACTTGAACAATTAAGTTAAGTATGTGTGAAGTTGTTAGTGTGAAATTTGTAAGCTTTATGGATTTCATTTATGAAGTTATATTGTTTGTTTTGTGTGACTTTTTGTGAGTATAAGTAACTAATCTTCGTATTATTATTAAAATTAAGTGATCGGAAGATTGATTAAGGGCAATTCGAGGTTGAAAATGATTAACGAATTTCAAAAATTGAAAATTTTTGGGACCTTGCTGACGGCGAGAATTATCTCGCCGACAGCGAGAAAACCCGCTGACAGCGAGACCGAGCTCGCCGACGGTGGATTTTTCCCTAAAATTTTACCTTATGGAATTAATTAGCTCGCCGACGGAGAGAAAAACCTCGCTGACAGTGAGAACGCGAAAAGACCTATATTTGACCGGCCAACCGACACTATTCATCATTCCTTTCCTCAAATTTTCGAAAAAACCGACCTAGGGCTTGAGAGATCTTGGATTTGAAGCGATTTCAACACTTTTTGACACCGGATTTCATCTTCCCTTGGTAAGAGCTTCACTCCTATGCAAAAATTTTTGATTTTCACCATGAATTTCTTCTACATTGGGATATTTTGAAAAATTTTGAAATGTGAAGAAAATACTTGGAAGAATTGCATAGAAATTGATTTAAATGGATTTTAGTTGTTGTAGGAAGCCTTCTTAGAAATATTTTGGAGTTTAGTTAAAATTTTTGTAAATTTCACAGATCAAGAAATGACTCCACGACAAAAGCGACGAATAGATTATGATGAAACTCGATTCATTAATGCGAGAGCACAAACTCGATATTTTCAAAACATTCAAGTAAGAAAATGCATTGAAGATCGAGTTTTCAAGAATCCAGGAGGAGAAGTAGAGCGAGTTATAAAGGAGCGAGGATGGGAAAACTTCTGTTTCGTTACCAACAGAGCAGCTGTAGAAGTTGTGAAGGAATTTTATACAAACTTAACACGAGCTCGAAGATGCACCTAGGTTAGGGTTAGAGGATTTTTTGTAGATTTCAACGCTGCTAGAATAAACGCTTATTTTGAAGTTCGAGACACCTACATGAGCGAATATGAAACTTTTGGAACTATGGAAGGACCATTGGAAGAGGTGATCGACTTTCTCACTGATGGGAAAGGAGTCTAGAAGATAAAGCAGCGGGAACGGGTAAACTTCCCTCTTTCTATGCTAAATGCAACATCTAAAGCCTGACATTATTTTATTTGTTCTACTTTGTTACCTACCTACCACCATAGTGAGGTAACAAGAGATAGAGCAGTTCTGAATTTCTGTATTCATAACCAAAAGAGTATTAATGTGGGAAATATTATATATAAAAACATATTAGCCACTGCTAGAAATCGAAGTGGAGGAGGACTAGGACATCCTGGTCTTATCTATGCACTTTGCCAATTATTTGGGGTAGAGGCAAGAGATGATGAGGAATGGATAGAGCCTATGAAACCCCTTACTCAGGCTAATATAAAGAAATATGAATCCCACGAAGGATGGAGATCTGGGACAAGGGATTATGTACCTTCTTCAAGTAGAGATATACCCTCTACTAGTTATGAACCACCCCCCGCACACCACTCCTACCCTTCAAGATCTGATGAATGAGTTAACCCTGAGTAGAAAGAGTTTTGAGTTATTTGGAGAAAATATGGAAAGAAGATTTGAGCATATAGATCAAAGAATCAGAGGCTTGGAGAGAAGACACGATTATGATAGTGAATATCTCCAACGACATTCAGAGTACGAGATTGCATACTATGAAGCTGAGCGTCGTTATAGGAGTGGTGATTTAGATGTTGTCTTTCCTGAGTGCCCCCGTTATACACGATGACCACTCGCTCGACCTTCTCGACTTGGAGATCGTGGAGACGATATAGCTTGGGATTTTGATGCAGAGGATTAGAATCTTTGTTTAGTTTGTTTGATTTGTTTAGATTTGTTGTTTTGCAAATTTTATTATTTCTGTGTGTAATATTTTAGTACTTTCTGTGGACTTTGGACTTGATATGTATTTGTTTGCTTGAGCAGTGATGTTAAATTTCTTATGTGTGTTAAATTAGTTGCAAATTTTTATATATATAGGATGTTAGTTTTTCTTTAATGTATTGTTTAAATTGTAAATGTATGTGTAGTAACAAATTAAGTTTTCTTTGTTATGTTTGAGACTTATTTTAAAAATTTCCATCCCTGCACTTTCTTTTTAAATATTATATATGGAAGAATACTAACAAGTACAGTGTTCTATAAGTAATGAAAAGCTCGCAAAAATTTCAAAGAAAAGAAATACATAAAGCTCAAAGGTATGATGAATTTTATTTATATACTTTCCCTTTTTCACTATGTAGTATAGATAGAAAAATTTAAGTTTGGGGGAAGGTAAAAATACAAATTTAATTATTAAAATTGTTCTCAAATTCTATTTTCAAAAACTATTATTAAATGATTTTCTATAGTAATTTTCAATTTAATAAATATGAGTTGCTTTATTTAATTATTATATAAAGTTAAAGAAAATATTTCTAGTAATTCAATTAATCAATAGAATAAGATATTTGGTTAAAAGGAATAAGAATATAGTAAACTATTTAAAGTAAGGGAAACTATATTCTAAAAATTGGAAATTCTTAAGGATATAGATGAAAAAGAAAGGATAGAAACTCAATGAAGTAAAAGTTATGAAATATATATAAACAAAGAAATATTTTAAGTTTCAAATTTAGGAAGAAAAATTGAAGTTCAAAATTATTAACAGGCTATCCAGATACAGTAATCCTCACTTGAAAAAGAAAAAGAAAAGAAAAAAAAAGAAAAAGAAAAAAGAAAAGAAAAGAAAAGAAAAGAAAAATATAAGTGAGGAGAAGCTTGAGGAGATGCCTTATAAAAAATTGGCTTCAATGAATTCAACCTAAAGGGTAAAACTTAACTATATTTCTAAACTTATATTTCATGGATTAAGTATTTTACTAAATAGAGTTTTCTTGAATTTCCTATCATCTAAATATCTTAAGTAATTTATAAATTTTTAATATAGTCATTCCCGAATTAAATAGAAAGCTAAAAATCTTAGACTCAATAACTAAATAATCTTATCTCTATAAAATTAATTTAAATTACTTAGAAATATTTCTATTTAACTTTATTATAATGTTATTTAAAATTAA
This sequence comes from Papilionanthe hookeriana x Papilionanthe teres, assembly GCA_022702705.1. NCBI lineage: Eukaryota > Viridiplantae > Streptophyta > Magnoliopsida > Asparagales > Orchidaceae > Papilionanthe > Papilionanthe hookeriana x Papilionanthe teres. Next base: position 67,979,608 of record CM040435.1, on the reverse strand, counting down.
TTCATATATTATTTGAGTTGAAAAATTCTATTATAGAAATCATTATTTTTATTTAGTATTAAAATTACTTGATGACAAGTAATAATTAAGTTTGGGGATTTTGATCACGTAAAAATACATTAAGAAATTCATATCTATTTTTGATGAAATTGCACTTTAAAGAAAGCGTATTTCCTTTATTTTATTGCAGGAATGAAGATTTATAAGTGATGGAAGCAAAAAGCATGAAATGGAGCAAATTTGGATCAAAAAGGAGAAAATTCATGCAAATTTAACTACTTCGCCGACGGCGAGATCGAGGCCGCCGACGGCGAGATCGTGAGGAGAAATTTCTGAATGAATTATAACTACCTCGCCGACAGAGAGCCCGAGCCCGCCGATGCGCTAGATCGCGCGGCTTCAAGACCTTCTGAAGCTCCGCCGACGGCGAGGTCATTTCCCGCCGACGGCGAGATAGTTCAAAATGCATATACATTGAACCTGGAAACTTTTTGAAGAGGTGTTTAAGCACCCCTTGGACCTTTGCCTACCTCTATAAATAGAGGCCGAATTCTAGAGTGTATGTGTCTTTTGAGTCTTCTGTGAGTCTATTTCTAGTGTCTTAAGTGTAATTTGTGTGAGTTTAATTTAGTTTGAGTGTGTTTAGTGAGTTCATTAGTTTAATTGAGTGTTATTTAGTTGATGTACTAGAAGGAAAAGTCAAAGGAACTTCAACGAGTCTGCTTGGGAAGGAAATTAAGATAAGTATATTTGTTTATTGTTGTTAACTTTAAATGAAATCCATGCTTTGTTTTATTCACATGCATTCTGAGTAGTTTTCTTAGTCTTTCTCCTTGTTTATGAAAATTATGCGGATTGATGAAATTAAACAAAAGCACCTAATATAATATAAATAAATTGTGATAATTTTTACTTAAAACTTAATTTACTTTCAATCCGGCCAATCGAGTAGTTAAAATATGTTGAATTATCAACTATAGTAAAAATTACATCCAATATTCGGGAAGTCAAAAGCCTTGGAAGGCGGGTGCAAATAAATAGGGAAATATTAATTATCGGGCGTAGAATTGGATATTTTAGTGTGACGTACTATAATGCTCAATTCGATCCTACTCGTTTCGAGAGCCGAAGTGTAGATGTTAGCCCTCGAGTGAGGGGAACGTGGAGCTTCGAGTGGCGACCAGTATCCTCCCAGCCTAGCCGCAGATTCAGTAATCAAACATAGGATTAGTCAATGTTCTTTGCACCTGGACCAAAGGGTAAATAACAGGAATGCTCCTATTTGTCACAATACAATTTAAAAATTCTACTTAAATTCATCATTTCACTTAATTTTCTAAAAACAAGGAGAATGATACTTTTTCTAAATTAATTAAATCAACTTATTTCAAGTATTAGTTTACTTTAGTTTATTATAGTTACTTTGAATTTCTGTTCACTTTATTAGTAAGTAATTCCTTTAAATTTAGCTGATAACAATTCTGTTAAAAACTTCCCTGTGGGATCGATAACCAGGACTCTACTAGAGCCCTGTATTACTTGATACGATACGTATACTTGCGTAGAATCCACATTATACATTAAATCATATACCTATATTTAAAGCGGGATCTAGTTTTTGGTTCTGTTGCTATAAACATAAATTACATACATATTAAAAGTGGGTCAGTTTTCTTAAGTGACCTCGGTCATTTGAGATGTAGTTAACTATAGGGTCATGCCCTTATAGGAAACCAAAGAACAAAAGTAAAAAAACATGCTTAATTTTCAATATTAAATAGGGGAACCTGTCAGTCCACATAAGTGATTTCCAGACCAAACAGATGTTATAAATTGTATTGTTTATATAGTTGAGCCCACTATCAAATAGTATGCCTATCTTCAGAGGTAGCATATTATTCGTAGTGTTAGGCTCGACTATGTAAAATATCAAACATATGAGATCAAGTCAGTCTCATATTTTTTAAAATTAAAATACTATATATATATATATTAAATTAAATCATACTTTGAAAGTAACCAACAGATTCTAAATGGCGACTCAAAAATCATGTCTGATATAAGCCAATATTTTGATCAAGAATATTCTTGGGAGTAACAACTCTCAAGATATAATTAACTACTAGGAATTTCTCTCATAGGGATACCAAACTTTAAAATAAAATAAATTCTATCTTATACTTATAAGGTAGGAGAAAAATCTTTGGTTACACAAACTCATAAATCTTAAAAGCTTTCCTTATACAAGTGATTATATTTATTTTAAGGTAATATGTATACTTCTTAGGATAATATATTATTCTTTAAATGATGCGACATATCATTTAAATGGAAATCTTTTAAGATCTATGATGAATGCAAAAATTAATCCAATGCATAACCTAGAAACACATGCTTAAATTAAAGATAACGCTCTGATTACCTCCTAAGATTATGCTTGATTTAATATCCTCAGCTACACCGTGCTAGACCAAATTAAACCTAAATGGGTTCTTTATGATCAAATTATCCATTCAGTAATCCTTGATCAATCTTTCTAACTTTTAAGTATCTTGGAGGATTTCCTAAGTCATTGCGTAATCTAAGTTATTTCTAAGAATTAGCTCTTCTTTTCACCAATGTTCAAACTTTTCAGTAGTCTCTTAATCTCACTCATATGGTAATCTTTTGAATGGTATGTCAGGGGTCAAATTAGATGATAAACCCTAAAAAATACTACTTTCTCTAAAGATCTCAGGACCTCCCTCATGTTATTCACTCAATTCAGGACCAACCCCACTATAGCTTCTCTGATGGCATCAAAGCCAATAGCAATACTTGATATCACTAATATCAATATTCTATATAAATATCAAGACAAAAATATGATATATTTTAAGAATATAATACACAAATCTCTTAAAAGAATACCAAAGCATCACTATAAGAACAATAATGAATTATGATCACCTCTAACTCTAATTTATCAATTAATAAACACCAACCTCTCTTTAAAAAGAATACTAAACTTGTCATTTGGAATAAGAGTTTTGATCATCTTCAAGCTCAATAGGTACATAACAGACAACCAAGTGCTCTTAGTAGAGATATAATCTAACTTATAAGGTAGAATTGCATCATGCCTAAATAGGATTGTGTAACCTATTTTCAAAATAATACTAAAAGAAGTTGGATTCTATAAGAGAATGATGATAAGAAGTCAGATTTTCTCACACTCGTAGGGGATATTTATAAAAAAAACTCATAACCAGCAATGATTATAGACATCTTATCATTAATCAAAATGCCATATAAAACTGCATTCAAACATTAATCTTCTAGAAGAGTCAGCTAGAATTCTATCGGTGTTAGAATAATAAGTTAAATAATCAATTATGGATAATGCTCTCAAAGTTACTAACAGTATATAACTTATTGCTTTTATTAAAGGAGCGTTGAAGCTTGAATGGTGTGTGTGTGTGTGTGTGCGCGCGCGCGCGCTCGCACCACCTAGAGAACACTTAAGAGAAAGAGTAAGCTTGTAGAGAAAGGGGAGCGTGAAGTCCCGCCTCTCCTCAAGGGGAAAATTTTTTCATGTGGAATGCGGACGCAGCTTTGCATGCAGACTCCAGTAATATGTCGTCAAGTGTGCTACAAAGAGTCCACCTTATAAAAGATTAAAAAATTATTGAAGTAGAACTGCGAAGGTTATTGGGGAGTTATTACGAGGGTTATTGCAGGGGGTTATTGGAGTCGAACAACAAAAATTATTAAGGAGTTATTGTGGTGGTTATTGCAGGGGGTTATTGAAGTGAAATCACGGAGGTTATTAATGAGTTATTGAGTGTTATTGGAGGTAATCTATAATATTCTTAAATTTGATGATTCATATCAAATCTATCAAGTTTGACCTTTTTTCGAGGTTGTTGGGGTATTATTTCAGTGTTATTGGGTTATTAGCTTCAATAACGCTGCAATTACCCCCCTATTAATTCCAAAAACACCACACAGTGAACTTCTTCAATAACTTCCATAATTCCACTTCAACAACCCCCGTAAAAAATTTCATTTTTATAATATTTTATGAGGTAAATTTTAATTATTAAAATAATATTAATTAATAAAATATTTTAATTAGTTTTATAATAAATATTAATTAATTTTAATAATTAAAATATTTTATTAGTTGTTTATAATAATATTAATATTTACTTAAATTATAATGATGTTAAATTAAAGTATATATTTATTAATTATTGTTGTAATGGTAGGCATATTACTAGTAGTCCGTATGTAGAGTTAGTGTCCACACTCTGTTTGGAAAATTTTTTTCCTTAAGGGGTATTTATATTTGTAAAAGAGAAGAGGATTTATAAATTTATTATGCTTTATTTTAAATTATAACTTTTTTATTAACTTTATCTATGATCAAATTTATTTAAAAAGCCTTTTAAATCATTAATATATATATATATATATATATATATATATATATATATATATATATATATATATTCTATCTTTCTTTCTTAGAAGATTAGTTGAAGGCTATGATACGAGCCCCCAACCAAAGTCATGTGCTTAACCATTCGATCCCGCGCTGCAGGCAAATGCACTCAGGTAGACTCAAACCCGTGACCCCTATAGACTCACAACTGATAACACAACTGCCAACCAAAGTTATGGCAAGCAGCAGATATCATTAACACACACACACACACACACACACACACACACACACACACACACACACACACACACACACACACACACACGTAGGCGCACACAGAATAAGTGCAATATTAAACAAAAATTAGAACATAATTTTGAAGAAAATATGAGATCCATATGAAAAATAGAAACATCATATTACTCATCAAGCAATTGACGAAGCTGTTGATTTTCTCGTCTTAAGGTCTGCACTTCCTTGATCGGTTCATCTTGCTTTTCTAGAACTGAATTTATCAAATTCGACAAATACCATCTCTTGCATATGGAACTATCTCAGGAGATCAATGTGTAGGTTCTTAACATCATCATGAATATACTTCTGCAAGGATCCCAAAGTTTCCTCCAGGGTGCGTTGGACTAGCTGCAGTGAAAATGAAGAACTTCCCAGCTGATCCATTGTTTGAATGGAGGCCCTTGTGTGCCGGGCAGATGTTCCATTGATTGCTGGAAGGCTGCCATTTGCTATAGCAGTTGCACATCCTGCCTTGATATTAGGCTGTTTAATAGCACTTCTCTAGTTTCTGCACTTGTTTTCTTTGATTTTGGTGAACAAGGATGATGCGGTACTTAATCCATCAACATATGCAGTAGATCTTCTGGGTAAAACATATTCTACTAATCCTTCTAGCTCGAAGTTGCTTGATGTCACTGGTCTTGAACAAAATGATGTAGAAACAGATGTTGAATGATAAGTAGATGAAGATTCGAAGTAAGCAGACGGTTTCTCATTAGTCAGCATGGATTTGCTTTGCAGATTTAGAGAACTTGGAGTGGGATTTGTCAAAGAAGTCATGGAAAATTGGCTGGTTAATGAAGATATATCTTGCAAGACTGGGAATGTTGAGCCAGATGGCAAGGAATTAGAAGGCAATTGGCCATGCAGCATAGAGGATGGTTGATGATTTTGAGTAAACTTCTTGAGGAGTTGACGAGAAACAAGATTCAATTTTTGAAGAAGCAACAGGTGTGGAAATCAGCGGGCAAGCAAGAGTATCATCCAGTTTTGAGGCTATGCTAAGACCTCCAATCTGATATTTTATGGGAACCTGAATCACCAACTGTGAAGGGAAATTTCCTTGAAGTACTTGGCAATGACAAAGAATCCAATTTTTCTTCCTCTTGATCAACCCACAAACAAGAGGAGAGAAAACATCCATATCATCCTTAAGATTAAAGTTACCAATAGGTGCTTGAAGCTTTGCCAAAGATCCACCACGCCATAACCTGCTTCTAAGAGGAGTTTCCTCTACAGAAGAAGTTAATTTGGTTGACATTGATCCACTAGTATTTGCTGAGGAGAAGCTTTAAGCTGCCATAAATGGTCGGGGACCTAGCATCAGAATTGAATCTTAACTAGCACCTCCAGGGAGAGCAGTTTCAGCAGTGCAATTGCTCTCTTTTTCAATAAAGGGCTTCAAGCTCTGCCAAATTAAGCTAGTAACAGACTCAGGACTATTGAAAGCATGAAGAATTGTGAATGGTTGAGGTTTCCCCCAAACATCATAGAATACAACTCATTAATATATATATATATATATATATATATATATATATATATATATATATATATATATATAGACTCTTCAAAAAATATTTTAAAAAAAAAAGTAACTGTCAAGTAAATGGTTGCGCACCTACACGAATGCATATTTCCTCGCAGTCGCGCTGCCGCAGGCGCATATGCATACTAGTGATCAGCTCATAGTTGCACTTTCGCATGCGCACTTGCTTACCAGCACGAGAGTGTAGGTGCACATTCAAGCGTGCTTGTGTGCACATATACATTTCACTGGTAGAAGCAGTAGCAATCCAACCTGTTGTCTGCTCGATGTGCATGTTCCACCATTTTTTATGTTATATACTCACTTTTGACACTTTTAAAATTCAATGGAACATTTGTAACTAAATAGAGTTGTTTAAATAATTTATTAATTCTCACTTCAATCAATAAGCCAACTTAAGAAATAGTTGAAACTATAACTGAGGAGAGTTCGATTAGTTCATGATATTTCTAATAATATAATTTTATGATTAAAAACATTTTTAGAACTAAATATAAATTTTTGGATGACACTAGCTTCGACCCTCGCTTCCACCTCAAGAAAAGGGGATAACTAATGTGTCGCGAGAAATTTCACTTAATCACTCACAAATCTTGATGCAGGTTAAACTAGATAAGAAATTAAAGTTAAATTCAATATCATTCAAGCTTCGATATCCAAATAAAATATCTTGATAATTAAAACACATGGACATTAAAATGATTCAATCCAAGAAAAAACATGCTCTAGTCAAGCATTTGAAGTATGATTCAAAGATTTGAGGAATTGATTAAAAGGTAAAATAATCTTTAAATTTGACTTGCTTATAGTCAAATTGAACATCACAATGAGAACATCTCAATTCTGATGTCATTAAGGCAATAAAATAAGAAAACAATCTTTAATCAAAAGATTCAACATTGAACCATTCAATGGAGTGTCATTGGAATTTGGCTAAATTATCAAAATATCTACCTCAAAACTCTATAAATAAAACCCTATTTTTATCATGAAGAGGGAAAAGAAAACTTCTAGCTAAGTTATACTTTTGAAGAATGTTCAAAGCAAATGATCACTAACAACCATCACTGAACTCCTAGTGTCTGGTCTTTGCCATAATTTTCAAACCACTGTCACTTGGCCACCTCCACCTCCTGATCATCGTCAGTTGGTCATCTTCACAGTTGACTGACATCCATCACGTCATTGCCAAACTGCCTCACTCAACCATTGTCATAATCAAAGACCACAATCACCTTATTATCACCAACCATTACCATTCGATTATTGCTACATTTTCATCACTCTTTATTATTTTTCAAAACGGTTAAATCAATAGCCGACGCTCTTGTTACACTACATTTCCTTATTCAAGAGGTGGATAAAGTTTTAATAACACTCATTTATATAGTAGAATCATGTCAAGTACAATAAACCTTGTGTTTTTTTACTCTTGGAATTTTTCCTGTATAAATTCTTGGGTAACTTGTGTTTTTTATTTCATCTTTGTGCATGTAGGATTTTTGCGCAATACAAAGATAATAAACTACCCTACTTTACCATTGTAAAATTTTTAGTAGACGACAATAACAATAACATACACATTATAAGTTATTTCAAGTTATTCTATGTAATTCTAAGTTTTCAATTGGACTTCATGAAGATATAAAATAATATTAATGGACAAATGATTTCATTCACTAATTTTGTGTGCAAGTTGAAGTCATGATATTTGAGAACTTTGAAGGCTTACATAAAGTTAAAAAATAAATATTGAATCATAAGTACATCTAGCCAAAATCTGTTAAAATTATTAATTATTCTCTTGCCAGATGAGTAAATCATATCATTGTGTAAGAGTTGAAGTATATGGTTAATGGAGCTCACCTCTACTTTTTTTTCTTCCTCTTCTTCTTTAAATTTAGAGAGAGTCATTTTAGATGGTTTTGTCATTTTAAACGTCGACCATTTGATGATCCGATTAGAAGAGTAGATGTTTTAGATTCGATTTCTATTAAAAAAGGCAGAGGTAGAGAAGACTTGGGCTTATTGTATAAAAAATGATCTTAATTTATTACAATTAAATGAAAATATGACACTACATAGGACGCAATGGAGAAAAAAGATTTATGTAGTCGACCCCACTTAGTGGGATAAAGGTTTGTTGTTGTTGTTGTTACAAACTTTAGATTTTAAGTTTTATCTCTTATGAATATAATGAAAAGTATTAAAATATAGTTAATGGTAACAAGAGTCATTTGTTGATCAAAAGTCACAAAGTATCTAGCCAATAAATGTTGCCAATGCCTCTAATGGGAAATAATATTACGTCCTGACGCAAGCAATATATAGACAATGGACACCATTCAGCGGCAGAGTGGAAGAGAAAAAAAAAATCCCCGTCTTGTGTATCGCGATACTCGCCCAGTGTATTGCTTCCATTTGTCCGGACGCTACTTATGTCCGAACTCCGGACGCAATATTTTCTCCTTTGATGGAGGTTGATTGCGAACATTGGGCTCAATTGGCAAAAGGCAACTGAGATTTAGCTAGGATGATTAGAGGATGTAATTCTACCAAAAACAATATGAGTATGAGAAGATTAATGTTAGAAGATTTGAGTCTTCCGCTTATGTTGAATTCATGATATTATTTGTACCTAACTATTTTATTTATTTTAACAATGAAAATATGGTTTTAATTTGATATTAATGAATTAGCTGCATATGAAGCTGTGGTCAACTTAATAAAAGTATTGGGGGCATTTATATAAATATCACACAGTTTTTATGTATTTACATATCAAACACCTAAATTTTCCTTTTTACATTAATAACACCTAAACTTTTCATCACATAAGAAATACCACCATTTTAACTTGTAGAAGTTGATATAGACATTTTCATGCATATATAATGTGGTATGTACATAAATATTAAGGCTTAGGTATTAGAAATGTAAATAAGGCTGTCAAAACGACTCATTGTTCGTGAACAGCTCGTGTTCTGCCCGTTAAGCAGCTCGTGTTCGGCTCGTTCGTTAAGCTTAATGAGCCGAACAGGAACAAATTTTAAGCTCGAAATATAAACGAGCCGAACACAAACAAATATTTGTTCGCTCGTGTTCGGCTCGAATTGGCGCTAAAAGAAATAAATAAATAAAATTATAAATATACTCAATATTTCGCGGTGTTATAGGTGTTATTCCGGAGTGTTACACAGTGGAATAACACCGATAACACCATAACACCACGGAATAATACCTGAGTAACACAACGGGTGTTACTAGGTGTTATCCTGCATGTTATCGGTGTTATTCTGCGGAATAACATTGCGGTGTTATTGGTGCTGTTATGCGGAAGAACACCAATAACATCGCGGCGGGTGTTATTCTGCAGTGTTATTGGTGTTATTCCGCGGCGTAACACTGTGGAATAATACGATAACACCAATAATACCGCCGAATGATACCGAGTAACACAGCTGATATTACTCGGGTGTTATTCCGGGGTGTTATTGGTGTTATTTCGCAGAATACACTCTAGTAATATCAATCATACTGCGAAGCAACAGCCGATAACACAGCAAGAACATCAAAGTAATACCAGCAATAACATCTGAGTAATACCCGATTCGCGGCATTTTATATTCTACGAACCTATTTCGAGCCGAAAACAAGTTGAACACGATCAAGAATATGTTATTCGAGCCAAACACAAAAATATTTTTCACGAGCCATTTCGAACACGAGCTAAACACGAGCCAAGGCTCAGCTCGCTCAATCTCACCTCATTTACAATCCTATATATAAATACATAAGAATGGAGTGATATGCATGTAAATCTTCCTGAAATAATATAATCCATCGGCTTATAGGCCAATCTCCATAAAAACCGGTTGGCCTTTTCAAAAATTTTCAAGATAACATAATTTACTCTTTTGTCCGTTTATTTGGATTTTAACCACAGTTAGGCATGGTTCATAATACAAATTTATTAAGTCAAAATCAGATTGCATTCACCTCATATAATATTTAGGCTCCGTTTGGGGGCAACTTGTCCATTGTGGCAGCATTTTAAAAATGTAATTTCACCGTTTGGAAACTGCATTTGAGCAACTTATTAGAAAAAAGCAGTTGGTTTTTTACACTAAACAAGGAAGACAGGTAGAACCCGATGATCCGCATTTCAAGATAAACAACTTATCTGGCTAAGTACAAGCTGCCTTAAACGCACCCTAAATAAAATAATATAACATTTATAGCTACTTTATTGACAGGAATATAAACAATAAAAGTTATGCTTACTTTTGAAACATTGAATGGCCGCTAAATTACAAGCACAACGTATCAGGACTAGTTGCCGGCCAACCGAGGGAAATAATTTTTTTTCCAAGTCCTAGGAGTTGGTTTTTTTAAGAAAAATTGGAAGACAATACTTAATTTTATACTAATTGTTAGGGAAATTTTTCAGAAGAGTGGTTGGGACAAAAGAGAGAGTCTGCTTAGTATTATTTTTTTATTTGTTTAATCTTTTAAAAGTCAAAATCATAGGATAATATATTATATTAATTAGTTTATTTATTTGTAGTCGTGTATTCTATAAATAGCTCCATTTTGAAGCATGTAAGGAATTGAATGAAATTGTATCAGCTTATATTTTTATTACATTTCTTCTCCCTCTATTTCTATTTTCTGGAGTTGCATGAACCCTCATATTGTCATTTATCATTCCACAATTAACTATTAATCAATATAGTGTTGAATATAAAAATTTCATGTGAAACATACCCAAGATATGGATGGTTGGATGGATGAGAGGAAGAGAGAGTGAGAGATAGAGGGAGAGGTAAATAGAGTGCACAATAATGCAAGTTCTGAGAGAGTAAATTTAGTAGTCCTTGATTGAAGAAATGATCATTTATTTATAGATCTTAGGGGTATTTAGTGACCTGACCCGCAATTACGCAGTAAATTACTTCCAAAAGATGACAAAAAACTTGACCCAATTTATAAATAGCGGCTAGTGTGCAAAATTTTAAATGATATAAAAATTAGAAAATATATTACACACTAGGGGTAATACGCATGTATGTGTATCGTTTCAAGTAATATAGAGCTTCTTTTAAAAACCCAGTATCGATCCGACAGTGAAGTGAGGTAAGAAATTCTTTAGGCTAATTCTAGTCTACTACTGTCATGCCTTAGTTTTGAATGTCGATTAAAGTGGTTTTTCTAATAAATATTCCTAAATGAAAATCTTAAATATAAAAATAATTTATCTGGATAAATTGGTTTGGAGAATTTTGAGATATTAGGGACTACCCTTCTAGTGCAACTACTTAAACAATGCGTAGGAATGAAATGCTTAGAATTTAAATGTACTAATGACAAATAGAAACATACCTATTCTTTACCCTTTGGTCCAAGCATAAAGAACATTGGCTAGTTTTTAAAGAATGGATCAGGATGTATTATTAGTAGTAAGGACAAATTCTAGGCTCTCACTTCTAGATTCCCCCAGGGTGCCTATGGTTGGGCCTACTAGTGACCCGTCACCTCTTTTTAAACTAAATTGATAGAATTTAGTCTGTCACTCTAAAAACATAATCAATTATACGTCCATCAAAGATTATCTCCCTATCTATTTGCACCTCCCCTTTCAATGATTTACTCTACCTTTCCAAGAGAAATTTGGTACTCACTAGTTAAGAAATCTTAGCCCGCGGTCAGATCTTAAGAATTCTCTACATATTTTAACATTACAAGTGATCAGTTTGTAAAGTAAATTAAGATCTGGTGAAAATACTGTCACATTAATAAAATAAGATAATATCTAAGCAAATCTTGATTCCTAAACATGCCTCTATTTCATTACAAAAGAAAAGTAAAATGAAGATAATGACATAAGAAGTAAAAGCATTGATATAATTATGTAATAAATTAAGTGCCAACAAGGAACTTATTTCATTAGTATTCTATTATATTTATGCAACTATCTGTCACCTAGAAACATCTAATAGATAATTTTATCATAAAAATAATTTCCCTACACATGCCACTACTTCATTTTAAAAGAATGAGTAAAGGAAAGTACTTAGGAAGCATTGATAAAACACAACAAAAAACTTTATTTAAATTAAAGAAAATCCACTAGAAAATGTTTACAACAAATACAAAGAAATGAAGAACACAATACTTAGCTTTTCCCTTTAAAAGAAAGAAGAAAATCTCTCCATCAAAGTCTCCAGCCAATCCTTGCGGCGCCCATACTTCCATACTCATATCTCTCAAAATCTCTCACCAATTTCTCCAGAAATTGAGAAATTTACAACTCCATACTCATGCCAAACTCTACACACTCACACCCTATGGACATAATGTAAAATGACTCAAAAACAACTTCAAAACGACTCCCTTTGGCAGCCAAAATCATCTATATTTATAGAACTTTGAAAATGACCAGAGGTTGCTTAAGACACATCTTCAAAATTCGGCCACATTCAATGAATCTTCTAGAAGGTAACTGTGGCGCCTAGGCGCCAGTTCATCTATGTAAAGGGACGCACACCTTCACTTAAGAGACGCACCTCTTAATTTAAAAACTGCTCCAATGTGTCTAGATTCATTGTATTACTTGATGACATGTAGGATTTTGTCCAGAGGCTTCTAGAATGCTTTGGAACCACCAAAAACCGTCTAATAACCGTCCATAACCGTCCCCAAAATGTTTCTGGCTATGTCTGGTGCATAGGCACCTGTTTCCGGCTCCTAGGCGTTATTTTCTCGTCGTTACTGGCGCCCAGGCGCCACCCTGTGGGCAGCTTCACTGTTTTGCTCCGTTTGGCTCCGTTTCAATTCCGTTTCGCCCTGTTTCAGTTGCTTTGTGTTCCTAACATCTTCACGTATAAGATAAACATAAAAACAACCTTTATTCAAAAGTGTAATTTCATTCGAAATATGTGAGAAATGTAAAACATATTAAGCATAGAAAGACATTGTTGACCTCATTTTTGGTGAGGTCTTTTCTTTCCTCTTAGTGCTTAGGATCTAGCCATAGGACCTCTCCTTGACTATCCTAGAAGACTAGATATGGAACCCACCATTTAGAAATTCAAACCAAATCTTAACTCTCTTTGGAATCCTACATGGATGGTCATCAACCTCCAAACCACTTGGAAGGTTAGGACCAATGTGCACGAAGACAAGGATGAGTTCCTATAGGAGGATCAAGCCTTAGGACAACCCTGGGTGGCCTGGTTTTGGTGAGGTCCAGCTTGTACACACTACACTCCTACACACATCCTAAACCCTAGACCATCTTTGCCCAATCTTGGCTCCTGATTCATTAGAACACTTATATGGATGGATCCAAACACCTAGCCCCCAGGCTAAGAGGGTTAGGAAAAACATATTAGATGTTCAAAATAAATCTTTTTGGTCCATGGCTCAATGTAGACTATTTCACTCCACTTAACTATAACCAAATTTCATTTTCCCAAAATTTCAATTTTTGACCCCTTGCCCCTAAACTCCACCTAAACCTACCCAAAATACCCCTAAAACCCTAAAAATATCCAAACTTACCAAAAATCCTAAAAGATCATTTAAAATACTCCATACCACTCAATTTGACCAAAATTACCCAAAATTGCCAAAACTTCCCAAAATTTACCCAAATTACCAAAATACCCCTCTGGCCCAAAATTCCAAAAATTCAAAAAATTCCCAAAAAATTTTAGAAAATCCTAAATATTCCCAATTTCATTTTGTTCAACTACACCATAACCCAATTTTGCCAAATTAACCCACTTGCTACCCAAAATCCCAACTTGGACCCAATGTCAAACAAAATCAACCCAATTAACCCCAATGCTGATCAAATTCAATTTTAAACTTCAATTCAACATCCCCAATACCAATATAAACCAAATCTAAGCCCAAATTGGCCCACATTTGAGTTCAATTCCACTTGAAATCTAAAATCCCCAATTTTGCTTTAATGATCCAAAATCCCCAAATTGACCTAATGTCGACCACTTTCCCAAAATTTCAATCCTAAACCCTCCATAACACTCCTATGAAACCCATGCAACATTAAATTGTCCCAATTTGAGCCCAAGCCTAGCCTAAATCCACTTGAAATCCCTAAATACCCAATTTTAACCCAAATTGAATACATGCCCAAAACCTCCCAAATTGATTGGCCTAACCCTAAAATTTCCTCCCAATTGATGTTGGGAACTCTTCACCCAATTCCCCTAGACCATTTGAAACATTCAATTAGGTCTAAACCCCACCTTAGCGCAACATAGACCTGTTGACCCAACATTACCAAAATTAACCAAAATCTCAAGATCCACCAAATTGACCCTTCAATTGAACTCAAAACCATTCCATTTCTTCATGAAAAATCTTCATTGAAATCATGTTCACAATGTTGCTCAAGACGTTTAGACTCAACTCAAGCTTAAACCCAAGTTAGCCCAACCTTAACCCAAATGAACCAAATTGAACCTATGGCCAAACCTAACTAAATTAAACTGAATGTGACTAAACCAACCCTTACACATCCACTAAGTGAACCCTAGGAACCACCCTCGATCCACCTAACCCAAGCTAGGTGAGCCATGGACCAAGGGTCCCCCATTTTAGGGGATCTTTTCCCTTAAGTGGTGAAATCTGCTTTTGCATTACCCCAAATCTCCCCACAACTGAATAATCATAATTAAACCTTACCTTGAATCACCTTACCTAAGGGCCAGCTCCCTTGTCCTTGCCGGTCAGCTTAGTTGCCGGAGGGAACCAAAACTGAGAGCCACCTCCAAGCTAAACTCACCCAAACTCCACCAATTGGCCACCTTAGCCAAAATTGCCACTGAAGCTCTTTTTCCCTCCACCTAAGCGAGCTGAATCCACCCAAAGAATCGGCCCCGACTGCACCCCAATGGCCCTGGCCATATAAGCACCTCCTCTCGGCTAAACCAAGGTGCTGAAATTTTTCTCCAAGAAACCCTCCCAAATTTCTCCCAATCCTTTCCACAGCACAGAGAAGCTCAGCCCCACTACATTTCTGCCCTAATCCCCATTGATTGAGCTCAATTTCAGAGCTCAATTTTAGGCCAGAAAACAAGACACTCCTGAAAATAGCACCAAAACCAAATTAACTCTTCCCACACCTTCACCAGAGGTAGAGAAGAAGTTCCCCAGTGAAAGCCCCCTCACCAGGACACCCATTTGCTCTATCGGCCAGAACACCAAATCGGGTCTGCTCACTTTCATATCCAGACAACTCACCATAGCTCGAGGCTTCATCCTTAGCTTCCTTGGACCACCACGAAGGTGTGGAGCATCTCTGATAGAAGCCTCACTTTTCAGAGCCAAGGTATTGAACATTTCTTCCTCCCAAGCTTCCAACGATTCTTCATTTTATTTAGCTTAATTTCGATGCATGTTAGCCATATGGATTTGTAGCCCTTGTCTAGACGAACATATAGGATCAAACCTCGTGTGATTTAGTTGAGAAATGAGGGAGATCTTAAGGTTTTTTGTGGATGGTTCTCAGGTTGAACCAGACGGAGACGATGACCAGCAGCCGCTGGATCGCACGTATAATGAATGGATGACTAGGATCACGCAATATGAGAAGATAAGACGCAACTGCAGAGACATGTGGCGCTGACTCAGAAGGCAGCGCCCAACCAAAAGAAGCCGTGTGTGCTTTCGGAGCAGTCGTAGATTAAAGTCGCGCTGACTGGTTTAAGCAGGAAAATCCTATTTTCTGAATTGTTTAAATACCAGAAACTTCAAAAATTCATAATTTTGCATAGAAAAATCATAAAAATAATTTAAAAACACTCTCTTGCTCAGTGAACAGAGGAGAATGATGTGGAAGAAAAATCAAAATTATTTACTTAGTATTTATTTTTGAATTAATTAAATACAGTAAACCTTAAATCAATTCTCCACTCACACACAATTCACCATGACTTGGCACTATGGGGCTTTTGTTCCCTTTGTCATTAGGAACATTGCCTGATTTTTTTAAATTCAGAGAAGGTCCCTATGGCAAGATATCTATTTTTCAAGTTTTTATGCCTGTTTTGATATTTTAATTCCAATAATTAGCATATTGCTTGGAATATTGTAGGAAAAATAGGGTAGGTTCCCTATGACCAGAGGAACTTAGGAAAATTATTGCATGAGCTAAAACATTAAAAATAACTCTGATTGCTCACATGACCTCAAACCAATTTAGAATTAATTAGAACAAATTAAAAATAGAAACAACTCAAAACTAATCCTCCACTGTTCCATAGGATAATAAGAACCCCCATAAAAATTTTGAAGTTAATTGGAAATGGTTTAACCCATTAAATGAATTTTCTAAGTAACATAGCCATTTTGGAAATTAAAAAAATCATGAAACCCAAAATATAATTCAAAATTTCACCAAATTGGTTTTAAGGGCTCTCTGATGTCAGAGGAGTCTAAGAAAATTAAAATTGGAATTTTCCTAAAAATTTCATTTTTCACATATTATTGAATATTTTAATAATTAAAAATTATAAAAATCATAAAAATATTAAAATTCATAAAAATGTCATATTTGGTCTCCTAATCACTTGGTAACCAACAAAATATTTTTCCTAAGTCTCTAATTAAGGATATTGAATTTTGAAGGCTTAAGATAATTTTTAATATTAAAAAATGGATTTTCCAACCCTTACACTAAAATAATTCTAAAAATTCAAAGAAAAATCAAAAAAATATAAAATTTATTTCTTTAAGTTCTTTGAGTTTAGAGAGATTTAAGAAAAATATAAAACTTAATTTTTCACCTCAATTTTATTTTATAATTAATTAATACTCCAAAACTTAAAATAATTCTAATAAATAAAATAAAATTTAAAAAAATTACCATAATTAGTTGAAATGGTCCTCTAGTCAGTAGAAACTTCCTATAATTTTCCTAAGAATAGAAACTTCTTCTTGGTCATGTTGTGGAATTTTCATTGAAAATCCCTATTTTCCATTAAAAATATTATATAAATTAAATTAAAAATAGAAAAATCACATTTTCTTCTCTAATGTCTTAATTGACATGTGAGTGAGGTGAAATAAAAGTTTCAAATTTATTTGAGCTTAATTTAATAAATTATGAGATGAATAAGCTTAAAAGGGCATAAAGGTAATTAAGGCACTTTAACCTTAATTAAAATTTATGCTAAAACCAAAGGGAATGGGTAAGTATATGATCTTAATTTACCTCTTGGATGATTGAAACATAGGGAGTTATGGGGTAGAAACTCATTAATCACCATAAATATTAAAGAGGAAATTTTAATTAATTAAACCACCTAAACTTTGGAAGATTAATTAAGGCATGAATTATTAAGATTAGGGAATGTGATATAAGCAGATTCTAATTCTTTAAATTGAACCCCTAATCAATGGATTGATTCAAACATTATTTAAACATCAATTAATGAAACCCTAAAAATGATAGTTGAAACTAATAAAAAAGGGAGATAACCTTAAAAATTTATAATCAAACTAAAACTTAAAACATTAAAACCAATTTGAAGTAAGAAAATCAAATTAAAACAAACTTAAGATATCAAAACTAATCTGAAATTGTTTAAAACTTAAATTAAAACAAATTTGAAACATTATGGTTAATTTGGATCAATTTATAATTAAAATATTATAATTAAATTAAATCAGTTTAAAATATTTAAAATTAATATAAAATGTTAAGACCACTTAAAATATTAAAATTTAACTGAATTAAACAACTTGAACACTTTCCCAAACTTGAAGTAATTTAAAACATTTGAAAAGATCAACCAAAACCTTATATCTAAATTAAATCACTATAAACTATTAACTCAAAATCCAAATTCAGGATGGTTAGGTTCTTTAATGAACTAACTTGCCCCTAAAAGCTTTTCATTATTATAGCTTTTAAATGAAGCCTCAAATGAAATGTCACCTTACTCATAAGATAATCAAACATCCAAATTCATTGAGCAAGAGTCAAACAAGATTAGAACTCTAAGTAGCCTGGGTGATTGATTCATTACCACGATGAAACTAACTGAACTCAAAATAATCCCTAAAATGTTTAGGAAGATGTTTAGAATTAAGTTCCGAGCACTTCCTTAACTTGATGGGATGTTTTAAAAGAACAATGGAACAGTGAGACTTCATTGTTCTTTGATGAAGAAAATCATCATTAATTAAACATGAGAATCTAGACGTCATAGGACTCGATAGACAACCAGGATTCTAGCTTAGACGTCATAGGACTTGGTAGTCGTCTAAGACTTCAACCTAGACATCATAGGGCTTGGTAGATAACCGGAGCCTCCTCGTAGCTTTACCTAGGTATTTGCTGCAAATATATAAATGCCCTAACATGTATTTTAAGTGCAGATGAAAATGATGGGAGTGCCCACCAGGTACGCATTTAAGTTTATTGCAATTTACATTCCGCAATTTATTAAATGTCTTACTTTCCTGCATTTATAAATTCATGAAAATGATCGAACCCAGCATGTTTAAACAACTCAAAATTTAATCACCAACAAAATAAATTACAATTATAACTAAAATTAAAACTTCTCGTTGGATGAACGGGAATCCCTCGGATGATGTAACCCACGTGTTGCTAAAGAGATTTCCCACGGTCTAAATGAAAGTGTGGAACTCATTCAGTTAAGTTTAGTAAATTCATTTGGACTAAGTGAATCTGATGAAAATAATGGTGTCGGAATGATGGAACCGTGGGATCTTAACCGATTCTGCTTATTCAACTTTAAGATTTGTTTTAATTAAAACACTAAGCCATCTCAATTTTCAACCTAACACTTCTCTCATCTCTTGATTGTCACTTTCTTAAACTAAACCTTCTACAAGAACAAGGAGCTTGGAGAAAGCGCGGTGGGAAGTACGGTCAACTTCGTCAACTTTCCTTTCTTTAGTAATTAAATAACCAAGCCATAAAATTTTCAAGTAGTTTGCCTAGTGCAACATAAAGCCTCAACTTCACTTTAGGCATTTGCATAATCATGTTATGCAAATTAAGCCCTAACTGGTCTTAGGACTCCAAGGTAGTCGTTTGGTACAACATAAACCCTCATATCTTCGAGGCTATTTGGAAGATCATATAATACAAGTATAAGTCCTAATTAACTAAAATCGACAGGATTGCAACATTAAATAAATTCTTAAATTGAAGCCAAACAATAGGATAGTCGGGAAGTCATCGAAGTTCACTCCGGGTCTGTGACATCCCCTACTTCTCTTCCTTCAGACTCTTAAAAATAACCGTTCTAAATTTGATCTATTCCCTATTGAAATTTCCAAAATCCAATTGTTTGAAAACCTTAAACTTTGAAATTCTTGGATGCAAACCATTGATCTTTATTGAGAGTTTTCTTAAATGACTCCTGGCATTTATGATGTAATTAACTATAGGGACTTGCCCTTATAGGAAACTTTAAGAACTCAGGTAATATAAACACTGCTTAATTCCTTTATATTAAGTAGGAGAACTTGTCAACTTATAAAATTGGTTCGCAGAGCAAACGGATGTCACAAATCTATTAGTTTATTTAATCGAGCCCCATTATCAAGCAGTGTGTCTATTCCTCGGGATAGATACACAGTTTGTGATGTGGTGCTCGTTTATATAAACCTTTGAGGTGTGAGATTGGTTTGATTTCATATTTTAAAATTTTCAAACTTAAAAAATCATTTTCAAAAATCAAAATGCTACTTTCCAAATTATATATATATATTTAAATTAAAATCTAAAATCCGCCGACAACTTCTGTTGGTGACCACCTTTTTTCAAAATACAACACATAACTCTTAAAAATAAGCCGCACAGACATCGATATGTGTCAGGTCAGAATTTTCTTTCTTGCTCATTTTAGCTCCAAATTGCACTATTTTTACTTCATTTTCACCAAATGTCCTTTTTTGTAGTTGAAACCAAAAACATGCAAAATATTTCCTTTAAAGTATAATATCATTAGGAATATGCATAAAGCGAGCATGAAATGTACATTAAAAATAGGTAATTTTTAGGTGGATCAATTCCCCCAAATTTAAACGTTACTTGTCCTCAAGTAATACTATAACTTCAAAAACCGATTATGTTGACTTGTGATTGTGGGTTTTAGTAAAGTTTCCTTTAATTTTGTCTCAGAAATGTTATGGTGTAACTTAGGAGAAATTCTAGCAAATCAACCTCAGACTAGAGTGTAAAAATATCTCATATTCAACTTTAGAATCTTGATATTCTATTTACTTCAAAAGTTATTGAAACTTGTCAAACTAAAGATTCATAGAAAGTCTAAAAATAGAATTTAAGCACCTTATTTATACCAATTTGACCAATACCTTTTGAAATAAAAATAAGCTTAGGATTTTTTTTAAGTCTTTTCAATTAAAAAGATTCAAGTGAAACTAATTTTTGATTAGGCTTCTCCTCAAGTTTCTGCTCACATATTTTCTTTTGACTTTTCTTTTTCTTTCTCTCTCCCTCTTTTGGCTAATTTTCAATCCCTTTTTTCTTTTTACCTTTTTTATGTGAGGATTACTGTATCTGGATAGGCCTTTAATAGTTTTGAATTTCAATATCCTCTTTCTAAAGTCCAAAACTCAAAACTTTTCTTCACTTTTAAAAGTGTAAGTACTAGTTTGAAAATGGTTTTAATAAAGGCTCAATTCTCAATAAGTATAAATATAATAATCTTAGTTTTTCAAATATTCAACTCCTTTCTACCATAAATAGTAAAATCATTTTCCTAATGTTTCCTATAAAATATCTTAAATCTAGAACAGTTTCTTCACAACGGATTTCAACTGAGTTATTTTTCTAACATTCCTAAAATCAAAGTTATAGTAACCTAAAGATAACACCACATACCACATGTCATTTTAAAAGTGATATCAAATTAAATATAGGCTACCAATGACAAATAAAGTTACGTTTTTTAAATTTTTTCTTCCCCCCAAACTTGAATTTTTTTTTAATTTTGCAATTAATTCCATAAAATGTAGGAGGAATAAAAAGTAAAGGTTGAATCTACTTATTAGTACAACATTCTATTAAATTCATATACATGTATAATCAGGATGGAATGACTGCAGGAGAAAGTTATTCAAGCCTAAAACATGCTTGTAATAATATTAAACTAAAAGGAAGTATACTCATTTTAAAATTTTATTTTTCTTCCTACCCCCAAACTTGAATTTTAACATGTATAGCATTCAGTACAGAAAATATAAGCAGGAAGAAAAATAGTTCAGAAACTCTATCTACCACAAATGTTTATAAAAAAACATCAATAAGTATTCACCAGGACAGAATAATATGCAGCAGAAAGTAAATCTAAACTAATTATGTTAGAATAAAATTCACTAAATAAAGGATTAACTAGCATAACAGGTATCAGCATTGGAATATGAAAATGTTCTTCAAGTCTTATATAAAGTTTTAACACTCAAATAAACTCAAATGATAAATGAGGTTAATTCATCATTAAACTTATCACATCTTATTAACTTACTTCCAAATTTTAACGGAATCACTTCACTAATGACCCACTTTTTAATATGTTTGCAATTTATGTTTATAGCAACGACATCAAAAACTTGATCCCGCTTTAAATATAGATATATGATTTAATGTATAATGTGGATTCTACGCAAGTATACGTATCGTATCAAGTAATACGAGGCTCTAGTGGAGTCCTGGTTATCGATCCCACGGGAAGTTTTTAACAGATTTGTTATCGCTAAATTTAAAGGAATTACTTACTAATATAGTAAACGGAAATTCAAAGTAACTATAAGAAACAAAAGTAAACTAATGCTTGAAATAAGTTGATTTAAATAATTCGTAAAAAGTATCCTTCTCCTTGTTTTTAGAAAATTAAGTGAATTATGAATTTAAATAGAATTCCTAAATTGTATTGTGACAAATAGGAGCATTCCTATTCTTTACCCTTTGGTCTAGTGCAAAGAACATCGACTAATCCTATGTTTGATTACGAATCGCGGCTAGTCGGGAGGATATCGGCCGCCACTTCGTAGCTCTCACGTTCCCCTCACCTGAGGGCTAATATCTACACTTCAGCTCTCAAACAATAGGACCGAATTGAATATTTTAGTCTGTCACACTAAAATGTCCAATTCTACGTCCGATAATTAATATTTCCCTATTTATTTGCTCCTGCCTTCCAAGGCTTTTGACTTCCCTGAATATTGGATGTAATTTTTACTATAGTTGATAATTCATCATATTTTAATAACTCAATCGTCGGATTGAAAGTAAATTAAGTTTTAAGTAAAAATTATCACAATTTATTTATATTAGGTGCTTCTATTTAATTTCATCAATCCGCATAATTTTCATAAACAAGGAGAAAGACTAAGAAAACTACTCGTAATGCATGGGAATAAAACAAAGCACGGATTTCATTTAAAGTTAACAACAATAAACAAAGATACTTATCTTAATTTCCTCCCTGCAGACTCTTCAAGTTCCTTTGACTTTTCCTTCTAGTACAGCAAACTTCTAAATAGCACTCAAATAAACTAAAGAAACTCACTAATGACTAACAACAGATTCAAAATAGGCTTAGACTCTCTAAAATAGACACATTGAAGACTCAAGAGACACACACAAATGACACACAAAAGACACACACAAATGACACACTGAAGACTCAAGAGACACACTTAGACACTAGAATTCGGCCTCTATTTATAGATGTAAGCAAAGGTCCAAGGGGTGCTTAAACACCTCTTCAAAAAAGTGTCCAGGTTCAAAGTATTTGTATTTTAAACTGTCTCGCCGTCGGCGGGAAATGACCTCGCCGTCAGCGGGGCTTCTAGAAGGTCTTCAAACCGCGCGATCTCGCTGTCGGCGGGCTCGGGCTCGCTGTCGGCGAGGTAGTTATAATTCCTTCAGAAATTCTCCTCACGATCTCGCCGTCGGCTACCTCGATCTCGCCGTCGGCGACCTCGATCTCGCCGTCGGCGACCTCGATCTCGCCGTCGGCGACTTAGTTCAATTTGCATGAATTTCCTCCTTTTTGATCCAAATTAGCTCCATTTCATGTTTTTTGCTTCCATCACTTATAAATCTTCATTCCTGCAATAAAATAAAGAAAATATCTTTCTTTAAAGTGCAATTTCATCAAAAATAGATATGAATTTCTTAATGTATTTTTCTCGTGATCAAAATCCCCAAACTTAATTATTACTTGTCCTCGAGTAATTTTGATACTAAATAAAAATAATGATTTCTATAATAGAATTTTTCAACTCAGATAATAAGAATTAAATTTAAATAACATTATAATAAAGTTAAATATAAATATTTCTGAGTAATTAAATTAACTTTATAGATATAAGATTATTTAGTTATCAGGTCTAAGATTTCTAGCTTTATATTTACTTCAGGAATGACTATATATAAAAATAGTAAATTACTTAAGATATTTAGATGATAGGAAGTTTAAGAAAACACTATTTAGTAAAATACTAATCCATAAATATAAGTTTAGAAATATACTTAAGTTTTACCTTTTAGGTCGAATCTATCAAGTCAATTTTTGATAAGGCATCTCCTCAAGCCTTCTCCTCACTTTATGTTTTTCTTTTCTTTTCTTTTATTTTTCTTTTTGGATTGATTTTCAATCCTTCTTTTCTTTTTCTTTTTCGAGTGAGGATTATCGTATCCTGGATAACTTCGTTAATAATTTTGAACTTCAATTTCTCTTCCTAAATTTGAAACTTAAAACATTTCTTTGCTTATATATATTTCATATCCATTACTTCATTGAGTTTCTATCATTTCTTTTTCACTTAAATACTTAAGAATTTTTAATTTTTAGAATATAATTTTCCTTACTTTAAATAGTTTACTATATTCTTATTCCTTTTAACCGAATATCTTATTCCATTAATTAATTGAATTACAAGAAATATTTTCTTTAACTTTATATAATAATTAAATAAAGTAACTCATGTTTATTGAATTGAAAAACTACTATAGAAAATCATTTAATAATAATTTTTGAAAATAGAAATTGAGAACAATTTTAATAATTAAATTTGTATTTTTACCTTCCCTCAAACTTAAATTTTTCTATCTATACTACATAGTGAAAAAGGGAAAATATATAAGTAAAATTCATCATACCTTTGGGCTTTAGGTATTTCTTTTCTTTGAAATTTTTGCGAGCTTTTTCAATACTTACGTAACTCGTATCTGTTAGTATTCTTCCACATATAGTATTTAAAAGAAAGTGCGGGGATGAAATTTTAAAATAAGTATCAAACATAACAAATGAAAACTTAATCTATTACTACACATACATTTAACTAATCTATTTTAAAACATATTAAAACAATCTAAACAATGTTAAAATTCATAACTTATAAAAACTTAAACTAACATCCTATATATAAAAAATTGCAACTAATTTAACACACAAGAAATCTAACATCATAACATAAGCAAACATAGCAACATCCATAGTCTCTAGAAAGTACAGAATAATCACATCCAAAATAATAAAGTTTCCCAAAATAACAACAAATCTAAACAAACCAAATAAAGTAAACAAAGACTCTAATCTTCTACATTAAAATCCCAAACTATGTCATCTCCTTGATCTCCAGTGCCGAGAAGGTCGAGCAGTGCAGTACTCGTGAATAACGGGGGCATTCAGGAAAGACAACATCTAAATCACCACTCCTATATCGACGTTCAGCTTCATAGTATGCAATTTCGTACTCTGAATGTCGCTGGAGATATTCGCTATCATAATCGTGTCTTCTTTTCAAGCTTCCGATCCTTTGGTCTATATGCTCAAATCTTCTATCCATATTTTCTCCAAATAACTCAAAACTCTTTCTACTCAGGGTTAATTCATTCATCAGATCTTGAAGGGTAGGAGTGGTGTACTGAGGGGGTGGATCATAACTAGTAGAGTGTATATCTCTACTTGAAGAAGGTACATAATCCCTTGTCTCAGATCTCCATCCTTCATGAGATTCATATTTCTTTATATTAGCCTGAGTAAGGGGTTTCATAGGTTCAATCCATTCCTCATCATCTCTTGCCTCTACCCCAGATAATTGGCAGAGTGCATATATAAGACCAGGATGTCCTAGTCCTCCTCCACTTTCATTTCTAGCAGATGGCTAATATGTTTTTATAAATAACATTTCCTACATTAATACTCTTCCGGTTCCGAATACGAAATTCGAACCGCTTCTATCTCTTATTACCTCACTATGGTGGTAGGTAGGTAACAAAGTAGAACAAATAAAATAATGCCGGGCTTTAGATGTTGCATTTAGCATAGAAAGAGGGAAGTTTACCCGTTCCCGCTGCTTTATCTTCCGGACTCCTTTCCCATCGCCGAGAAAGTCGATCACCTCTTCCAGGTGGTCCTTACATAGTTCCAAAATTTTCATACTCGCTGGTATAGGTTTCTCGTACTTCATAATAAGCGTTTATTCTAACGAGCGTTGAAATCTACAAAAAATCCTCTAACCTTAACCGGTGCATCTTCACTTGTGTTAAATTTGCATAAAATTCCTTTACTACTTCTACAGCTGCTATGTTGGTCACGAAACAGAAATTTTCCCATCCTCGCTCCTAAATGATTCGCTCAACTTCTCCTCCTAGATTCTTGAAAACTCGATCTTGAATGCATTTTCTTGCTTGTATGTTTTAAAAATTTCAAGTTTGTGCTCTTGCATTAATGAATCGGGTTTTGTCATAATCTATTCGTCGCTTTTGTCGTGGAGCCATTTCTCGATCTGTGAAATTTGCAAAAATCTTAACTAAACTCCAAAATATTACTAAGAAGGCTTCCTACAACAACTAAAATCCATTTAAATCAATTTTTATGAAATTCTTCCAAGTATTTTCTCCACATTTCGAATTTTTTCAAAATTCTCCAATGTAGAAGAAATCCATGGTGAAAATCAAAAATTTTTGCATAGGAGTGAAGCTCTTACTAAGGGAAGATGAAATCCGGTGTCAAAAAGTGTTGAAATCGCCTCAAATCCAATATCTCTCAAGCCCTAGGTCGGTTTTTTCAAAAATTTGAGGAAAGGGAAGATGAATAGTGTCGGTTGACCGATCAAATATAGGACTTTTCGCTATCTCGCTGTCAGCGAGATTTTTCTCGCCGTCGGCGAGCTAATTAATTTCATAAGGCAAAAAGTTTCGGGAAAAATCAGCCGTCGGCGAGCTCGGTTTCGCTGTCGGCGGGTTTTCTCGCTGTTAGTGAGATAATTCTCGCCGTCGGCGAGATCCCAAAAATTTTAAATTTTTGAAATTCGTCAATCATTTTCAACCTCGAATTGCCCTTAATCAATCTTCCGATCACTTAATTTAATAATAATACGAAGATTAGATACTTATACTCACAAAAAGTCACACAACACAAACAATATAACTTTATATATGAAATCCATGAGACTTACAAATTTTACACTAACAACTTAGCACATACTTAACTTAAATGTTCAAATCCATAATACTCAGCATCGCAATCCACACCACAACACTCTAAATGCTGAGACATAACAATTTACATAAAATCTCATCAAATCTGAGATGATCAAATCAAATTTCAACTCATAATAAAATCTAACTCCAAATCAACACATATATATATATACAAATATAACATAAACATAGAAATCTTTCCTACTCTTCAGTGTTTGAACTAACATCTTCTCTGATATTTCCGATGCGACGCAGGTGCACAAATAAATTGTAGAAAGGCCTGAAAGGGAATTCTGCAGTAGATTCTTCATTAATCCATCCTTTATGTCTTAGTAGATGAATAAAACTGGCCTCCAGATGTCCAGTATGATCAAAGTGATCCTTCATTCTCTAATCAATATGATCAAACATATCAGAGATATTGTCAATGGAATTCATCACATTTTGCAATTCTTTCTCCAATCCTTTAATCTTCTTCGGAATAAAATTAGTCTTATCGAGTAAAGGGCCTTGCTAAAGGATTTTTCTCGTGATGCTCGTCGTAAATAATGGTAATCTCATCATTGTTATCCAAAGTGGGAAACATATCGGTAGGATCCAGTGGTTTCCATGGTAAAAGTACTTTTTCCCAAGCCTCATAAGAAACTTGGTACTGACTGCATAAAGCAAATATAGGAGATGGGTGTCCAAGTCCATGCACTGACCTATGCACAATTAATCCTAATGCAGACTTTACTATTATTGATCCAACATCGATATGTACTCCAATTTGAATACAGTAGTTTAAAATAGCACATTCCTTTGAAACTTTATTTACTCTCATGGTAGGTAATAATTTTGATGATATAAAGAAATGTCAGTGCTTCGAGACAGGGTTAAGAAGTGATGCAGAAAAACTGACTTACCCGTCTTCTCGTAACTCCCAATCATCCGGTTCGTCGATCGGGTATCTATAGATTTCGTTCATATTGTATATCAAGGCACAAAGTTGGAATAATGACAAACGGAGGTATTCTCTATAGAAAACAATTCATTTACCCTTGAAGGAGTAAATGTTACCCATCTTCCTCCGACGTACACATTTCCATTGTTGATCGCATGTAAATTGTGAGTAAAACTCTTTAACTACCGGTATAACTACAACGTGATGTCGTATAACAAAATACCTCACAATGCCGCCGTGCGATCATTTCTTCGATTTTTGTAGTGGAATTCTCTACTCCTCCGTTGACAAATCCTCTTTCTTTAATAAGTCTTTTCTTCATCAAGCCTTTGTTGAAGATTCGCTGCGCCTCCGAACTGACGAATTTTCTTCGGTTGAAAACTTCAGTTTTTGTGGTTTCTAAGGATTTGGTGGCCATTTTGGATGGAAAGGATTGTTCTCTAGTCGTTCCTAAGGAAGAAAATTGTGTAAAATCAGATTTGGGATAATTTCTTACGAAGGAATGGCTTAGATCCGTAAAAAACCGCACGAAAAATCTTTAAGAAACCAAATTTTCAACTGCCTCGCCGTCGGTGGGAAGTTCCTCGCCGTCGGCGACTGAGTTATAAAACTGACTGAAGTAATGGCGCAAGATCTCGCTGTCAGCGGGCTCGGGCTCGCTGTCGGCGAGATTCATAAAAATCGCCCAATTTCGCTCTGGTCCGAATATTTTATGATCTCATCAAATAGGTTCAATTTTGTGATGATTCTAATAAAAAATTTTGAGTATTAAGATTTGTTTTAATAATATAAACTCACTAATTTGTAGATATTTAAAATAAAAGACTACTATGGGTTGCCTCCCATAAAGCGCTTGGTATAACGTCGTCAGCCCGACCTAATTTAGTTAGTGTTCAGGTTGACTAAGCATTAAAACCTCTTTAAAATTTGGTCTTCTATTTTCGAAATATGGTTTTAATCTATGTCCATTTACTTTAAATCTATGTCCTGTTTTTGGATCTTCAATTTCTATAGTTCCATATGAAAATATTTGAGTTATGGTGAAAGGTCCTAACCATCGAGATTTCAATTTCCCGAGAAATAATTTCAATCTAGTATTATAAAGCAAAACTTCTTGTCCTGGTTCAAAATTTCTCTGATAAATCTTCCGATCATGCCATAATTTCATCCTTTCTTTATAAATCCTATCATATCATATGATTCGTTTCTTAATTCTTCCAATTCATTTAATTGCAACAATCTCTTTTCACCAGCTTCTTTCACATTATAATTAAATTCTTTAATCGCCCAATATGCTTTATGTTCTAATTCGACTAAGTAAGTGGCAAGTTTTTCCATATATAAGCTCGTAGGGAGTCATTCCAATCGGAGTTTTATAAGCGATCTCGTATGCCCATAATGCGATTGTCTAGTCTTACGGTACTCGCTCCGATCTATTAGTGGTTTACGTGACTTTTCTAATATACGCTTAATCTCTCGATTAGAAACTTCAGCCTAATCCACTAGTTTGTGGATGATAAGCAGCTGATATCTTATGCATAATATTATATTTTTCTACTAGTTTCGTGAATATATTTGTTTCTAAAATGAGTTCCTCCGTCAGGTGATAATCACTCTCGGCATTCCAAATCTAGTAAAAATGTTTTTTATTAAAAATTTTGAAACACTTTTAGCATCACACCTAGGTAAAGCTTCGTGCTTCAATCCATTTGGAAACATAATCAACAGCTACTAATATATATGAGTTTCCAAACGAAGGAATAAAAGGTCCCATGAAATCTAATCCCCAAAAATCAAAAATTTCAACTTCTAATATAAAATTCAGAGGCATTTCATTTTTCCTTGATATGTTTCCTACTCTTTGGCATTTATCGCGGGTTTTTATATATCTATATACATCTCTAAATAGAGTAGGCCAGTAGAATCCAGATTGTAGAATTTTATATGCAGTTTTATCTGTCCTAAAATGTCCTCCAAAATCGAGTCATGACATTTTTGAATAATTGGTTCAGCTTTCTTCATAAGGCTCGCATCTTCTAATAATTAGATCCTTACATTGCTTATATAAGTATGGTTCATCCCAAAAGTATGTTTTAGTATCGTGAATGAATTTTTTCCGTTGTTGCAAAGTTAACATAGGTGGTAAAATGTCACTTACAATATAATTTACTATATCGACGATACCAAGGTATTTTCAATTCATTAATATTATAAAGTTGTTCATCGTGAAAACTCGTCTAAAACTTCATTATCGGTATCGTATAATTCATGATTTTCTAATCTTGATAAATGATCTCGCAATTTGATTATCGGTTCCTTTTTTGTTAATGATCTCAAAATCAAATTCTTGCATTAATAATATCCATCCGATTAATCTTGGTTTAGAATCTTTCTTTTGCATTAAATATTTTATAGCAGAATGATCAAGTATGTACAATACATTTAGTTCCTATTAGATAATGCCAAAATTTATTAAAAGCATATACAACTGCTAATAATTCTCTTTCGAGAATCGTATAATTTATTTCGAAGCATCATTTAGAGTTTTACTAAGCATAATATATAACTTTGAAAATCTTATCATATCTTTCGCCCAAGAACTCGCTCCTATAGCATAATCACTAGCATCACACATAAGCTCAAATGGTTTCTCCCAATTAGGTGAAACTATTATAGGTGCTGTAATCAATTTATCTTTTAATAATTCGAAAGCATTCAAGCATTCAGTTGTAAATTCAAATTTCTTGTCCTTTTCAAGAAGTTGGCATAGAGGTTTAGTAATTTTTGAAAAATCTTTAATATAACGCTTGTAGAATCCAGCATGTCCAAGAAAACTTCTTACCCCTTTCACCATAGTTGGAGGTGGTAATTTAGCTATAACTTGAATTTTTGCATGGTCTACTTCCATGCCTTTTTCCGAAATTTTATGCCCTAATACAATCCCGCCTGTAACCATAAATTGACATTTCTCCCAATTAAGAACTAAATTAGTTTTCTCACATACTTCAAATACTTTTTCAAGATGATTTAAACATGTGTCAAATATTGTTCCAAATACAGAGAAATCATCCATAAATACTTCTATTCCAATATCAATTAATTTACTAAATATAGACATCATACATCTTTGGAATGTTGCAGGTGAATTACATAATCCAAAAAGCATTCTTCAAAAAGCGAAAGTTCCATAAGGACTAGTAAATGTAGTTTTATCTTGATCCTCAGGAGCAATTTGTATTTGATGATAACCGGTATCTCCATCTAAGAAACAAAAATACTTATGTCCGGCTAATCTTTCTAACATCTGGTCTAGAAATGGTAAAGGGAAGTGATCTTTTCTGGTGGCTGTGTTTAATTTTCTATAATCAATACATATTCGCCATCCAGTAACTTGTCTTATAGGGATAAGAACATTATTTTCATTAGCTTTGACAGTCACCCCTCCTTTTTTAGGTACACAATGAATTGGGCTTACCAAGCACCGTCGTAAATAGGATATATAATACCATTATCTAACCATTTTAAAATTTCTTTCGACTACTTTTTTCATTATTGGATTTAATCTCCTTTGTGGATCTGCTTTAGGTTTATGTTCATTATCTAAAATAATTCCGTGCATACAAATTGAAGGACTAATTCCTTTAATATCTCAGCTAAAGTCCAACCAAAAAATTTCTTATATTTTTTTAATGTATCTAAAATTTTTTGTTCTCGAGATTCATTTAATTCGTATGAAATAATAACTGGTAGAGTTGAAGAATTACCTAAGTAAGCATACTTTAAATGATTAGGTAACATTTTTAACTCAAGTTCGGAGGTTTAATAATTGATGGAACTATATTTTTTTCAAGTATTTTCCGTGTTATCCAAAAATTCAAATTTCTCTTGAATATAATCTAATTCTTCATTTATCTCGGATTTTTCAATTAATTCAATATTTTCTTTTTCTAATTTTTCTTCATAATATTCTTTAAAATGTTCTTTTTGTAAATGATCGAGTACTTCCATTCGAAAACACTCATCATCTTTTTCTAGCGCAGAGATATTTCATTGATTTAGCAATATTAAAAGTTACTTTTTGGTCATTTAATCTCATAGTTAATTCTCCTTTCGAACATCAA
Organism: Papilionanthe hookeriana x Papilionanthe teres; assembly: GCA_022702705.1. NCBI lineage: Eukaryota > Viridiplantae > Streptophyta > Magnoliopsida > Asparagales > Orchidaceae > Papilionanthe > Papilionanthe hookeriana x Papilionanthe teres. The sequence continues at coordinate 67,947,742 of CM040435.1, read as the reverse complement.
TCATAGCTTTTCCAGTGGCTAAAAATGGTCTTCCTAAAATGATAGGAATTTCTTTATCTTCTTCCATATCTAGAACAATAAAATCTACAGGGAAGATAAATTTGTCCACTTTTACTAATACATCTTCAATAACTCCCTTAGAATATGTAACAGAACAATCAGCTAACTGAAGAGTTGCTGAAGTAGGTGAAATTTCTCCCAATCCTAATCTCTTAAAAATTGATAGAGGCATTAGATTGATGCTTGCTCCTAAGTCACACAAAGCTTTTCCATAGAATTTTTCTCCAATAGCGCAGGGTATAGTGAAACTACCGGGATCTTTTATTTTTCAGGAAGTTTTTTCGAATAATAGCACTACACTCTTCGCTAAGTGCGACCATTTCATTATCGGTAAATTTTCTTTTTTTATTTAGAATATCTTTCATGAATTTTACATAGTTTGGCATCTGTTCTAAAGCTTCTACGAAAGGAATATTTATCGTTAATTTCTTCAAAATTTTAAGGAATTTAGCAAATTGTTTGTCTTTTTTATGTTGAATTAGTCGTTGAGGAAATGGTGGTGGAGGTTTTTCAACAGAAATTTTCATAGGTATTAAAGGATTTTCTAAATTTGGATCTAGTTGATTCTTTTCCTTTTCAATTTCCACTTCCTCTTTTTGACTTTCAAATTCTTTCTGAATTCGAGGTTCTAATTCTTTTCCACTTCGTAATTGTATAGCTTTAATTTGTTCATTTCCCTTGTCTTTGGGATTTTTTTCCACATTACTAGGAAATATTCCAGGTATTCTATTATTAAGTGCAATAGCGATATATCCATGTTGAGTTTCAATATTTTTTATAGCTGTTCCTTGATTTTGTAATTGGTTTCCTTGTATTTGTAATTGATTTCCTTGATTTTGTAAATGTTGACCCATATTTAATATTAATTCTTCTATAGATAATTTCTTATCTTTAAATTGTGGGTTATTAAATCCAGGTGGATAATTAGATTTATAATTAGGATTTCCTTGATTAGATAGATTTCCTAATTGTTGTGTCATATTATTCATCCATGGTTGATTAGTTGTATTATTATTCCAATTAAAATTAGGATAATTTTTCCATCCAGAATTATAATAATTTGCATAAGGATTATTGGGTCTGTTGTTAATTGCATTAATCGTTTCATATTGAGATTGGGATTCTATAAGTTGTCCAGATGAATTTTCTTCTGATATAGTTGGAGAGTAATTCATTCTAAAATGATCTAATTTTTTAGATACAGCAGCAATTTGTGAAGCTAACATAGATATTGCATCATTTTCATGAATACTAGCTATTTTTTTCGGATTCATTCTATCAGCATGCCATTAAAAATTATTGGTTGTCATTTCTTCGATTAGTGCATAGGCTTCATCAAATGGTTTTGACATTAATGATCCTCCAGCAGCAGCATTGATGATTGATCTTAAAGATTCTACTAATCCATTATAGAAAGTTTGGATAATTAACAAATCTGGTAACGCATGATGTGGGCATTTCCTAAGAAGTTCTTTAAATCTCTCCCAAGATTCATATATTGACTCTCAATCAAACTGACTAAAAGAAGTTATATCATTCCTAAGCTTAGCAGTTTTAGATGGTGGAAAATATTTGGATAGAAATTTTTGTGATAATTCTCCCCAAGTTTTAATAGATCCGAGTGCTAACGAATTTAACCACATTTTAGCCTTATCTCTTAAAGAAAAAGGAAAAAGTCTAAGTCTAATAAGCATCGTTACATACTCCTTCATATTTGAAAGTAGCACATAGTTCTAAAAAACTAGCAAGATGTAAATTAGGATCTTCGATAGGTGAACCACCGAATTGATTATTTTGTACCATTCGAATAATTGCGAGGTTTAAGTTCGAATGAATTAAGCAACTACATCGGGGTTTTGAATAGTTAAATGAATTTCATCTAATGTAGGGTTGGCATAATCTCATAATGGTCTTGGTTGATTGATATTTTCATTTTCAGGAATATTTGCCATTTGTGTTAAATTTATAATTTCTCTTTTTTGTTTTCTAATTCTTTTGATTGTACGCTCTAATTCTGAATCGTAAGGTATTAAATTTTCGTTTCCAAATTTTCGCATACAATTTTATAAAATAAAATAGTCCGTTACTCTAGTAAATAATTTCTTTACTTCCCCGGCAACGGCGCCAAAAACTTGACCCACTTTTTAATATATTTGCAATTTATGTTTATAGCAACGACATCAAAAACTTGATCCCGCTTTAAATATAGATATATGATTTAATGTATAATGTGGATTCTACGCAAGTATACGTATCGTATCAAGTAATACGAGGCTCTAGTGGAGTCCTCGGTTATCGATCCCACGGGGAAGTTTTTAACGGATTTGTTATCGACTAAATTTAAAGGAATTACTTACTAATATAGTAAACGGAAATTCAAAGTAACTATAGCAAACTAAAGTAAACTAATGCTTGAAATAAGTTGATTTAAATAATTCAGAAAAATTATCCTTCTCCTTGTTTTTTAGAAAATTAAGTGAATTATGAATTTAAATAGAATTCTTAAATTGTATTATGACAAATAGGAGCATTCCTATTCTTTACCCTTTGGTCCAGGTGCAAAGAACATTGACTAATCCTATGTTTGATTATCGAATCGCGGTACAGCCTGGGAGGATAGTGGCTGCCACTTCAGAGTTCCCACGTTCCCCTCACCTGAGGGCTAACATCTACACTTCAGCTCTCAAACAATAGGACCGAATTGAATATTGTCCAATTCTACATCCGATAATTAATATTTCCTATTTATTTGCACCCGCCTTCCAAGGCTTTTGACTTCCCTGAATATTGGATGTAATTTTTACTATAGTTGATAATTCAACATATTTTAACAACTCAATTGGCCAGATTGAAAGTAAATTAAGTTTTAAGTAAAAATTTTCACAATTTATTTATATTAGGTGCTTCTATTTAATTTCATCAATCCGCATAATTTTCATAAACAAGGAGAAAGACTAAGAAAACTACTCAGAATGCATGGGAATAAAACAAAGCATGGATTTCATTTAAAGTTAACAACAATAAACAAAGATACTTATCTTAATTTCCTCCCTAGCGTGACTCCTTGAAGTTCTTTTGACTTTTCCTTCTAGTACAGCAAACTTCTAAATAGCACTCAAATAAACTAAAGAAACTCACTAATGACTAACAACAGATTTAAAATAGATTCATGACTCTCTAAAATAGACACACTGAAGACTCAAGAGACACACACAAATGACACACTGAAGACTCAAGAGACACACATAGACATTAGAATTCGGCCTCTATTTATAGATGTAAGCAAAGGTCCAAGGGGTGCTTAAACACCTCTTCAAAAAGTGTCCAGGTTCAAAGTATTTGTATTTTGAACTGTCTCGCCGTCGGCGGGAAACGACCTCGCCGTCAGCGGGGCTTCTAGAAGGTCTTCAAACCGCGCGATCTCGCTGTCGGTGGGCTCGGGCTCGCTGTCGGTGAGGTAGTTATAATTCCTTCAGAAATTCTCCTCACGATCTCGCCGTCGGCGGCCTCGATCTCGTCGTCGACGACTTAGTTCAATTTGCATGAATTTCCTCCTTTTTGATCCAAATTAGCTCCATTTCATGCTTTTTGCTTCCATCACTTATAAATCTTCATTCTTGCAATAAAATAAAGAAAATACCTTTCTTTAAAGTGCAATTTCATCAAAAATAGATATGTATTTCTTAATGTATTTTTCTGTGATCAACTAATAAATTTGGTACTTTTTTAAATGATTTTATAGATTATAATCACAAAAGATAAGATTATCCCTGATATATTGGCTCACATGCACCAATCTCAAGGTTCATCTAATCCTCTTAATTAAGCACCTCTAACAATTTTAAGGATAGTGTAAATCATCCACATGTTACTCATCAAATAGGTTTGTGACTCCTATCAAATGAAAACAAAGTCGGAGAAAGGACGTAAGATGTCTCTTGTATAACCCAAGTCTGAGTGAGGCTAGAGTCATAGTGGACTCATCAATCCGACTACTACAAGAGGACATACAATTCTAACCAATATAAGGAGTTAAGGAATGACCTCCCTCATGACACACAAAAATCAAATCAAATCACTAACAATCTAAAATTTCACCAATCATTAATCAAGCTGATGAATCCACACTAATGCAAACACAATACAACAATAACTATCATAACACTCAAGCATACTGACCAGAGAAAAATATATTGAGAAATTCATACCAATTTTATATGAAATTGCACTTTAAAGAAAGGTATTTTCTATGTTTTATTGAAGGAATAAAGATTTATAGGTAATGGAGCAAAAAGATGAAAAAAAGAGCGAATCTGGAACGAAAAGGACTAAAAAAGATGAAAATTAAACTAGCCCGCCGACGGCGAGGGATAGGCCGCCGATGACGTGTTTTTCCCAAGAGATTTGAATATATTATACAGGAGCCCGTCGACGGCGAGATCGAGCCCGCCGATAGCGAGCCTTAGCAGTTGGCCAATGTTCTAGAAGCCCGCCGATGGAGCCAACGAGCCCGCCGATGGCACCAACGAGCCCGCCGACGGCGAGAAGGTCGTTTCAAGCCAAATACATTGAATATAGACATTTTTTGAAGAGATGATTAAGCAACCTTTGGACATATTTCTTCTTCTTTAAATAGAGACGAATTTAGGACTGAATGTGTGGAAATTAGTAGTGTGTGGTGAGTCTATTGTGTGTTATTTTGAGTGCAGTGTGTTCTAGAGTATATTAGAGAGTATAATTGAGTGTGTTGTATGAGAAGGAAGAGTTAGAGGAACTTCAAGGAGTCTGCTTGAGGAGAAGATTCGAGATAAGTTTTTATTTATTGTTTTATAGCTTTAAATGAAATCCAAATTTTTTGTTATTCTTCCTATGCATTCTGAGTAGTTTTCTGTATCTTTCTCATTATTGTTGAGATTTTGTGAAATGATAATTTGAATTAGTTGTGCCTTAAAATATCAAATAAAAATTGTGATAATCTTTTACTTAAAACTTAATTTACTTTCAATCTGGCCAATTAAACTGTTAAAATATGTTGAATTATCAACTATAGTAAAGATTACATCCAAATTTCAGGGAATTCAAAAGCCTTGAAAGGAGGGTGCAAATAAATAGGAAAATATTAATTATCAGGCGTAGAATTGAATATTTTAGTGTGACAGACTAAAATCTTCAATTCGGTTCTATTGTTTGGGTGCTGAAGTATAGATGTTAGCCCTCAGGCAAGGGGAACGTGGGAGCTCCGAAGTGGCAGCCGATATCCTCCTAGCCTAGCTGCAGATTCAATAACCAAGCATAGGATTAGCCAATGTTCTGTATGTCTGGACCAAAGGGTAAAGAATAGGAATGCTCCTATTTGGCACAATATAATTCTAACTAATTTATTTATCCACTCACTTAATTCTCTTAACAAGGAGAAAGATACTTTTTCTAAATTGCAATCTTCCATTCAAAAATTAAGTAATAAAAGTTAAGTGTTCTTTATTTCCGTATACTTGATAAAAATTGCATCTGCTTAAATTAGTTCTTAATCTCTAACTTTCCTGTGGGATCAATATATAGGACTCCATTAGAGCCCTTTATTACTTGAGCGATACGTATACTTGCGTAGATACAAGGGGGTACATTTGTTATTTTACCTATTAAACATTTATATAATTATAAAGCTCCGCAACATATTTACATTGTGCCCCTCAACTCCTGTGTAGGCGGCCACATACTAAATTAAACCACACTGATAAATACGGGTTACCTCCCATAAAGCGCTTGGTTTAACGTCGCCAGCCTGACAAATGATTCCTCCTGGATCAAAATTCCAACTAAATAATCCTCGATCAATAGCCCAATCTTTTTTAGATCCAGGGATTCCTACAAAATCCTTAAATTATAATTTTTCTTTCAGCTCTTTTTTTTTCAGATTGATTCATATCATTGTTCTACATATTTCTTTCTAGATCCAATATTCTTCTAATGATTTTCTCAATTTGCATATTAATATCTTCCTTAAAATTTATAAGAAATGAATCTCTATAAAATACTTCATAATCTCCCAAATTTTGGATCAGATTCTTTCTATGTTACTCTTCTATTTTAAGTTATCTTTCAATTCTTCTTCTTGGTACTGAGTAAATGATGGAGGTGGTCTTTCTATATTTATCTTAGTTGAGGAAATAGGTTTTCTAATTCCATAGGAATTTCTTCCATTGGTCTTTCAATATCCTTATCCTCTTTTCTCAACTCAAAGTTCTTTTGAAATATATCATCAAATTCTCTTGCAAGTCTTAGTTTAATAACTTCATCTTATTCATCATTCAATTCAGGTTTTTCTTGTGATTGAGTTGAATCTGAAGATATAAAGACTGGAGGTGTAGAAGAATTCCCTAAATATGTAGGCTTTAAAATTGTATGGGGTACATCTTAAATTCATGAGATTTTTCAACAGATAGAATTAAAAGTTCACTATTTTTGGTAGTGTCCATCATTTCACACCTCTCTTGAACATACATACAACATTCTTTAGACAACGTTTTCAACTCATCATGAAAGTCCATTTTGATCTCATCTATTAACTTACTTTCAAAACTTTTTTTGAAATGGTCTTTACTTAGATAATCAATTTCATCCAAAAAAAATAATCATCATCTTTTCTCTCAGCTGGATATTTCATAGTTTTTAACACATCAAAAGTGACTTCCAGGTCATTAATATTCTTAATCAACTCTCCTTTTTTCACATCTATCATAGATTGTCCAGTAAAAAAGAAAGGTCTCCCCAAAATAATTGAAATTTATTTATCTTCCTTCATATCTAATACAGTAAAGTCCATAGGAAAGATAAATTTATCCACTTTAACAAGCACGTCTTCTATAACTCCTTTTGCATAAATCATAGATCTATCAGCTAACTGAAGGGTTATAGTAGTGGGAGAAAAATCGGCTAAACCTAACCTTCTAAATATAGATAGAGGCATCGCATTAATGCTCGCTCCTAAATCACATACAACTTTTCCACATAATATTTCTCCAATTGCACAAGGAATTGTAAAGCTACAAGGATCTTTAAGTTTCCGAGGAAACTTTTTCTGAAGTATAGCACTGCACTTTTCACTTAGTGTAATTGTCTCGTAATCCCTAAATTTTCTTTTCTTGTTCAATATCTCCTTCATAAACTTTGCATAACTTGACATCTGTTCTAAAGCTTCAGTGAAAGAAATATTTATTGTTAACTTCTTAAGTACTTTCAGAAAATTTGAAAATTATTTATCCAACTCATGTTGTCTAAGTCTTTAAGGAGATGGAGGTGTTGGTCTTTCTAAATTAATTTTAGTTGAATATATTAATTTTTCCAGATCCTTAGAAACTTGTTCTTCATGTCTTTTAGTTTTCTTTGTTCTTCTCACAACTTCTTTCTCTTTTTAACCGCATCCTCTATCTCTCTTCCACTTCTTAATTTGACAGCTTCTACTTGTACATTAATATTCTCTTTACGGTTGATCTCAGGGTTGCTAGGAAGTGATCCTTCGGGTCTATTGCTAAGTGAATTAGCAATTTGTCCCAGTTGATTCTCTATGTTTATAATCACAGCATTTTGACTTTGCAACTGGTTTCCCATTTCCAATACCACTTCTTCTATACACATATTCTTATCCTCAAGTTGATGATCATTATTAGAGTTTGATAAATATGAAGGTTTATAGCTTTTGTTCCCCTGATTATTCTAACTTCCATTAAGATTTGCATGATTATTTCCTCATTTTTGGTTTTCACCCCTAGTAGTATGATTCCAGTTAAAATTAGGATTGTTCTTCCAACCTGGGTTGTAAAAATTAGAATACGGGCTATTTATGGTATTTAAAGTGTCATATGATAAGTTAGAATCAATCATATGCCCTAATAAACTTTCCTCACTTACTAGAGTAAATTGAGGCTGGTTCACTCCAAATTGGTCCAACTTCCTTGATATTGCAGCAACCTGAGATGCAACAATTGAAATCACATCTATATCATGAACACTAGCTACATTTTTAGGAATTACCCTTGTAGAGGGGCATTTAAATTCATTTGTAGTCATTTCTTCAATTAACGCATGTGCTTCATCAAATGGTTTTGACATTAATAAACCATCAACACCAGCATCAATATTGGACCTAAGGGATCCTACTAACCCATAATAAAATGTTTGAATGATTAACCAATCTAGCAGAGCATGATGTGGACAATTTCTTACTAGTTCTTTATATCATTCCTAGGCTTCGTATATTGATTCCCCTTTATACAGACAAAATGAGATAATATTGTTTCTAAGTTTAGTAGTCCTTAAAGGTGGAAAATACTTGGCTAGGAATTTCTGAGTTAATTCCTCCCAATTTTTAATAGAGCCAGGTGCTAATGAGTATAACCACATTTTAGCCTTATCCTTTAGTGAGAAAGGAAAAAGCCTTAACCTAACAGCATCATCTGACATGTTGTTATAATGAAATGTAGCACAAAGTTCTAGAAACTAGGTAAGTAGAAATAGGGATCTTTCGAAGGAGTTCCCTCAAACTGGATGTTGTGCATCAATTGGATAATCGCAGGATTTAGTTCAAACGAGTCAGCTTCTACGATAGGGTTTTGTATACTTGAGTAAATTTCATCTGTCGTAGGATTTACATAATTCCTTACTGATTTATGATGATTTTCCAAGTTATTATTTTGAATGTTTTCATTTTCATTTCTAGTTTTTCAAGTCCTTTCTGTTTTTTTATTTTTTTTCCAGTTTTCAAACTTGAGACCATAAGACACAAGTCCTACAAATTCTTTATTTTGCATACGTAACACAACAAAAAATACATTAATAATAACCATCCATAACCGTCCCCAAAATTTTTCTAGCTGTGTCTTTCACCTAAGCGCCATTTTTTTGTCGTTACTGGCGCCCAGGGACCAGTTTGGGTGCCTATGCGCCACTCTGTGGGCAGCTTCACTGTTTTGCTCCGTTTGGCTCTGTTTCAACTCCGTTTTGCCCCGTTTCAGTTGTGTTGTGTTCCTAACATCTTCACCTACAAGATAAACATAAAAAAAACCTTTCTTCAAAGTGTAATTTCATTCAAAATATGTGAGAAATGTAAAAAATATTAAGCATAGAAAGACATATCGATATGTGTCAGTTCAAAATTTTCTTTCTTGTTCATTTTAGCTCCAAATTGCATTATTTTTGCTTAATTTTCACCCAATGTCCTTTTTTTGTACTTGAAACAAAAAACATGCAAAATACCTTCATTTAAAGTATAATATCATTAGAAATATGCATAAACTGAGCATGAAATGTACATTAAAAATAGATAATTTTTAGGTGGATCATCTAGTATTACAAACTTGTCTATGTTTTAATAGGGATTTTACAAGTCGTTATTACACATTTTCATATTTGTAATTGACTCTGAGACCCTTTAATATATGTAACTAATGTTGGAACCACTTTGTATTCATAACGGTCTGAATAGGGGCATCAAATGGCTTGCTGGTGTTGTCAATTGGTCATATGTAACTCATTCAGTAGGCTAAAAGGTCTTTGATTGGCTGGAATACCTTTGGTTAGCTTTCTCAGGAGAATCTTCAGTAGAAGCCCTCTAGTCTTTAGGGTGAACTTAGACCGTCAGGCAGAGGGAGTATCAGTGTAATGTGACTAGCAGATCTCATTGGGCAGGGGGCCTCTTAAGGATTAGAAAGATATTCAATGGAGTGTTCTTTAACCATCTTTGTGAAGGATCCCAAAATCAATTGAGGGATCTAGTTACACGTGATCATCCCACTGATCAAGTGCCTAATGTTCTTTTATTTGGCTGAGCTTTTGTCGGTAGGCTCACAGTTCCAACATAAGGAAATGACAGTTGTCATCTCCATCTTTTGACTATCCTGATGCAATTTTTTAATGTTCATTAAGTGAGATTAGTTGAATTTCTTCAAGATTCATGCAGTCTTATTTTTTATATAAATATTTAGTTTCGTTGTTCTCTTATTTAAAACGACAACTGCCATATGAATAAGAGAACTACATGTAAAAAATTGACTTATTTATTACATAATTAATACTTCTAATAACTGAACTTCTTTGATTTTCATGTCTACATTCTCTACAAATAAAGTGTGATGAACATTGTTTCATCACATTTTCTAAATTTCTACCCTTAAGTTTGTTGTTAACATAAGAGAGTGATGGTGAGTGAAATGAAACATGTGAGTGAGGCAGCCATATTTAAGGCCTTTCGACTTTTGACCACAAAACTCTGCGCTCCAAAAGTAGAGGAGAAGAAGAAAACAGAGAGTGGCCAGCCTATGATTTAGAAGAATGTTGTGGAAGAGGGTTAACCAGTGATGTCAAAACATTCGAAGGGAGAAGGATGATTGGATAAATTAAAGAGTCTGAGCGAATAGAGTCGACTGGAGAGAATGAATATAGCTAAGCAAGTGGTACTAAGTAAACAAAGGGTGAGGAGGCGATTGAGTCGTCTGACTTGATGCCACTCCCTCATGAGATAAAGATCAAGGCTGATGTGCACAATGCTAGGGCATCAATACTAGCTCTAAATCTGATTAACCAGTGTTCAACTCAGCAACCGGTCTAGATGACCATTGAGACTCGGTCTAGCAGCGTAAAGGCAAAGCTCCTTTTCCTTTTCTTGGTGAGGCAATGAACTATAATACCAGTCCATTGTCCGATCGATGGTTTTGTATTAGTCATGAGAAGAATTCTAGATCATGACCCCTTGACTGTGAGAGGTAATCTAGTTAACTAGGGAACCCTTACTCTTATTTTAGTATGAAAGAGGGGGTAGAGGAATTGACTCAGTGACCATCTCCTTCCTCAGACAATGTGATCCATGAAAAAAATACCTATTTTTATGCCTTGATTTTTATTAAAATTTTAAGGATATTATGCTTTAATGAAAGGTATTTTTTTATGTTTTTGGATGCAGGTGATATACAAATGTTCAAAAAGAAAAAAGATGAAAAAGGATGAAAAAGGAGCAAAATGGAGCAAAATGGAGCAAAAATGGAGCCAAAATGCAAAATTGCCAAAATAATGGGTCTGGTCCGGCGCCAGAATCCGGCGCCTATGCGCCAGCTTGATACCAAAATAGTTACGATTTTGTAACTACTTTGGGCAGTTATTTTGACAGTTAGAGCGGTTATTGGACCTTCTAGAAGATTAGCAGTCATTCCTGGATTATAGGACATGTGATACATTGTATCTTGACGCTTGGAAACAGTTTGGATCGCGAAGAGGTGCAATCCAAAGTAAAGAGGTGCGAAGAACTAGACGCGGAGTCCGGCGCTAAGGCGCTAGATGTTGGCGCCTAGGCGCTAGATGCTGGTGCATAGGCGCCAGACACAGTTTCTAGAAGCTTCATTGAACTTGGACACATTTTGAAGAAGTACTTTAGGCAACCCTTGAAGCCTATAAATAGGAGGCCATTTCTATAGAAAAAGAGGCCCCCTATCAGAGAGATAATTTTAAATATAGGGCCACACTTTTAGTTTATTTTCCTTCATAAATTAGTGAGTTTATTTTATTTAGAGTTTGTATTGAGAGTTTGGAAGAGTTGGTGATTTTGAAGTCTATTTCACTTTGGAGTCAGTAGGAATCAGAGGTTCAGTTGGAGAAACACTTGAGATAAGTATTTGTAATTTGATTCAAAGTTTTATTTATATATTTTGTTATTTAAATTCAATGTGTTCTGAGTAGTTACTCTACTTTCTCTTTTCAATTATGAAAAGATAAATAAGATAATATAAAATTTGTTGGAGAATTGAAAACTAAATATGTTTAAATATTGTGATGATATTAATACTGGATCTTAATTTACTATTTAAATTGGCCATTTAAGTTGTTAAAATCATGTTGAAGAATTTTGAGACCTAGAAGGGGATGAATTCTTAACTAGTAGATATCACATGAATCCTTGGGTAGTCGAAGGCCTTGTGCGGGTTATTCAAGGTGAAGTGCAAATAAATAGGAAATTATTATTCAATGGGCATAGAATTAATAAGTTTTTAGAGTGACAGACTAAATTCTTTTAATTTGGTTTATAGAAAGGGAACGGGTCACTAGTAGGGCTGACAATAGCCACCCTTGGACATCTAGTAGTGTGAGCCTAGATTAACCCATTCTACTAACAATACATCCAGACCTAATCTATAGATTAGACAATGTTCTTTATACTATCAAGCGAAGGTAAAGAATAGGAATGCTTCTATTTGGCACAATACCATAAATTTATATTCTCCACGAATATTACATTATCTAAAAAGTCTTGGATTAATTGGAAGGAAGAAAGTTGTTTGCTTATTATTATTTACATCACTCATTATTTTAGTATTGCTTTATTTCCACATTTAGTAAATTAAATATTAAATTTATAACTTTAAAAGAAATACATAAAAATAAAATTAAAATATTTAAAAATCTATAAACCTCCTCGTGGGATCGATACTGGGGTCTTTATTTAAAGCCCTGTATTACTTGAAATGATACGTATACTTGCATAGTACCTCTAGTGTGTAAAATATTTTCCATAAAGTTATATTTATATACACTAGCCGCTATTATTATTTGGGTCAAAGTATTGGCTATAACATATTTTTGGAAGCATAAATTACTGCGTTATTTGCGGTCATGTCAAGTTTTTGGCGCCGTTGCCGGGGAGGCAAATTTTTATATTTTAAATATTTTTTTATTATTTTATTTATTTCTTTTATTGTCAGAATACAAAAATATAAAATAAAAAAACATTTATAAAAACAAAAATAAGAAAAGAAGAGATTTTATTTCTTGCTATTTTATTTTATTTTTTATTTGCTTTTTATGCGTAGTTCTGGATCTGAAAGATTATTACCTTTAGACTCTGAATTAGAAAGAACTGTAAGAAGAATTAAAAAAGGAAAACAAATTCAAAAATATCAAGAGATGGCTAATTTACATAACAATTTACAGAATCCAATTGAAATTAATGAAGAAAATGTTTACAAACCATTAAGGGAGTATGCTAACCCTACAGCTGATGAACTTCATATTAGTATTCAATACCTGCTGTGGATGCTAATTCTTTTGAGCTTAAACCGTCTATTATTGAAATGGTTCAAAATAATCAATTTGGGGAAACACCAAATGAGGATCCAAATTTACACCTTGCTAGTTTTTTAGAACTTTGTGCTACCTTTAAATATAACAATGTTTCTGATGATGCTGTTAGACTTATACTCTTTCCTTTCTCTTTAAGAGATAAAGCAATGATGTGGCTGAACTCATTAGCAACAGGTTCTATTAAAACATGGGCTGAAATGGCACAAAAATTCCTTGCTAAATATTTTCCTCCTTCTAAAACTGCTAAATTAAGAAATGATATTACTTCGTTTAGTCAATTTGACGGGGAGACAATTTATGAAACTTAGGAAAGATTTAAAGAACTATTAAGAAAGTGTCATCATCATGCTTTACCTGATTGGTTAATTATTCATACATTTCATAACGGACTTATTGGATCACTAAAATCAATTATTGATGCTGCTGCTGGAGGTTCTTTAATGGCTAAATCATTTGAAGAAGCTTATACGTTAATTGAAGAAATGGCTAATAATAATTTTCAATGGCCTTCTAAAAGGGTTAATCCTAAAAGAATGGCAAGTATTCATGATAACGAAGCCTTTTCTATCTTAGCTTCACAAGTGGCTGCAATATCTAAGAAATTAGATAATTTTTCTATCAATGTATCACATAACAACTCTGCTAATATTGTAGATTCTCAAACTATTGAAATTTCACAAGCTATTGCTAGAAAAAATAACCCTTATTCAAATTATTATAATCCTGGATGGAAGAATTACCCTAATTTTAACTGGAATAATTCACAACAACAATGGGATAATAATCAATCTCATCCAACTGGAAATTAGAACAATCAAGTAAATTCAAACTATAAACCTCTTGGATTTAATAATCAACAGAAAAAGTTATCTATAGAAGGATTAATTTTACAACTGATTAATCAATTAAAAAATCAAAAAACTGCTCTTCGTAATATTGAGAATCAAATAGGACAAATCGCTAATTTAACTAATTACAGACCTCCAGGAACACTTCCTAGTAATGTTGAAATCAACCCAAAAGAAACTGGAAAAGAACATGACATGCTAAAGCTGTACAACTTAGAAGTGGAAAGGAATTAAAAGAAAGAATTCAGGATGAAATTGAAAATGAGATTGAGGTTGAAGAGATTGAAAAACCTAAAGAAACTCATTCTCTTAGTAAAGATCAGACTGTTATTCCTATTAATGTGGAAATTGAAAAACCACCACTACCTTTTCCTCAAAAACTAAAACAGCAGAAGCTTGATCAACAATTTTCTAAGTTCTTTGAAATTTTTAAGAAACCTACCATTAACATACCTTTTGCTGAAGCTTTGGAACAGATGCCAACTCATGCAAAATTTATAAAGGATATTTTAAGTAAGAAACAAAAATTTGAAGCTTTTGAAACTTTTGCATTAAGTGAAGAATGTAGTGCAATAATTCAAAAGAAATTACCTCAAAAACTTAAAGATCCTGGAAGTTTCACTATACCTTGTGCTATTGGAGAAAAATTTTGTGGAAAAGCTTTATGTGATTTAGGAGCAAGTATTAATCTCATGCCATTTTCTATTTTTAGAAGGTTAAATTTAGGAGAGATTTCTCCCACCACTGTAACCCTTTAGTTAGATGATAGATCTATCACTTACCCTAAAGGAGTTATAGAGGATGTTCTTGTTAAAGTGGATAAATTTATTTTCCCTGTGGATTTCATTGTATTTGATATGGAAGAAGATAAAGAAATACATATTATTTTAGGGAGACCTTTTCTAGCTACCGGACGGGCTATGATTGATGTGCAAAAAGGAGAATTAACTATGAGAGTTAATGATCAAGAGATTAAATTCAATGTCCTTAAATCAATGAAGTACCCTGACAAAGAAAAATTCTATCGAATGGATATTATTGATTATATAATTGAAAAATATTATCAAGAAAAATGTAAAGTCATTTCTGAAGAAAAAATTGAATTATTAAGCGACGAAAATGAAGAACTAAAAGAAGAAGAATTATCTAAAGAAACTCATTATATTAAAGATAACTGGGAAATTTTGGACATAACTCGAAATGATATACTTTTACCCTCGATTAAAAAGCCCACGAACTGGAATTAAAAATGTTACTGCACATTTAAAGTATGCTTTTCTTGAAAATTCATTAACTTTACCTATTATTATTTCTTCTAAACTAAGCTTAGATCAAGAAGAAAAATTAATAGGAGTGTTAAAGAATTATAAGAAAGCTTTTGGTTGGAATATCGCTGATAAAAGAGGAATAAGCCATTCCATCTGTATGCATAGGATTTTAATGGAAGAAGATTTTAAACCTACTATTGAACCTCAAAGAAGATTAAATCCTATCATGAAAGAGGTTATTAAAAAAGAAATTTTAAAATGGTTAGATGCTGAAATTATTTATCCTATTTCGGATAGTCTACCGGGTGAGTCTTATTCATTGTGTTCGAAGAAAGGAGGAGTAAGCTTGTCATTGTCGATGATAAAAATGAACTAATTCCTACAAGACAAGATTACTTGGATGGCGAATTTGCATTGATTATCGGAAATTAAATAACGCCACTAGAAAGGATCATTTTCCTTTACCTTTCTTGGATCAAATGCTTGATAAATTAATTTGGACACTCATATTTCGTTTTTCGGATGGATATTCAGGTTATCATCAATTACCGTCACTCCACGAGGACCAAGAGAAAATAACATTTACAAGTCCTTATGCAACATTTGCGTTTAGAAGAATGCCTTTCGATTTATGTAATGCATCTGCAACTTTTCAAAGATGTATGATGTCAATATTTTGTGATTTCATTGACAAAGGAATTGAAATATTTATGGACGATTTTTCAGTTTTTGGAACTTATTTTGAATCTTGTTTGGAAAATATTTCCAATGTTCCGAAAAGATGTGAAGAAACAAACTTAGCTCTTAGCTGGGAAAAATGTCGATTTATGGTCGCAGAAGGCATTGTACTAGGTCACAAAATTTCACGAAAAGGGATGGAAGTTGATCGAGCAAAAGTGAAAATTATTCGTTGACTGCAACCACCTACTACTTATTCTTGATGTGAGAAGTTTTTTGGGACATGCTGGATTTTATAGAAGATATATAAAGGATTTTTCGAAAATTACTAAACCTCTTTATCATTTATTAGAAAAAGAAGCTAAATTTGAATTTAATGAAGACTGTGTTAATGCTTTCAATATTTTAAAAGAAAAATTAATAACTGCACCTATTATTATTGCACCTAATTGGAATAAACCTTTTGAATTAATGTGTGATGCAAGTGATTTTGCAATTGGAGCTATATTGGGACAAAAATATGAGAAAATTTTCAAAGTTATATATTATGCTAGTAAAACTCTTACTGAAACTCAAAGAAATTACACTACTACTGAGAAAGAGCTTTTATTTATAGTCTATGCCTTTGATAAATTTAGACCTTATCTTCTTGGTACCAAATGCATAGTTCATACTGATCATTATGTTATTAAATATTTAATGTCAAAAAAAGATGCTAAACCTAGACTGATAAGATGGGTTTTACTTCTACAAGAATTTGATTTTCAAATAGTGGATAGAAAAGGAACTGATAACCAAATTTCTAATCATTTATCTAGAATTAAGAATGATATTATTATTGAAGAAAATATAAATGAGAAATTTCCTGATGAACAGTTATATGTTATTCAAGGATGTCAAACACCTTGGTATGCGGATATAGTTAACTATTTAGTTAGCAATATTCTACATTATGGATTGAATAACAAATATATTAAGAAATTTAAAAATGATGCTGAATCTTATATTTGGGAAGATCCTCATTTATTTAAATTGGGAAGAGATTCTGTAATTTGAAGATGTGTACCTTTTGAAGAAACTTTTGCTATTATTCAAAAATGTCATGATTCCGAATTTGGAGGACACTTTGGAGTAGATAAAACTGCATTTAAAATTTTAAATTCAGGATTTTATTGGCCTACCTTGTTCGAAGATGTGAGACAATATGTGAAAACATGTGATCGATGTCAAAGGATGGGAAATATATCTAGGAAAGATGAAATTCCTTTAAACTATATATTGGAAGTTGAAATTTTTGATATATGGGGTTTAAACTTTATGGGACCATTTGTACCATCATCTGGAAAGATTTATATTTTATTAGCAGTTGATTATGTTTCAAAGTGGATTGAAGTTGTAGCTTTACCTAACTATGATTCCAAAAGTGTTTCAAAATTTTTAAAGAAAATGATTTTTTCAAGATTTGGAATGCTTAAGGTAATTATCACAGATGGTGGAAGTCATTTCAGAAATATAAGAATTCAATCATTACTGGAAAATTTTGGAATGAAACATAGAATTGCAACTGCTTATCACCCACAAACAAGTGGAATGGCTGAAGTATGAAACAGAGAAATTAAAAGAATTTTAGAGAAAACTGTTCATCCTAAAAGAATTGATTGGGTTGATAAACTTGATTATGCATTATGGGCTTATAGAACAGCTTATAAGACACCAATCGGAATGTCACCTTACCGGTTAGTTTATGGTAAACATTGTCACTTACCTGTTGAACTTGAACATAAAGCTTATTGAGCGATAAAGGAGTTTAATTTTGATTTGAATACTGCAGGAGAAAAATGATCATTATAATTAAATGAGATGGATGAAATAAGAAATGAGTCATATGAAAATGCAAAGATTTATAAAGAGAAAATGATGATATTACATGATAAAAAGATTTCAGGAAAAATATTCGAGCCTGGACAAGAATTATTATTATTTAATACTCGTTTAAGACTTTTTCTTGGAAAATTAAGATCTAAATGGATGGGACCATATATAATTGTGAAAGTATACCATTATGAAGCTGTGGATATTAAAGACCCCAAAACGGGAAAAATATTTAAAGTTAACGGATTAAGACTGAAGCCTTATTTGGGAGACATAAAAATGATTTATAAAGAGGCTTACGAGTTGAGTACGCACGATTAAAGACTTAATTAGGTCGGGCTGACGACGTTAAACCAAGCGCTTTGTGGGAGGCAACCCATAGTTATTTTTGTGTGTTTTTACATCTTTAATGTAAGGTTATGCCTCGGTCTTGACTAAATTTTATATAACTTTAGAAAATTGGATGCTAACAAGTCTTTATTGACTTAAGCTAAAGATTATCTCGAAGTATATAAAGTTTGGACTTTGGATCACTCCATCTTGTATGTGAGTAAAAAGGAGATCAAGTTAACCTTCATTATGATTGTTTATAATTTGAGTTAATTTTAATTACTGAGTTTATATTGATCTTACCATTCTAATTTACTTATTTTTGAAATCAAAACTTTGAAATTTGACGTTAGGCGAAACGGAGTCGAACATGGTTCCGGAGCCTAGGCGTCGAAATCTGGCGCCTAAGCGCCAGAGTAGACTGTATACCGCTGGGTCCGGAGCCTAGGCGCCAGTTTTGGCGCCCAAGCGCCGCAGTTACTGGGTCGTGTAAAAACCAAAAATTTTCAATTTTTCACACGATTTTCTCCTATAAACTACCCCATCTTCATTCACAATCCCTAAGCAACCTTAGATACGACCTTTACACTTCATTCTTGAGGAGATAAGAGAAGATTTTGAAGAAATGGAGAGAAGAAATCATGGAGAAGAGGCTAGAGATAAGTGTTCTAAGGATCCTCAACCTTTCTTCAATGGTTTTATTGCTGTTAGTTTGGAGAAGTTTTCTAGTCACCTAGATAAGTTTGAAGCGGAATTCAAAAGTATTGGAGATCACCTTCATGAGATGTATCATCAAATCGAGCATCTGGAATGGCAGGGGAAGATCCAAATCGATCATCTAGCGGCCTATCAAGACGCTCAAGTGGAGATGTATGCGAAGAACAAATGGATCGACGAGAAAACGGATGCGGATTTTCCAAGGGCGTTAGTGTTCTTCCCAAGTAGGCCGAGTAATCTTCATTGTGACAAGAGTGGAAATTTTAAATTTGAAGATTAAATAGTAAATGTGGTTAGATCAAGACTTTATCTAGTGTGTTGTTACATCGATTTGGAAAATCGAATGTGTTGTTTGTGTGTTTGCTTTAATGTTCAATGTGTGTTGTATTTGCTTTAAAATTATGTTTTTTGATTGTTTGTTAAGACTTGAATCTTATTATTATACTTATATGTAATTCATTAAGGCCGAAATTGAAGATTATGAAATGGAATTAGAAGAGTTTGACTTAAACTAGTGTTGGATTGGTGGATTTAATTTATAATTTTTCAAAATTTTTGGAAAATATTTTGGAAGTTGAAGCCGAAGCAATACTCTTATATGAGTAATTGAAATTTGAAGTTGTGAGTTTTGGTGGAAAATTAAATTTTTAAAATGATTTTTGTGAAAGGCGAGTCTGGCGCCTAGGCGCCAGAGGTCGGTGCCTAGGCGCCAGAGGTCGGCGCCTAGGCGCCTATTCGGCCTGCTAATCGAAAATCAGGATATAAACCCTCATTAGCCATTGCCGACGCCTAAGCTTCATCTCCTTCCTCTTTTTCGCAAAAACCTACCCCATAGATCCATTTTGAGGCCAAATCTTCACGTTTTTTAGCCTGAAATCACTCGATTTCTTCATCCCAAGGTCAGATCTACCTTCTAATCCATTTATTTTTTATTTCTACCATGGATTTTCCTATTTTTACTAAAAACCAAAATTTTGGAGAAAATTTTTTATTTTTAGAAATTTTTCCATGGATTTTTAAACTCATTTTAAGTTTCTCAAGCTTAAAAGAGTTAAGTTTATTTGATTCCTTAATTTATTTGTATTTTCTTTCACGTTTAGATGGCACCTAAATCTAAGCATGGAAAAGAATGAGAAATTTTCGATCGCAGCAAGTTCGCTACTACGGCAGCGCACTTTCGTTACCACGACTTTGTGACATCGAGGAAATTTATCTCGGAGCGCAGTTTTTACAGTCCTGGAGAGATGATCGAGAACACTATCGTTGCACACAACTGGCAGCGATTTTGTTATTTCACTGTCATTGCTGTTATTCTTGTTGTACGAGAATTTTACGCCAACTTTATGGATGCGGAAGACTATGAAGTCTTCGTTAGAGGTGTCGGAGTGGGATTCACTCCGGAGCGGATCAACATTTTCTACAACCTACCACCTACGTCGATCGCTACTATTACAGTGCTATCTCCATCCGAAGGAGATGCTGGAGATGATCATTGCATATCCGATCGACGGCACTGGAGCTTGGAAGATCTGGAATGACAAACGGGTAAATTTTAAATCTTCTAAGTTCAATGGTATTTCAAAGGCCTGACACTATTTTATTTCTACTAGACTACTTCCTTCCAACCACTTGAGTGAAGTTACCAGAGATAGAGCTATCCTGAACTACTGCATTCAGAAAAGGAAGTCGATTGATGTTGGTGATGGCGATGGAATATATTTTATTTTTGTATGGATCGCATGTCGTCGCCGTCAATTCCTGTATCATGTCAATGTCATGGAGTCGCCACTCTCTTTCTCTATCTATTACCCTAATTTTTATCCTTCCTAGACTTAGACTTATTGTCAGAAGTCTTTGGAGAATTTGAAGAAGGATTAATCATGATAGAGATTGAGAGAAAAAGAGATCGAATGATAATCTCATAGAAAAAGTCTTCAGATTGTGTAATTACTGAAGTTTTTCATATAAGAAGATCACATGAAGATCTTGGATAACCGGAGAGGTCTTGTAGGTAAAATACCTATCACGAGTTCTTTAATCTCCTATAGGAGCAAGCTCCTATAGTTAATTACATCCTGAGCAATTAATATTGCCCAAGAAAAACTCCCGATTAAGGTTAACATTTCTCCTCGAAAAAGTGTATGTATTATCGTGGCAGTGTGTTTCTGAAGAATCAATACTTCCATAAAGTTTCGTTTATATTGGGTTTATGTTGTTCCTTCGCGGTGGATTGTTTTGTTGTTTGTAGAAAGTTTAGGTTTTGTGACTATCCTAAAATTTCTGATTTTGTTTTCAATGTTCCGTCGTCGACGTCCTGCAAAACAGAGTTAGCACACCCTATAACATGCAAAGAAAATCTAAACGGAATTTCTTGTCTTCATCCTGCAAAGAAAATATTGTCAGAAATAATGTCACAGAATATTATTATTTTTTTATTTTTTTTTGAATGTCAAGTTATTTCGAAGTGTCAACTTCATGTTAATCATGTTGTTTTGAGTTCAATTTTGTCGATTTAAGTTCAATTTGGGTTGAACCTAAGATTTATGTCGATTTAGGTTCAATTTGAGTTGAATCTAAGGTTTATATTGATTTAGATTCAATTTGGATTGAATCTAAGGTTTATGTCGATTTAGATTCAATTTGGATTGAATCTAAGGTTTATGTCGATTTAGATTCAATTTGGGTTGAATCTAAGGTTTAGGTTAACTTGAGTTCAAGTTAGGTTGAACTCAAGTTAGGTTATGTTTAGGTTAGGTTCAATGTTTGTTGAACCTAAAGTTTAGGTTAACTTGAGTTCAAGTTAGGTTGAACTCAAGTTAGTTTATGTTTAGGTTAGGTTCAATGTGGGTTGAACCTAAGGTTTAGGTTAACTTGAGTTCAAGTTAGATTGGACTCAAGTTAGGTTAGGTTTAAATTAGGTTCAATGTGGGTTGAACCTAAAGTTTGGGTTAACTTGAGTTCAAGTTAGGTTGAACTTAAGTTAGTTTATGTTTAGGTTAGGTTCAATGTGGGTTGAACCTAAGGTTTAGGTTAACTTGAGTTCAAGTTAGATTGGACTCAAGTTAGGTTAGGTTTAAATTAGGTTCGATGTGGGTTGAACCTAAAGTTCTGAGTTAACTTGAGTTCAAGTTGGATTGAACTCGAGTTAGGTTATGTTTGAGTTTAAGTTAGGTTCAATGTGGATTGAACCTAAAGTTTATGTTAACTTGAGTTCAAGTTGGATTGAACTCGAGTTAGGTTATGTTTGAGTTTAAGTTAGGTTCAATGTGGATTGAACCTAAGGTTTAGGTTAACTTGAGTTCAAGTTGGATTGAACTCGAGTTAGGTTATTTTTGGCTAAGTTTGGTTTAACTTGAGTCTAATATGGGTTAGAATTAAGTTTGGTTTGATTTTGAATTAGGTTCATGTCAGGTTGAACCTAAGTTTGGTTTGACTTAAGTCTAATGTAGATTAGACTTAAGTTAGGTTTAGGTTTAATTTAGGTTCAATGTGGGTTAAACCTAAGTTTGGTTTGACTTAAGTCTAATGTAGGTTAGACTTAAGTTAGGTTTAGGTTTGATTTAGGTTCGATGTGGGTTGAACCTAAGTTTGGTCTGATTTAAGTCTAATGTAGGTTAGACTTAAGTTAGGTTTAGGTTTGATTTAGGTTCGATGTGGGTAGAACCAAAGTTTGGTCTGACTTAAGTCTAATGTAGATTAGGCTTAAGTTAGGTTTAAGTTTGATTTAGGTTCAATGTGGGTTGAACCTAAGTTTGGTTTGACTTAAGTCTAATGTAGATTAGGCTTAAGTTAGGTTTAGGTTTGATTTAGGTTCATGTCAGGTTGAACCTAAGTTTGGTTTGACTTAAGTCTAATATGGGTTAGACTTAAGTTTGGTTTAAGTTTGACTTAGGTTCATGTCAGGTTGAACCTAAGTTTGGTTTTGGTTTAGGTTCAAGTTGAGTTGAACCTAAGGTTTAGGTTTGGACTTAAGTTTGATGTAGGTTGAACTTAAGTTAGGCTAAAATTAGGTTCATGTATGTTGAACCTAAGGTTTGTGTCAAGCTAAGTTGAGTTAGGTTCACTGTCAATTGAACCTAAGGTTTCAATATGAGTTGAACTTAAGTTAGGTTTAGGTTAGACTTAGGTTCATGTCATGTTAAACCTAAGTATGATTTGACTTAAGTCTAATATGGGTTAGACTTAAGTTAGGTTTGATTTTGACTTAGGTTCATGTCAGGTTGAACCTAAGTTTGGTTTAACTTAAGTCTAATATAGAGCTAGACTTAAGTTGGTTTAGGATTAGACTTAGGTTCATGTCGAGTTGAACCTAAGGTTTGATGTTTGACTTAAGTTCAAGTAAGGGTTGAATCTAGACTTAAGGTCGACTTAAGTTCAATATGGGTTGAACTTAAGTTAAGTTTTGAGTTTAGGTTAAGTTAGGTTCAAGTCAGGTTGATCCTAGACTTAAGGTCGATTTAAGTTCAATATTGGTTGAACTTAAGTTAAGGTTTGAGTTTAAGTTAGGTTCAAGTTAGGTTGACCTAAGTTTGGTTTGACTTAAGTCTAATATGGGTTAGACTTAAGTTAGGTTTGGCTTAAACTTAGGTTCATGTCAGGTTAAACCTAAGTATGGTTTGACTTAAGTCTAATATGGGTTAGACTTAAGTTAGGTTTTTGGGTTAGGTTCATGTCGGGTTGAACCTAAGTTTTTAATTTAAGTTAGGTTCGATGTGGGTTGAACCTAAAGTTTAGGTTAACTTGAGTTCGAGTTAGGTTGAACTCAAGTTAGGTTATGTTTAGGTTATGTTGGATTTGGACTAAAGGTTGGATTTGGATTTAATTAGGCCTTAGTTGATTCAGGTTCAACAATTAATTAAGTCTAATGTAGTAGACTTAATTAGGATTTGTGTTTGATTAAGTCTTACTTAGTTAAGACTTAATAGTTTAATTAGGTCTAATGAGTTAGACTTAATTAAGGTTTATGTTTGATTAAACCTTAGTTAGTTAAGGTTTAATGGTTTAATTAGATCTAAGGGTTAGACCTAATTAGGGTTTAGGTTTGATTAAACCTTAGTTAGTTAAGGTTTAATGGTTTAATTAGGTCTAAGGGTTAGACCTAATTAGGGTTTAAGTTTGATTAAACCTTAGTTAGTTAAGGCTTAATGATTTAATTAGGTCTAAGGGTTAGACCTAATTAGGGTTTAGGTATGATTAAACCTTAGTTAGTTAAGGCTTAAAGGTTTAATTAGGTCTAAGGGTTAGAGCTAATTAGGGTTTAGATTTGATTAAACCTTAGTTAGTTAAGGCTTAAAGGTTTAATTAGGTCTAAGGGTTAGACCTAATTAGGGTTTAGGTATGATTAAACCTTAGTTAGTTAAGGCTTAAAGGTTTAATTAGGTCTAAGGGTTAGACTCAATTAGGGTTTAAGTTTGATTAAACCTTAGTTAGTTAAGGCTTAAAGGTTTAATTAGAGTCCAAGGGTTAGACCTAATTAGGGTTTAAGTTTGATTAAACCTTAGTTAGTTAAGGCTTAAAGGTTTAATTAGGTCTAAGGGTTAGACCTAATTAGGGTTTAAGTTTGATTAAACCTTAGTTAGTTAAGGCTTAAAGGTTTAATTAGGTCTAAGGGTTAGACCTAATTAGGGTTTAGATTTTATTAAACCTTAGTTAGTTAAGGCTTAAAGGTTTAATTAGGTCTAAGGGTTAGACCTAATTAGGGTTTAGGTATAATTAAACCTTAGTTAGTTAAAGCTTAATGGTTTAATTAGGTGCAAGGGTTAGACTAATTAGGGTTTAAGTATGATTAAACCTTAGTTAGTTAAGGCTTAAAGGTTTAATTAGGTGCTAGGGTTAGACCTAATTAGGGTTTAGGTATAATTAAACCTTAGTTAGTTAAGGCTTAAAGGTTTAATTAGGTCTAAGGGTTAGACCTAATTAGGGTTTAGGTATGATTAAACCTTAGTTAGTTAAGGCTTAATGGTTTAATTAGGTCTAAGGATTAGACCTAATTAGGGTTTAGGTATGATAAAACCTTAGTTAGTTAAGGCTTAAAGGTTTAATTAGGTCTAAGGGATAGACCTAATTAGGGTTTAAATTTTATTAAACCTTAGTTAGTTAAGGCTTAATGGTTTAATTAGGTCTAAGGGTTAGACCTAATTAGGGTTTAGATATGATTAAACCTTAGTTAGTTAAGGCTTAAAGGTTTAATTAGGTCTAAGGGTTAGACCTAATTAGGGTTTTTAGTTTTGATTAATTAAGTTTAATATGTCCTTAAACTTAATTAAAAAAAAATTAATTTTTATTAAACCTAATTTATGTAAGGTTTAATGGGTTAATTAAGTTTAGTGTGTCTTTAAACTTAATTAAAGGAGTTTAATTTTTATTAAACCTAATTTAGGTAAGGTTTAATGGGTTAATTAAGTTTAGTGTGTCTTTAAACTTAATTAAAGGAGTTTAATTTTTATTAAACCTAATTTAGGTAAGGTTTAATGGGTTAATTAAGTTTAGTGTGTCTTTAAACTTAATTAAAGGAGTTTAATTTTTATTAAACCTAATTTAGGTAAGGTTTAATGGATTAATTAAGTTTAGTGTGTCTTTAAACTTAATTAAAGGAGTTTAATTTTTATTAAACCTAATTTAGGTAAGGTTTAATGGGTTAATTAAGTTTAGTGTGTCTTTAAACTTAATTAAAGGAGTTTAATTTTTATTAAACCTAATTTAGGTAAGGTTTAATGGGTTAATTAAGTTTAGTGTGTCTTTAAACTTAATTAAAGGAGTTTAATTTTTATTAAACCTAATTTAGGTAAGGTTTAATGGATTAAATGTCATTTTAAACCCTAATTGAATCTAATCTTGTCATTTTAAACTCAAGTGAGGTTTATTGTTAGCTTATCATAGACTAAAACCATTTTCAAAGTTTTTGTTGATGAAAATAATTTAAATTCATAAAGGGTCATTTTGGGATTAAAATTATTTAATTACTAAATGATTTTATCCCTAAATTTCAAAATGTCATTCAAAATTGTTTTCATGACTTAGGAATATTTTCGTAGGGTTATTATCTGTTGCCTATCATTCCTAGTCATTTGTATTTTTATTTTCTTGATTTTCAAATTTTTATAATTATTATTTGAAATAATTACAAAGAAACTTGAAAATTCAGAAAAGTATCCTAGGCATGTTTTACGTCCTTAGAAAAATTATGGAAGGTCCCCAAGAACATAAAGATAAATGCCTCGAAGTTTCATAATTTTTTTTATTTATAAATAATTTTTAATAATTAAAATACTCCAGAGAGTATTTAATTAATTTAAAATTAAATACTAAGAATAAAATTATGATTTTGATCTCATAATTTTCTTCTCTTCGAAGCGTTCCGGAGGCATTTTTATTTTATTTTTAGGACCTGCTGGTTAAAAAGATATGAATTTTTGAAGTTTAAGGGATTAAAAAGAAATTTTCTTTTTTTTTTTTATCGCGCCGCCAAAGCTTCCCGCCGTCGACGCGTGTCCTCGGACGCGTCGAACGGGCGGGAAGATCCCGTGCAACGGGTCTGGCCACGGGGCTCCGTTCGGCATAGATCTGCGTCGTCCGTTCCAAAGGCGCCGGATCGGACGGCGCAGAAAATTTGGGATTTAATCCCGAAATTCCGTAGCCATTGAACTTCAAACATTAATATCTCACTCATTTCTTGATGAAATTGAGTGATTTTTTTTTAAATGCTCATCTAGACAAGTAGTATCAATCCATACGGTGATGATACACTTTTGAGCTAGCAAAATACATGATTTATTAAAAACATGAATTATTTTGCAAATATAAATTCCATACCTTAGCCACAAGTGGATCAAGTCAGATCAGACCCTATGGTTGTCTTCTTGGACCCCAAGAGAAGATTTTGGAAGCAGCAATTTGTTCCAGAAGTTGTGGTTGGAGAGGAATTTGGGAATTGGTCCTGATTTGGGCTGATTTTGAAAATGGCTCAAATTGGCTCAAATGGGTTAGATCTATTGCTGGGTTTCACTCCTAAAAGATAGTGGGGACTCTTAGGAAGAACTTTTATGTTGGGAGCGAGGAGGATTTGGGCGGCTTTATAGGTCTCACTAAATATTTTCTTCCTCCTTAGCTAGTTTCGGCCAAGGGCTCTATTTATAGCCAAATGATGGAGTTGGCTTGCCTTAGGCTGTTCTTGGGCATTACGTATCTCCCCTACATGCTGATTGGGTGATCATTTGGCAGGAGATAAGCTTAGATTTTTCTCTCTAAGTATTTCATGATAAATATTATCATTTTGTCTCATGTCCATTGGCCATTGTGGGAGGTGAATGGTGAGGTGTTGCAAGGCTTGCTAAGGAGCTTACAACTCGATCCATGAGCTTAGGAAGTGATGACACATAACCTAGCCTATAGCCTAACCTTCATCATTTCCATTTACCATGGTAAAGAGAGGTTACATGTGAGGTTTTCTCCTCGTTGGGTGGCTTGGGTGGTGGTCATTTTGGCCCTATGTTGGCCGGCCACCTTAAGGAGGGAATGAGGGAGGTGATGACACCTCATTCCATGCATAACCATGGGGGTTAAGCCATGGATGATGGGCTTTAGGATGGGCTTTAGGATGGGCTTTAAAATGAACTTTAAAATGGACTTTTTATATGTTAAAGAGGCTTTTAAAATGAATTAGCCCAATTAAATATGAAGAGCCCACTTGTACTTTCATCCCTCCCCTTTAATTTCCATTTTAATTAATTTTTTTATTAATTAAAATTGGTGGAAATTATTTGATTAATCAATTTACTAATTGAAAATGATTTCAAATTAATTAATTGATTATTTTTGTCATTTTATGTCATTTTATGATTTTTAATTAATTTTCATTTTAATTATGTCATTTAATTAAAATGTTGAAAATTAAATCATTAATCATTTTAATTAATCAAAATAATTTTGAAATTAATTATTTGATTAATTTTGTCATTTTTATGTCATTTTTTTTATCTATTAAAATAGATAAGTGTTGACCAATTTTGACTTGGGTTGACCCAAGTTAGCCCAAATTGGTCAAATTGATTTTAAGATGTCCAATGTCTGTGATTTTGTCATTGTGGTGTTTTAAATGTGTTAGTAGGTGAAAAGGTTGATTTATGGGTCGACGGGGTGGTCATTGGTGCAGTCCGACCAATTTGACCAAAGTTGACTTTTTAGATCGAAAGGTTGACCTATGGGGTCAACGAGTGTAGATCACTAGGTGCGGTTTGACCAATTTGACCAAAGTTGACTTTTTAGGTCATAAGGTTGACTATGGGGTCGACGGGGTAGGTCATTAGGTACGGTTTGACCGGTTTGACCAAAGTTGACTTTTTAGGTCATAGGGTTGACTATGGGGTCAACGGGGTAGGTCATTAGGTGCGGTTTGACCGGTTGACCAAGGTTGACTTTTTAGGTCATAGGGGTGACCTATGGGGTCAACAGGGTAGGTCATTAGGTCTGGTTTGACCAGTTTGACCAAGGTTGACTTTTTAGGTCATAGGGGTGACCTATGGGGTCAACAGTGTAGGTCATTAGGTCTGGTTTGACCAATTTGACCAAAGTTGACTTTTTAGGTCATAGGGTTGACCTATGAGGTCAACAGTGTAGGTCATTAGGTCTGGTTTGACCAATTTGACCAAAGTTGACTTTTTAGGTCATAAGGGTGACATATGGGGTCAACAGTGTAGGTCACTAGGTCTGGTTTGACCAGTTTGACCAAAGTTGACTTTTTAGGTCAAAAGGGCATTGACTCATTGTAAAATGAGGTCAACAGTTGGCAGCATTATCTATGATTCTGTAGAATCAACTGCACGATCCAACACTTTTGTGGGATTAGGATTCCCATCCTTGATATTTTATTTATGCGTGAGCGATGGATTTATTGCTAATATTTCTGAGGAGAAGCTGAAGACTACAAAGCCTATTGGGCAGGAGAGTGTTAGTATTTATGATCGTCTTCGCGGGAAGAGATCTACTGCTCCTTCTACTTCTGTACCTACTTCAGGTAGTGCTTCTACTTCTAGACCATCTACTTCTGCTACACCACCACCTAGTTTTTGGGAGACTATGAATGAGAGGTATTCAGAGCAGTAGAATGTGTTACATTTAGCTCATTGTCGCATAGATACGATTGATGCGAAATTTGATCATCTTGCTGATTTTACCCATAGGAAGAGCAATTATGATGTGGATTATGATGAAGCTCTTGTTAGATTCCTGAAGGGAGAACAGTCTGTTCAGTTCCCTACTTGTCCTAGATTCACACCTTATGATCCAAAGAAAACTGAAGACTTTTCCTTTGGTGTCGATGATGATGATGATAAGGAGACTACGAGTGATGATTAGATTGTCGAGATTATGTTCTTGTTTTATTTGTCTGTGTGTTAGACTTAGTAGTATGATTGATTTATGTTTGTTTGATGTTTTGTTGATGTTAGTTGTACTGATGATTTTCGTACTATTTAGTTATTGATGTTGTTCTGTTTCTGTTATTGTGATTAGTAAAGTCGTTTAATTTAGCTATTGATATAAAAATTGAACCTGCTTACTTTTATATATGCTTCATTATTCCAGTGATATTCATAAAAAGCATGTGTAGAAGTAAATTTTTCTTCGTAGACTGTTTTTACATACTTATAAAATTCCTTTTTAAATTATGCCTTTCTTTCTCTCATACTTTAAAATTTTTCATGATATACCAAAACTTAAGTTGGGAGGAAGGGAAAATACATCCAAATTTAAATTTTATTTGTCCTTAAGTGCTAATATTTTCTCTAAAATATAAATATATATATATAATAACATAAGGAATGAAAAATATATTTAAGATCACTTAATTTTTTTTGAAATTATAAATAATTAGTAGACTTAACCAAAATTTTAATAACTTTGATTGATTTTAAGAATAGAATTATTCAACTTAAAGAAGAGTAAGATTAAGAATTTTTTCTATTCATGGTAGAGATAATTGATTTTTAGAAGTATTAAGAAGTCAAAAATTATAATTTGAAAAAGAAAAGATTGAAAGTCTTTTTGAAAACTATTCATGGTATAGTAATTAAGTGAAGCTGTATAAGTTTGTAAATATATGTTAAGGATAGTGAAGTTCAAAATCATTAACAGGCTATCCAGATACAGTAATCCTCAGTGTGAAAAAAAAAGAGAGAGGAGAAGCTTGAGGAGATGCCTAATCAAAAATTGGCTTCACTTGAATTATCTCATAAGAAGAAAACTAATTACATATTTTACTTAATTTTTATGCATGCATCTTTATTAGAAAAGATTTTCATAAAGATCTTTTTCTTGAAAATAATTTATGTGATCTTAATATAATAAACTACAATTATTTTCGAAATGAATGAAAAATTTTGAAATCTTACGATTTGGTAGTTAAATATTGTTTAAATTCTTAAAATTAAACTTAGTTAGTGAAATTTGGTTACTGATTTACTAAAGCCTTTATAAAATCAAAAATTACAAGGAATCTTAAATATTTACCTTTTAATCCAATTGTTATACATTTTATATAGTAAAAAGGGTTATTTGAGGACAAGTAACGTTTAAGTTTGGGGGATTTTTTATCCATGAAAAAAATACTTATTTTTATGCCTTGATTTTTATTAAAATTTTAAGGATATTATGCTTTAATGAAAGGTATTTTTTATGTTTTTGGATGCAGGTGATGTAAAAATGCTCAAAAAGAAAAAAAGATGAAAAAGGAGCAAAAAGGAGCAAAAATGGAGCAAAAATGCAAAATTGTCAAAATAATGGGTCTGGCGCCTATGCGCGAATCCGGCGCCTAAGTGCCAGCTCGATACCAAAACGAGTTATGATTTTGTAACTACTTTGGGCGAGTTATTTTGACGGTTAGAGCGGTTATTGGACCTTCTAGAAGATTGGCAGTTATTCCTGGATTATAGGACATGTGATACATTGTATCTAGACACTTGGAAACGGTTTGGATCGCGAAGAGGTGCAATCCAAAGTGAAGAGGTGCGAAGAACTGGATGCGGAGTCC
Organism: Papilionanthe hookeriana x Papilionanthe teres; assembly: GCA_022702705.1. Lineage (NCBI taxonomy): Eukaryota > Viridiplantae > Streptophyta > Magnoliopsida > Asparagales > Orchidaceae > Papilionanthe > Papilionanthe hookeriana x Papilionanthe teres. The sequence continues at coordinate 67,916,822 of CM040435.1, read as the reverse complement.
AACGCCTAGGCGCCAGACACAGTTTCTAAAAGATTCATTGAACTTGAACACATTTTGAAGTGGTGCTTTAGGCAACCCTTGAAGCCTATAAATAGGAGGCCATTTCTACAGAAAAAGAGGCCCCCAATCAGAGAGATAATTTTAAATATAGGGCCACACTTTTAGTTTACTTTCCTTCATAAATTAGTGAGTTTATTTTATTTAGAGTTTGTATTGAGAGTTTGGAAGAGTTGGTGCTTTTGAAGTCTATTTCACTTTGGAGTCAATAGGAATCAGAGGTTCAGTTGGAGAAACACTTGAGATAAATATTTGTAATTGTATTCAAAGTTTTATTTATATGTTTTGTTATTTAAATTCAATGTGTTTTGAGTAGTTACTTTACTTTCTCCTTTCAATTATAAAAAGATAAATAAGATAATATAAAATTCATTGGAGAATTAAAAACTAAATATGTTTAAATATTTTGATGATATTAATGCTGGAACTTAATGTACTATTTAAATTGGCCATTTAAGTTATTAAAATATGTTGAAGAATTTTGAGACCTAGAAGGAGATGAATTCTTAACTAGTAGATATCACATGAATCCTTGGGTAGTCGAAGGCCTTATGCGGGTTATTCAAGGTGAAGTGCAAAATAAATAGGAAAATATTATTCAATGGGCGTAGAATTAATAAGTTTTTAGAGTGACAGACTAAATTCTTTTAATTTGGTTTATAGAAAGGGAACGGGTCACTAGTAGGGCCGACCATAGCCACCCTTGGACATCTAGTAGTGTGAGCCTAGATTAACTCATTCTACTAACAATACATCTAGACCTGATCTATAGATTAGCCAATGTTCTTTATATTATCGAGCGAAGGTAAAGAATAGGAATGCTTCTATTTGGCACAATACCATAAAATTTTATTCTCCACGAATATTACATTATCTAAAAAGTCTTCGATTAATTGGAAGGAAGAAAGTTGTTTGCTTATTATTATTTACATCACTCATTATTCTAGATACTTGCTTTATTTACGCATTTAGTAAATTAAATATTAAATTTATAACTTTAATAGAAATACATAAAAATAAAATTAAAATATTTAAAAGTCTATAAACCTCCTCGTGGGATCGATACTGGGGTCTTTATTTAAAGCCCTATATTACTTGAAACGATACATATACTTGCGTAGTACCTCTAGTGGGTAAAATATTTTCCATAAAATTATATTTATATACACTAGCCGCTATTATTATTTGGGTCAAAGTATTGGCTATAACATATTTTTGGAAGCATTAATTACTGCATTATTTGTGGTCGGGTCACAATGCTGCACTTCCTATAGAGATATCACCTCCATATCTGTTTCATACTCCATTTGGAAAGTAGATGCAGGACGACCAACCTCACTCTTAGCAAACAAACTAATGAATGAACAATCATGGTGAGATGAAGTCAGCTGTGCTCTCATCTCTTCCTCAGAAGATTATTTCTCAGCACTACCCTCTTCAGGGTGACCAGATGGTTCCTCAGATGCTTGTAGACCTGAAGGAGTTGGATCTAGGAGATATGTATTAAAGTTAGCATTAGTTGATTGCCTCATTCAATGATGGCCAGTTCACCGGTCAAAATTTGTTGGATCACCACTGTGATTTTAGAAATAGAGAAAATAATTTCCTTACCTACTAAGTTGGTTACTTCATCGCGAGCTTCAGTCGACCTTCCTTCAATCATCGCTACTTCTTGGCCAGAGCTCTTTTCACCTTGGCTTTCTATCAAGCCGTCCAATCTGTGACTTCTTTCTCTTGCTTGACCTTTGTAGTGTCAGTAGCGAGCCATAAGTTTGTTATCATACTACCAAATATTTCTAGGGACAAGATCCGATTAACAGTGACTAGATCAGTTTGTTGGGATCTGAGAGCACCTGTCGATCAATATTAGCCCCCGTAAATCGTGAATAACCTATACCCTTATTCCTCTTGAAGACATCACCGGTTGGTACGATCCTGATGCCTTAGCTCTCAAACGATGAGCCAATGATAAAATTATACTTCCAGTCCTTAACCTTATTTTTTAAGCCACAAAATTGGAAGCGACGACTGTCCCAAACTAAACTTATATGTCTGACTCTACATGGAAAGAAAATTTATGACCGAATAAATCAGTTGACCATGGGATCTCCTTTCGTCAATAGAAAATAATGTAGTTCATTATCTTCGTGATCGATTTCGACTTGATTTGAGCTTTGTATTAATTAAAAATAACCCTAAGCTCCTCACATAAGAGCAGTCGTAGTCCATACCAAAATTGGCCTCGATAGATCATTAAGGTTTTCCCCAAACCTGTCAATCACCCTTTCATCCGGATGAGAAAATTTGAATTTGATGGATGGGTCTAAGATGAAGGCCTTCGCCATGAAAGCAATCTCGGATGGAGACAATATTGACCACTTGCTCACAACTACCAGACCAAAAGTTTGGAAAGTTTATTTCAGAGCCATTAGAAAATAAAAGGAAGAGGAAAACAAGAAAAAAAAAGTCAAGCGAAAAGATAAGAACTAAGTGATAGAACCCTGATAGAAAGAACAACAAGATTACTGATGCACCCCTCAAGTCTTATTTATTGGGACATAAAAGAGGTGAAAATATCATGTGAGGCTTTGGAGAGGAAACATCTATTCAAACACAAGATTTGAGACAGAAAAAAAATAAAATATTTTATTTTTTTAATAAAAAGGTAATTAAATTTAAATTCTAATTTTATAAGAGGTATTTTACAAATGGGTCCTCGACCACCTCTGCAAAGATCAAACCCTTACTTACCAGCTCCTATACAACATTTGGCCACCAAGAGTACACTAGTTCGCTTGGTCAGTCTTAGAATGAGCTTTCAACATAAAACCATCTTCGTAGAGTTTAGAAACTTGGTGGGTACAGGGCCGATAAGTGTATAGATGACTCCTTAAACAAAGCACAATAAGTTTAATTGTCCTCCAAGGTATCCAATATATTATGAAAAGGGTCCAGGGTCGGGCCCCGGACATCTCACAATCCTCTGATACGTCTCGAGTTCATTCAAAATTATTATGTTGCTTGATGATTCATCCCTATCATTCCCTTAAACTCAATGTACACTACTATTTCAATCATCCCTAAGGATGGGGTAATTATGACTTGACATTTCGTTTGTGGGTTATGTAAGTGAAGACCCGCTAGGGGCAAATTGGTATATTAAAAAGACTTAGCTGATTTTTAGTTTTTTGAGTTGGGCTTGTAGTGTCTTAAAGTTGATTGAATTTCTTTTCTAAATCTTATTAGTTAAATTTTGATCAAGCCTAGTTCACTATCAAGCCCTTAAGAATTGATGGGTATATTTGTAATTTTAGAAAAAATTAACTTATGTGATCAAGATTCTTATTAAAATATTGGATCATCATTTAATTACCAACTAAGGGTATTAAATCAATGGATTATCAACTTTCAAAACCATACCCTTAGACTTGTGATCATTCGATTTTGATTATCTTCCAAATTAAAGTAATTAGTGAAATTGCAAATTTATCATGACACAAGTGAGATGGGTTTCTACCACTTATCCATTTATGTTTCAATCATCCAGACATGTTAATTAAGATCATTAATTGTCCATTTACCCTCTTAATTAAGCCTAAACATTAATTAAACCTAAAACTTCAAAAATTACAATTTTGCCCCTAAGGCTCTAACACTTCACAATTCACTAAATTCAACTCAAATGACTTTGAAATTTTTATGTTAGCCCACTCATGAGTCAATTAAAAAATCAGAGGAGAAAATGTGATTTTTCTAATTTTAATTTAATATATATAATTATTTACATGCAAAAATGAGGATTTTCAAAAATAACTTTATAACTTAATAATAAAAAAACTTTTATCCTTAAGGAAAATATTGAAGTTTCACCTAGACTAATGGACCACGTGGACCAATTTTAATAATTTTTTGATGTTAAATTTAATTATTATAATTATTTTAAGTTCTTGAGTATTAATTAAATATAAAATATTATTTAATTGAAAATTTTAAGTTTTATATTTCCTAAATCTCCATGAGTCCAGGGAATCCAGAGAAACAAGTTTCATATTTTTATAAATTATATTTTAATTATTAGAATTATTTTAGTGAAAAATTAAAGAAAATCTATTGTTAGCCTTTAAAAATTATTTTAAGCATTTAAAAATTGATATCTTTACTTAGAAAACTAGGAAAATTATTTTAATAGTTACAAAATGATTAGGAGACCAAATGTGACAATTAAGTTAGTTTTAATATTTTTTAATTATTCTTAATTTATTAAATATTAAAATATGATTTTAAAATGAAATATTTATTTTAATTCCAATTTTATTTTTCTAAGTTCCCCACTTGCTAGGAGCTCTTAAAACTAATTTCATAAATTTTTTGACTTATATTTTAATTATTATAATTATTTTAATTCAAGAAATGCTATTTAACTTGAAAATTCATTTTTGTGGGTAAACTAACTCCATATAACTTCAAATTTTTATGGGGAGCTCCTCTATTTGTTATTAACCGTAGAGGGTCATTTTTTAAGTTATTTACATTTATAATTTTCCCATTTTCATTTTCTTTCATTTTAATGAGTTAATTATAATTAGGGTAAGTTTTAATGATTTAAATCAAAATTATATCTTTTCTATGGTCTTCTGGTCACAGTGAACCTACTAAAATTTACTTTGTATTTTACTGATTAATATACTAATTATTATAACTACTCTACCAAAACAGTGATGATTAACTTAAAAATTAGAGATATCTACATAGAGATCCCCCTGACCTTAGAAAAATCAGGGAAGATCCCTTATGACAGAGAACAAAAGCTCTAAAGCTCAAGACATGGTGTAATATCTATGCTAAAATATATTTAAAGCATGTAATATTGTATTTAATAAATTAAAAATCAAATATACATCAAATAAGCATCAAACCTTTTCCACATTATTCTCCTCTGTTCACTGAGCAAGTGGGTATTTTTATTTCATTTTTTTTATTTCTCTACACCAAGTTATGCATTTTATAAGGTAGGCTAATTTAAATAAATCAAATAAATCCATATTTCTCACTTAAAAATGCGGCACCGAGTCAGCCTCATACGCGTCGAAACCACATGTGTTGCCTTCTAGTTGAACGCTGCCATCTGAGTCAGCCACGTGCTTTATGCATCAGAAGTCCGTTTGAAGTGATCCTGGTCGTTCAAGCGATATAGGCTCGATCCAACGGCGCTGGTTCATTATCCCCAACTTGTTCAACCCATGAGCCATCCACCTTCCAGGCATTAGAACTTGACCTAGACTCAACCAAATCAACTTGGTTTTGATCCTACATATTCATCTAGTCCAGACGAACTCATCCATATGATTTATACGGTCTTAAATATAGTATACATGCATGGGGATCAAAATAAGCTTGGGTTAAGGTGAGAGCTCTACACCTTAGTCTGAGAGGTGAGGCCTCAATCAGAATGTTTCTACACCTTCGTGGTAACCTCACAAAGCTCAAGCAAGCAGCAATTTGAGCTCTCCATGGGCCCAGGTATGAACTTGATCAGACTCGATTTGGGGGTTTGATCAAAGTCTAGGTTAGGGGCTCTTTGTGATGAGGCTTTTGTTGGGGATTGTCTTCTCTCAGCACGGTGATGGTGTGGGCACAAGTAATTTGAATTTAGCTCAATGTGGAGTTGTGGCCAAATATGTCCTATTTTGGCTTAATTTTGAGCTAAAAAATTAGGCTCAACCAGTGGAAGGAATGGCTTAGGGTTGGTTGGCTTGAGCTTAGGAGGGCTAGAAAAGGCTCTGGAAGCAATTGGACAGAGTCTCCCTCAAGTAAATGTGCATCTTCTTTCTTAGCTGTGAAGGGGGAGGTTTAAATAACCATGGATGTGGGGGAGCTCAGGGCTTTAATTTGGGTGCATTGGGTTGCCTATGTGGAGTGTTGAATGACATCATTGGCCAATTAGGGTTGGCCAGCTAGGATGAGCGAGTTTGGGTTTGAATAGGGGGAGATGGCTCTCAGTATTGGCTCCTTCGACGACTAAGCTAGCCAGCCAGGCCAGTGGGAGGTGGCCAGAGGTTAGGTGAGCCAATGGTCAGGTGAGCCACGTAATTAATTTGAGTGGTGATTGGTTTTGGCAAAAAATCTCTTTGGTTTAAGAATTTTAGGAAAGAAATCCCCTAATTTAGGGGACACTTGGTCCATGGCTCAACTAGGTTGGGGCTAGGTGGACCTAGAACAGTCCCTAGGGTTTAATTTCTGACTGTGGTGGACTTGGGTTGGTTACATTTGGCTAGATTTGGTCACATTGAGTCATACGTTCAATTTGGGTTAAGTAGGGCTGGGTTAGGTTTGAGCTTGGGTTGGGTCTAATTAATTGAGCAATTTTATGTGGATGATTGTCATGAAATATTTGGAAAAGGTTTGGAGTGATTTTGAATTGGCATGGGGGATTAAATTGGCTTGATTTGGTTATTTGGTCTATTTTAACTTATCTAGGCTAGATTGGGTTTGGGTTAGGCTAGAGCTTGGATAGGGTTCAATTGATGGTTTAATTTGATGTAGGTGATTTTCATGAACCTTTCTTGAGATTAATTGGGTGGCAATTTTAATGTTAAGGCATTTAATTTGATGGAGTTTGAACATGTGGTCAATTTCGGGAAAATTTGAGAATTTTGGCTTTGGGTTGAACTTGGGTGAGGTTTGGGTCTAAACTTAACTCAATATATGGATCAAATTGGTTTGTAGGAATGTTACTAAGCGTTTAAAATTCAAATTTAAGGAAATCAACTTGGCTAAGGGGTTGAATTTAAGGGATTTTGGATACATGGTCAAAATTGTGGATTTTTAGTATGATGAATTTGGTTTATAATGTGATTAGGAATGATGAATTTGAGTTTAGGATTGAAATTGGGGAAGATTGGGGTTAATTAGGTGGACATTGAAGGTAATTTGGGTACTTTGGGTCTTAAGGGGAAATTTGGGGCTTTTGGTCAAAATGGGTCAATTTAGTTAAATTGGGTCTAATGAAGTGGTTCTAATTGATTTTGAGGACATTTGAGATGATTTTGGAATTTTTGGAATTTTTTAATTTGGAGGGTTATTTTGATAATATTGGCTAATTTTGGGGTATTTTGGGAATTTTTGGAAATTTAGAATATTTCGATAATATTGGCTAACTTGCATATTTAGGATAGTGAAATTCCTGCAAGCATGTTATTTTAGCTTTTTAATTCTCACTCATGTATCATTTCTTACGCTTACATGTTTTTATCCTGAATAAAAATTAAAGTTTGGGGGGATTTAAAAAACTAAATTTTTCAAAAACCTAAAATTTTATTTGTTCTCAAGAATGCTTAAAATAAATTTGGTTTTTGATTGGAAATAATTATGTATATGAAGTTATATCAGGGAAAAAAAATTTTGAATATAGAAATGAAAAAAAGAATTTAGTTAAAATTTATAGTAATAATGAAAATTTTAAAGTTAAAATGTTCTTAATAAAGAAATGTTAAATTTAGTTAAACTATCTTTAGTAAGAAATGTTGTATTTTTGGATAAATAGAAGATTTGACTTTTATTTTTCAAAGCTTAAATTTCTTTTATTGAAGAATATATTTCAACACTATTATTATGATTTTTAAGTGAAAGATAAATATCTGACCTTTATTTTAAATGAAAGGGTGGAATTTAAAATCATTAAAGGCCTATCCAGATATAGTAATCCTCGCCTTATAAGAAAAAATTAAAAAAAAAGATAAAAAAAAGAGAGAAGAGAAAAAAGAAAAGAAAATAAAATAAAATAAAAAGAAAAAGAAAAAGAGAAAAAAGTGAAAAATAATATGTGAAAAGGAAGGAGAAGCTTGAGGATTTAAGGGCCTAATAAAAATTGGTTCCATATCAAAAGTTTAAAATAAAAGTTTTGAGAAAATCTAAAACTTAAGGTTATAATATAGTAAGTAAAATTATTCTCAATTAGAATTTTTAAGCAAAGAAAAATAAAATATTTGAATCCTATATTTTGAAAAATCTATAAGTATTTCTGAATTAGATAGAAACCTATATTTTCATTATCCTTTACTTAAGAACTTTCTAAACTTTAAATTGGTCTTATTTACTAAATTTTTTTCTAAATTAAATTATTTCATTTCAAGAACAAATTTTTGAAATCTTCCTGAAGAAACTCATTTACATAATTTGCATGTTAAAATTTTTATGGTTAAGAGTCACTTGAAGACAAGTAACATTTTAAGTTTGGGGGATTTTGATACACCTAAAATATATAGTATTTTTATGCACATTTTTATACCTATTTTTGATGATATTGCACTTTAATGGAAGATATTTTGTGTTTTTCTTGCAGGTATGAAGAAAATAATTAATTATGATGAAAGGAGTGAGAAAAGACCAAATTTAGAGCAAAATTATGAAGTTTGAGAAATTTGGCCTCTGGCGCCTAAGCGCCAAAGTGCCGGCGCTTAAGCGCCACAGTTAAAAATCGAATTTAAATGAATTTTGGAGCTATTTTTAAGGGGTGTTTAAAGCAATTTTTGGTGGTGACTTTAACTTCTTTTGGGCGACAAATTTGAATGAAGGGATGCATCTTTTGGTGGATATGTTGAATCTGGACATGATTTAAAGAGACACCAAAGCACCTTTTTTTTGAAAAATTATAAAAATGAAGCCTCATAATTTGCAAGTGTGTGTTGAAAGGGTTATTATTCAGTGTGTGTTATTAGATTGGTTATTAAAGTGTGTTAAGTTTTTGAGTTCTTCTTTTCTATAGTAGAGAGTAGAGAGTAAGAAAGGAAAAAGGGTTGGTGTGAAGCCTTCTTCTCACCAATTTTCTTTTATCCTTATATCTGTTGACCTCGTTTTTGGTAAGGTCTTCTCTCTCCTTAGTGCTTAGGATCTAGCCATAGGTTTTCCCTTTGACTATCCTAGAGGACTAGAAATGGAACCCACCACCACTTAGAAATTCAAACCACTTCTTGACTCCCTTCAAACCCCACAAGTTTGATTGTAAACCCCTAAACCACTTGGAGGGTTAAGATCAAATGTGGAGGTTTAAAGGATGAGTTTCCTATAGGACTCTTTGGCCTTAGGGTTACCCTGGGTGGTCTGGTCCTGGTGAGGGTAAGCTTGCACACACCACTCTCTCACACACATTCCAAAACCCTAAAACCACACCTATACCCAATTTGACTTCCTGACTCATGTAGGTAATTCATATGGATGGACCTTAACCCCTAAGCCCCTGGCTAAGAGGGTTATGAACAACATAGTGAATGTCTAAAATGAGTCCTCTCATGGCTCTTTTGAGCTTAACATGGCTTCATGGCTCAACCAAAATGATTTCATTTCACTCACACTTGATCAACCTTCATTTTTCTAAAATTTCAATTTTTGACCCCCGGGACCCTAAACCCACCAAATCTACCAAATGCCTTTGAAATTGCCCAAAATTTGCAAAATTGCCTAAATTACCCAAAATTCTTCAAAATTAGTCTTAAACATTTCCCACCACTCAAATTGATCATCCTTGGTCAAAAATATCAAAATTTTGAAAATACCCCCCCAATACCCTCCAAATATCCAAAATACCCTTTTAACCCAAAAATTCTAAAAATTCAGAAAATTCCCAAAAAATTCCAAAAAATCCAAAATATTCCTAATTTCATTTTGTTCAACTACACCATAAGCTAATTTTGTCAATTTAGCCCACCTTTACCAAAACCCCCAATTTGACCTATTTTTAACCTAAGAGAGCCCAATGTCCAACCAAACCACTCCAATTGACCCCAATTTTGATCCAATTCAATCCTAAACTTCAATTTAATATCCCCAATATCAATTTAAACCAAATCAAAACTCAATTCTATCAACATGTGGATAAAATTTCAATTTGAAGCTTAAAGCCCAATCTTGGCCCATGACCTAAACTTAGCCCAAACCAACCCAACTTAACTCCAATTAACCCCAAATCTTTTCTAAAACCTTCCTAATATCCCCACAAACAAAACACTAACATGAGTTGCCCCAAGTTTGAAACCAAACTCCACTCAAGCCTAACCCAAACCAAAAATCCCCAATTTGGCCTAAATCAATCATGAACCCAAATGAGCCCAAATCCCAAAATCAAAGCCCAACCAAAGTTGAAAACTCTTTGTCACACCCCCATAAACATTTCTCAACATTAATTTTACATCAAAACTAACACTAGCCCAACCTTAGCCCAAGTTATCCCAATATGACCCACTTTGGCCCCATTACCAAAAAGACCCAAATTAAATCTAATTCAACTCAAAATCACCCCAAACTTGTTCCAAATTACTCATGGCACATTCTTAAACCAATTGCAACATTTATTTGACACAACCCCTCACCAAATTTTCATCCATCAATTTGTTTTAAAAACCTAAAAGCCCACCTTCCTAAGACATTTTAAAAGCCCATCCAAAAACAATTTCAAAGGCCCAAGACTTATTCCAAAGCCTAAGTGATATTGTCTCATCATGCCCATTTAATTAAAACTATCCCTAAGTCCAAATATCATTTTGATTAAACCAAAATGGCATCATGACAAATCCCATCAAAAAATCTAAAGTTTTCAAAATTCCAAATAACCCTCTTCCATGAAATTGACCAAGCCATTTCCCAAGCCAAATGTGAGCCAAGAAGCCATGCACAAGCCACATGGGAGCCATGAAAGCCCTAGACACCTCACCAAGCCATTAATGGCAAGAAGAGGGGGTTCTTTCTTAACCCTTCATTATCACTTTTTAACCCCATTTATGCTACACTCTAAACCAAGTTTAGCCACATCACCTTGGATAGAGACCTCACCACCTTCTCTTGGCTGACCCAAATGATTCCTTTCAGCCCAAAATCAGGTCTTGGGGGGTGCACCTAGCCCAAAAGCATGGTTTGACCAAACCAAACTCAAAATAGCCCCTCCCCCTTTCCATTTTAATCAAACCACTTTACACATGACCAAAGCCAATTGAACTCACAAACATCAAGCCCTGACCTCCTTGACCCTGAGGGTGACCTGACCCTGCCGGCCAGCCACCCCAGCCGCCGGAAAACACCATGGTTGAGCACCTTACTTAGCTTTAAAAATTGCAAACACACTTGTTAAGCTGTCCCATGCCCAATGGCCAATACAACTGTTCTTCCCTTGACCTAGGCGACAGAATCCGAAGCCTTGAGACCCCACAGAAAGCCCTCCAGCCGACTTCTATTTAAACACCACCCCCTCTCAGCCAAAGAGGTCTGAACAAAACCATACCAAAACTCTGCCAAAATAATTCCAGACCCTTCTCCTAGCATAGAGCAATTGATCCCCACTGAAAACCAACCCTAATTTCTCCTATGTGAGCTCAATTTCTGAGTTCAATTTCAAGCCTAAAACCAGGAGACTTCACCATAGTGATCCAATCCCCAAATTAATTGACTCCACACCTTCACCAGACCAAGAGAATAAGTTCCCTAGCAAAAGCCCCCTCTCCAGGCCAGCCATTCTCTCTATCGGCCAAGCTTTGAAATCGGGCTTGGTGGAATCGGGTCTAGGAAATTCACCAGAGACAGAGACTTAATCTGGAGCTTCCTTGGGTTCAATCAAAGGTGCCACAACTATCTGATCGAAGCTTCACTTCTCAGAGCAAAGGTATGGATCTCTTCTTCCTCCCGAGCTTCTGTGAATTCTCCATTTTGTTTGGCTCAATTTCATAGCATGTTAGCCGTATAGATATGTTTGTCTCGTCAAGACGAGTTCATAGAGCATAAGAACGTTTAATTTGGTTAAGTATCAAGTGAGATATTAAGCCTAGAAGGTGGATGGCTCTCGGGTTAGGGCGCTCGGGGACGATGAGCGGAGGTCGTCCATTCTCGCGTGTATCAAATGAATGGCCCAGATCGCGTCAAACCAGGAAACAGGGCAGGAACCGCGGGCCGCGTGGCACTGAGTCAGATGGCAGTGCTGAATGGGAATACGCCATGTAGAGCTTCAGAGCTGCGCAGGTTGACGCGGCACTGACTGGTTTAAATAGAAAAATAGGGTATTTTTAATTTATTTAAATACCAGAAACTTCAAAAATTCATATCTTTATGTAGAAAAATCACAAAAATAAAATAAAAATATCCTCTTGCTCAGTGAACAGAGGAGAACAATGTGGAAAAAGAATTAAGTTATTTTGATGAGTATTTTATTTTTAATTAATTATTTACTAATTTCGGTGTTTTAATTCTCCATGCATGCATACAATTCACCATGGCATGAGACCATAGGGATTTTGTAGCCTCTTTCTTGGGAACATTCCCTGAATTTTCCAAGGCTAGAGGCCATCTCTATGGTAAGTTATTGATTTTCCAAATTTATGTACCTGTTTTGACATTCTAATTCCAATAATTAGCATGTTACTTAATAAATTCTAAGAAAATTCAGGGAGGTAGCTTATGACCAGAGGACCCTAGGAAAATTATGGTTTGATTTAATTCCTTAAAAATAACCCTAATTAGTCCAAATGCTCAAAATTGAATTTTAATTAATTTGAAGAAACCACTCATCAAAATTGCTTGAAAATAACTCTCCACTGTCATTTAGGATATAGAGAACCTCACATAAAAATTTGAAGTCAATTGGAAGTAATTTAACCCACTAAATGGATCATTTAGATTGTATGGCCATTTTTTAAATTTAAAAATTTATAACACCTAAAATACACTTCAAAAATTCACCAAATCGGTTTTGTGGGCTCTCTGATATCAGAGGAGTCTAAGAAAAATAAAACTGGAATTTTCTAAAAATTTTCATTTTTAACCATATTTTTAATATTTTAATAATTAAAAAATAATAAAAATTACAAAAATATTAAAAATCATAAAAATATCATATTTTGTTTATTAATTATTTAAGAACAAACCAAATATTTTTCTCGAGTCTCTAGGTTAAGAAATTGAATTTTAAAGGCTTAAGACAATTTTTGATATTAAAAAATGAATTTCCCAACATTTTCACTAAATTAATTCTAATAAATCAAAAAATTATAAAAATTTATTTCTCCGAGTTCCTTGGGGTCGGAGAGATTTATGAAAAATATAAAAATCATTTTCCAACTTTAATTTTATTTTATAATTAATTAATACCATAAAACTCAAAATAATTACAATAAATAAAATATAATTCAAAAAATCACCAAAATTAGTCCAAGTGGTCCTCTGGTCAGTAAGGACATCTCATAATTTTCCTAAGAACAGAAACCTCACCTTGGTCATGTTGTTGAATTTTCATTGAAAACCTTCATTTTCTCACAAAAATAAATATATAAATTAAATTAAATTCAGAAAAATCACATTTTCTCCTCTAGTGTCTTAATTGACATATGAGTGAAGTGACATAAAATTTTAAGTTCATTTGAGCTCAATTTAGTGAGTTATGAATTGAATAAGCTTAAAAGGGGCATAAAGGTAATTAAGGATTTTAACCATAATTAATACTTAGGTCTAATCAAAGGGAGGGTAAAATATCTAATCTTAACTTTCTCTTGGATGATTGAAACTTAGGGAATAAAAGGGTAGAAACCCATTGATCACTTTGAAAATATCAAAAAGGAACTTTAATTAATTAAATCATTTAAATTTTGGGAGGATAATTAAAATTTTGGATTATTGGGGATGTGACTTAAGAAGATACCAATTATTTAATTTAAAATCCCTAAATGAATTACTTTAATAACATTTCAATTCTTAATTAAACTTAAAACGATAATTGAAATTAATGATTAAAAAGAAAATAACCCTTAATTAAATTAAAGTTTAAAACATTAAGTGATTTAATAACTTAATTAAATTAAATTGAGAACATTAAAATTAATTTATCATTTGAAAACAAACCTAAAACAAATTTGAAACATTAAAAATCAATATCAAAACAATTTATAATAAATTGTATAAAAAAATTAAACTAATTAAAATCAACCTAAAATATTACAATTAATCCAAATAAAGTCATTAAAATTTAATAAAAATAAATGATTTAAACACCTCTTTCAACTTAAACAAATTTAAAACATTAAAACTAATTAGAAATATTAAGATCATTAAAATATAAAGATTTAATTGAATTGAAACAACTTGAACACTATTCCAAACTTAAAATCATTAATTAAAATTTTATAACTAAACCAAATCATTTTAAATCATCAATTCCAATTTTCTAATTAAGAATTTTTAAGACCTTCAACAAATTAATTTGCCCCTAAAGGCTTTCATTATCATAACTCTTAAATAAAGCATTAAGTGAAATGTCACTTCACTCATAGGATAATCAAACACCCTAGTTCACTGAACAAGAAATAAAACTTAACTAAATTCTTGGATGATCAATTCACCAGTGTAATAAAATTCATTTGGACTCAAAATAATCTCAGAAGTATTGAAAAGATGTTTAGGATTCGTCCTAAGCACTTTCTCAATATGATGAAATGTTTTAGAAGAACAACTGAACTTAATTGTTCTTTGGTGAAGAAAATCATCCTTAACAAAACATAAGAACATAGGAATTGACTAGCTATAGGATTAGGATTTTGGTAGACAACCAAAACTTTCCCTTAGCTTTACCTAGGTGCTTTCTTGGAATTATATAAATGCTTTAACATGTGTTTTAAGTGCAGGAGAAAATAAATAAGAATGCTTACCAGGTACTCTTTTATTTCATTACAATTTATTTACCTGCACTGTACTTTACTTCTCTTGCATGTTAAACAAGAATGTCACCCTGCATGAAAACTGAAACCTTTTAGGATAGCCACACAACTGAAATTCAAAACTAAACTAAAAGTCACAAAAAGATAAAATTAACCGCCACAACATTCAAAAGATAAAGCAACTCAAAATTTAATCACAAACAGAACAACAAAACTACAACTACAACTAAATTAAAACGTCTCGTTGGATGATCGGGAATACCTCGGATGATGTAACCCAAATGTTGCTAATGGAATTTCCCACGGTCTAAATGAAAGTGTGGAACTCATTCAGTTGAGTTTAGCAAATTCATGTGGACTAAGTGAATCCGATGAAAATAATAGTGCCGGGATGACGGAACCGTGGGATCTTAATCAGTTATGTTTAACCAACTTTAAGATTTGTTTTAATTAAAACATTAAAAACATTTGGACTTTAAGACTTTTCTAAACCAAAAGACTTCTCTCATCTCCTGATTTTCACTTTCTAAAACTAAACCTCTGCAACAATACGAAGCTTGTAGCACAGTGGGCAGCACGGCCATCGTCGTCAACAAAACTGGAATCTACATCAACAAAACCTTTCTTAGTTTTAAATAACAAGCCATAGGATTTCGAGGTAGTTTGCCTAGTGCAACATAAATCCTCAACTTTTCGTTAGGCATTTGCATAATCATATTATGCAAATTAAGCCCTAACCGGTCTTAGGACTCCGAGGTAGTCATTCGGTACGACATAAACCCTCACATCTTCGAGGCTGTTTGTGTGATTTTATCATACAAATATAAGTCCTAATTAATTAAAATTGTTAGGATTCTAACATTAAATAATAGTCCTAAATTGAAGCCAAACAATTAGGATAGTTTGGGAAGCTGCCAAGATTCTTCTTGGATCTCCAACTTCTCCTACCTCTCTTCCATGGACTCCTAAGATAAACTGTTCCAAATTTGAGCTAATCCCTTTTGAAATTCCAAAATTCATTCCTTTGAAAACCTTAAAATTTAAAATTCTTGAGAGCAAAACCACTGATCATTATCGAGAGCTTTCTTAAGTGATTCCCGTCATTTAAGATGTAATTATCTATAGGGGCTTGCCCTTATAGGGAACTTTAAGAACCCAGGTAATATAAACCCTGCTTAATTCCTTTATATTAAGCGAGGGAACTTGTCGGCTTATAAATTTAGTTCGCGGACCAAACGGATGTCGCAAATCTTCTAGTTTATTTAATCGAGCCCCATCATCGAAGCGATTGTGTCTATTCTTCGGGATAGATACACGGTTCGTGGTGTGGTGCTCGTTTATATAAACTATTTGAAATATGAGATCGGTTTGATTTCATATCTTAAAATTTTCAAACTTAAAATTATTTTCAAAATCAAATAGTAATTTCAAATTATATAATTAAAACCTAAAATTCGCTGACAATTTCTATAGGCGACCCCCTTTTCAAAACATAACCTAAGAAAATAAGTCGTACAATATCTAGTTTTTATTGAAGTTTAAAGTCTTTATTAGAGTCACCAGAGTTGGGCGCTAACCTCTGTAGAGTTTTATTGTGGAAAGCAAAATTTCAAAGAACTTCCAGAGTCTGGTAGAGAGGATTTTCATATAAGTATTTATCTTTTTTTTTATATTTTGTTTTTAAGTAAGATTATTGTGTTTTCATTATGGTTTATGCTTTCATATCAAGTTTTATTTGTGTTTAATTCATGAAATCTGAGTAGTTTAGTTTATCTTTTTCTTTCTTAGATGATGAAGTAATTAAATTATGGAAGTAATGTTGTGGAAAGTATAAGTGATTAATGCTGGAATAAATTGTGATGATTCAATTCCTTGAACTTAATTTACTTCTTGATTTGACCAATTAAGATGTTAAAATTTGTTGTGAGATTATGTAAGATCCAATGCGGTATTGTCTCAAACAACAATTGGAAAGAATCACATGCGATTATATGGGTGAGAATTGTAGTTCATATGATTGAATGCAAATATATAGAGAGATATGCTTTATTTGGGAGTAAAATTAGAGGACTTTAGAGTGAACGGCTAAAATCCCCTAATTTGGTTTGTTATTTTAAATTTTTTTATGAGATGTTAGCCCCCAAGTGGAGGGAATAGAGGGAACTCTAGAGTGAGAGCTGGTATCTTCCCTGCCTAACCTATCTACAAAATTTCAAAATTTCAAATTAACTAATTTTCTTTATAAAACCAAGTAAGGGTAAAGAATATAATTGCTCCTATTTGGCACAATACATTTAAATACTTCCACAACATAAAATTCAATAATTATTACTGATTCATTGAAGAAAGAAAAAGATATTTGATTCTTATAACTTTTATATCGTGTTTAGAGTATTGATAATTTCATTTCCTGCTTAAACTTGTTATTAAAAATATCAAAAACAACTTTTTGAAATTAAAACTTTAAATCATACTTAAAAAATAAATTAAAAAAGAAAAAAAGTTATTTTTCTTATTTCTTTAAATTTTTATACATTTCTCTGTTGGTTCGATATCTTGGGGCTTAATCAGAAAGTCCTATATTACTTGATAAACGATACATATACTTGCGTAGAATGTCATATTATAAAAAATAAATTTCATATCTAAATCGTAAGCATAAATATTCGGGCATCAGTCACTAGAAAATCCCTATGGCTAGATCCTAAGTTCTTCTATAGAAAGACTAGACCTCAAGAAAAGTGAGGTCAACAGACCCATAGGTCATGGGTGAAAAAGAAGCTTTTTGGCTTGGTCCTTCATGCATGGGCTAACCTACATGTAGACCCTTTGGAAACATTTATCTAAAGTTCAAAAACACTGTGAAGAAACTAATTTGGTCCTTAATTGGGAAAAATGCCAATTTACGGTAGCAGGAGGAATTGTATTAGGACATAGAATATCAGAAAAAGGTTTAGAGGTAGATCCTGCAAAAATTCAAGTTATCTCTAATTTACCTTGTCCAACAAATGTAAAGGGAATTAGAAGTTTTTACGGGACATGCTGAATTCTATAGGCGTTACATTAAAGACTTTTCAAAAAATTTTATGCTTTTTATTGGAAAAGGATGTAATTTTTTATTTTGATGATGATTGCTTAAAAGCTTTTGAAACATTAAAGGAAAAAGTTAATCACTGCCCCTGTTATAGTTTCACCAAATTGGGAAAAACCTTTTGAATTAATGTGTGATGCTAGTGATTATACTATTGGAGTTGTTTTAGTTTAAAAATATGATAAAATTTTCAAAGTAATTTACTATGCTAGTAAAACTCTTAATGAAGCCCAAATTAACTATACCACTACTGAGAAAGAGTTATTAGCTATAGTATTTGCTTTTGATAAATTTCGATCATATTTAATTGGAACTAAACATGTAGTGCATACCGATCATTCTACTATCAAATATTTAATGAAGAAGAAGGATGCAAAACTGAGATTGATTAGATGGATTCTTTTTTTGCAAGAATTTGATTTTGAGATAGTAGGTAGGAAGGGTGCTGATAATCAAATTGCTAATCATTTATTCAGGCTTGAAATGAAAAATCTTTTAGTGATACTGTAGAAATTAATGAACATTTTCTTGATGAAAAATTGTTCACTATTAATGAATGGCGAATTATGTGGTATGCCGACATTGTAAAATTTATTGTAAGTGATAGTATATCATATGGTTTGACATACCAGGAAAAGAAGAAGTTTTTATCTGATGCTAAAACTTATTTTTGGGATGACCCATTTTTTATATAAACAAGGAAAGGATCTGATCATTCTAAGATGTGTGCCTTTAGAAGAAACTTATGAAATTATTCAAAAATGTCATAATTCTGATTATGGGGGACATTTTGGATTTGATAGAACTGCTTATAGAATTTTACAATCTGGATTTTATTGACCAACAATTTTTAAAGATGTTAATGCATATATTAAAAATTGTGATCGATGTCAGCGTGTAGGCAATATTTCTAGAAGAAATGAGATGCCCCTCAATTATATGTTGGAAGTTGAAATTTTTGATGTTTGGGGATTACATTTCATGGGACCATTTACACCATCTTTCGGAAAGATCTATATTTTAATAGAAATAGACTATGTATCCAAATGGATTGAAGCTGTTGCTTTACCTCAATGTGATGCTCAAAGTGTTGCAAAGTTTTTAAGAAAAAATATATTTTGCAGATTTGGAATACCAAGAGTAATCATAACAGATGGGGGAAGTCATTTTAGAAATGCGATTATGGAGAAGTTAGTAAAGAAATATCATATTAACCATCGCATTGGTATTGCTTATCATCCACAGACAAGTGGTTTGGTTGAATTATCCAATTGTGAAATTAAAAGAATATTGGAAAAGACTGTTAATCCAAATAGAAAGGATTGGTCAATCAAATTGGATTATGCTTTGTGGGCTTATAGGACTGCTTACAGAACTCCTATAGGAATGTCCCCATATAGGCTAATTTTTGGAAAAGCTTGCCATTTGCCTGTTGAACTTGAGCATAAAGCATATTGGGCTATTAAAGAGTTCAATTATAATTTAAAGGATGTTACTGAGAAGAGATTATTGCAATTAAATGAGCTTGAAGAGATAAGAAATGAATCTTATGAAAATGCTAAGATTTATAAAGAGAAAATGAAGTTATGGTATGATTGGAAGATTCTTACTAAAAATCTTGAGCCTGGACAAAAAATTTTGTTGTATAATGCAAGGTTGAAAATTTTTGCTAGAAAACTTAAGTCCAAATGGATGAGTCAATTTATTATGATAAAATTTTATTCTTATAGAGCTATGGATATTCAAGATCCTAAGACTGGAAAAATATTCAAAGTTAATGGTCATAGACTTAAACTTTATTTTTCAGTCGATCAACTTAAATATGATGAGAATCTGATGTTGGGTCACTCAGAATAAGTTCTGGGTATGTCAAGCTGAAGACATTAAACCAAGCATTTTGTGGGAGGCAACCCATATTTATCGGTATGTTTTAATTTATGTTTTCTTTTTTGTTTTTTTGGTTTGTTTTTATGATTATATGGTAGTATTTTGAAGAGAATAGTTATAGTAGTTTTTATTTGACATTAAAGGATGACTAGAAAGAGTCAGAATGAAAAATTTGGACATTTGACAGACCTGTGCAAAAATGTGCATTGGCGGCTAAACACCGCCTAGCTGGCGCTTAAGCCCCGCAGTTAAGAAAAACATGATAAATGAGTTTCTAGTAGCCAAAATTGTGGGGAAGTGGTTTTAGGAGTTATTTTGAAGTTTTAAAATGTCTAGGGTCGGTTTTAGCACTTCCCATGTCTATAAAGCCCTGGATTAAGAGAAACACTTGCCCCAATCACTATTTCCATTTTTAAGTCTTAAGAAGAGTATTTTGAGTGCAAAAATATCTTCTTGGGAGAGTGAAATTAAGAAGAAGGAGGAAGCCAACAAGAAAAAAATTATCAGTGAAAGTGCGCAAGAGTTATACAACGGATTCCTAGCAGTTAATATTCAAGGTATTGCATAAAGGATTGCAAAGATTGAAGCTAACGTGGAGTCAATTGAAGCAAAGGTAAATGAAACTAACGCTCATTTAGCGCATATGGGATGGCAACTTAAAATGTAATTCAGTCATACAAGTCATGTGGAAGAAGTAGATAAGGTGATGTTTCTGAAAAACAAATGGTTAGAAGAAGAAGATGTAAGAGTTTTCAACCATCGCCCATTTTATCAGATCTATATTCCAGATGGTTCAAATGGAACTAATGGTGGTTTTGGATACATTCAACCTAATAGTGATTGGAATTAATTTGAGTATAGTCTAGTATTGTGGTTTTATGTAATAAGTGTTTAGTGTCTAGTGTTATATGTTTATGTTTTATTGAACTTAAATGTGTGTTTATTACATCTTAATGATGTAAAATTATCTTTGTTTTGATATATTTGAATTATTGTGTATTGGGAAATTTCATCCAAAATGTTTGGATAGAAATTTTTAGTACGTATTAAGTGTTATTGTTTGTGTTTGTGTGAAATTTGTTTGGAATTGATGGAAATTTAACTTTCTTTGGAGAATTAGAAAAGTTCAGAAGGGAGAAATTATTATTTAAAGTGATTTAGGGGGATTAACCAAGTGGTTTAGTGAATTTTTAAATTAATTGTGAAAATAAGGATGCTGGCGGCTAAGCGCCAGAACTTCGGCGCTTAAGCGCTAGAATTAGCGGCTAAGCGTCGAAGCCTCGCGCTTAAGCGCCGGTTCGCGAAAACTGATTTTCTGCATTTAAAAACCTAAAAGTTAGCATTTTTAACACCTCCCGTCACCCTCAACCTCTCATAGTCGCAAAATGGGATTTAGGGCATCCTTAAGTTGGATCAATTAAGAGCCAATTTCAACGAGATTTGTCAGATTCCTTGATGTATGAGCACTACTCCTAAATAAAATTTTTTTGATTTTCACCATATATTTTAGTACATTATTGAAAAATCTTAAGATCATTTTTTATGGTGAAATTTGAGGAAATTCATGAAAAATTGCTTGGATTTAGTGGAAATTATTTTTAGAAGTTAAATTAGTAAGTTTAGTCTAATTTTGAAATTTATGGTGAATTTTTACAATTTTTTTTAGAGATGGCTCCAAAGTTAAAGCGATCAAAAGATAAAGTGAAATTTGATTCCAGCAAATTTGTTAGTGCAAGAGCTGAGGATCGATATGTCGACGCACTGTCGTCACGTAAATTGATTCCGGAACGAGTGTTTAGTAAGCCAGGAGAAGTTATTGAAGAAATGATTACTAGAACGAATTGGGAAAATTACTATTACTTCTCCGCTGTTGCTATTGTTTCTGTGGTCAAAGAGTTTTATAAAAACTTACCTGTAGCAGAAAAAATTTGATGATGGTTAGAGGTGAACAAGTACATTTTTCACCTGTGGTAATCAATGTCTTTTACCACTTGCCTCCTGTTGTGTTTTATTTTTATGCTAATTATCATCCTACTGAAGAAAAATTAGATGAGATTATATCATTTCTGACTGATGGAAGAGGTTTATAGAAGATAACAAATGAAAGAAGAGTAAATTTTCAGGCCTCTAAGTTGAATGTCATTTCAAAGGCATGACATTACTTTATTTCATCTAAATTGTTGCCTTCAAGTTATACTAGTGAAGTTACAAGGGAGAGAGCAGTTCTGAATCATTATTTTCAGTTGGGAAAGCCTATTGATGTAGGGGCTATTATTTTTTACTATGTGATGAACTGTGCCAGATCTGCTACTACTTCAGGCATGGGTTTTCCATCCTTAATTCATTCGTTTTGTGAGTGATCTGGTGTTAAGTTTGAAACATGGGAGTGTAAACGTTGGTGCTTACACTGTACATTCAGAGTTTGGCTGGAGAGGAGGATTTAGAACTTCCACTGCTTCTGCTGCTTCAACTTCACATGCCACTACTTCTAGAGCATCATCATCAGTGATTCACAAACTGGACTATTGAAGAAGATTTTGAAGAAAGTGAGTCTTACCAGAGAACATGTTAGAGATATGGATGGTAAGATTGAAAATATTGAAAGTTATATTGTTAAGCATAATGAATATGAGGAGAATTAACAGCAGTACATGGATAGTGATTAGAGGTGAACATAGTGCTGAGATGCTCCCTCATCCGTTTTATATACCTTATGTGCCATCCAGAGACTGGGCTGAAGAAGATGATGATGAGGATGATGATTAGATTTGTAGTGTTTAGTTTATTTTGATTTGTGATTTCTTATGTGTATTTATGTTTTTATTTTGATATTTTTATATGTGATGTTATGTTTGATTGTTGTGTGATGTATTTATGATATGAACTCTGATTCTGTATAGAGCATAGTAGGACTATTTCTTTTTATATACATTCAGATGTTTATGTGATAAAGTAATGTTTTATGTTGTAATTTGTGATATGCGTGTAGTAGTAAAATTTTTAAATGTGTAATTAGTGTTTAAATTTTTAATAGAGTATAAATTAATTCCAAATTTGTTAGAAAATTTAGAACACTATTAAAAATCACTATTTGAAATTTACATGTTTAAACTTTTCTAAATCTACAACCAATTATTATCTACTATTGTTGTGATTTTAGTTATGTTAAGTTGGTGTGTATTTTCTTTGAAAACCTCCACTACTATAGAAGTCTTTTGAAAATTTTATTTTATGAAAAACTGAATTTAGATTCTTTTTTACTTCTATTTATCTTTAAAAATCTTATATTTGCATATTTAGGATATTGAAATTCCTGCAAGCATGTTATTTTAGTTTTTTAATTCTCACTCATGTATTATTTCTTATGCTTAAATGTTTTTATCCTGACTAAAAATTAAAGTTTGGGGGGATTTAAAAAAAACTAAATTTTTCAAAAACCTAAAATTTTATTTGTTCTCAAGAATGCTTAAAATAAATTTTATTTTTGATTGAAGAAAATTATGTATATGAAGTTATATTAGGGAAACAAAATTTTTAATATAGAAATGAATAAAAGAATTTAGTTAAAATTTATAGTAATAATGAAAATTTTAAAGTTAAAATGTTCTTAATAAAAATATGTTAAATATAGTTAAACTACCTTTAGTAATAAATGTTGTATTTTTGGATAAATAGAATATTTGACTTTCATTTTTCAAAGCTTAAATTTCTTTTATTGAAGAATAATTTTAAACACTATTATTATGATTTTTAAGTGAAAGATAAATATCAGACCTTTATTTTAAATGAAAGGGTGTAATTCAAAATCATTAAAGGCCTTTTGAGATACAATAATCCTTGCCTTATAAAAAAATAAAAAAAAAAGAGAGTAGAGAAAAAAGAAAAGAAAAGAAAAGAAAAGAAAAAGAAAAAGAAAAAGAGAAAAAAAGTGAAAAATAATATGTGAAAAGGAAGGAAAAGCTTGAGGATTTAAGGGCCTAATAAAAAATTGTTTCCATACCTAAAGTTTAAAATATAAGTTTTGTGAAAATCTAAAACTTAAGGTTATAATATAATAAGTAAAATTATTCTCAATTAAAACTTTTAAGCAATGAAAAATAAAATTTTTGAATCATATATTTGAAAATTCTATAAGTATTTCTGAATTAGATAGAAACCTATATTTTCATTATGATTTACTTAAGAACTTTTTAAACTTTAAATTGGTCTTATTTACTAAAATTTTTTCTAAATTGGATTATTTCATTTCTAGAACAAAATTTTGAAATCTTCCTAAAGAAACTCATTTACATAATTTGCATGTTAAAATTTTTATGGTTAAGAGTCACTTGAGGACAAGTTAAATTTTAAGTTTGGGGGATTTTGATACACCTAAAATATATAGTATTTTTATGCACATTTTAAACCTATTTTTGATAATATTACACTTTAATGGAAGGAATTTTGTGTTTTTCTTATAGGTATGATGAAAATAATTAATTATGATGAAAGGAGTGAAAAAGGACCGAATTTTGGAGCAAAATTATGAAGTTTAAGAAATTTGGCCTCTTGCGCCTAAGCGCCAAAGTGCCGGCGCTTAAGCGCCACAATTAAAAATCAAATTTAAATGAATTTTGGTGCCATTTTCAAGGGGTGTTTAAAGCAAATTTCGGTGGTGACTTTAACTTCCTTTGGGTGGAAAATTTGAATGAAGGGATGCATCTTTTGGTGGATACATTGAATTTGTATATGATATGAAGAATAACCAAGGCACCTTTTGGAAAATTATAAAAATGAAACCTCATAATTTGTAAGTGTGTGTTGAAAGGGTTATTATTCAGTGTGTGTTATTAGAGTGGTTATTAGAGTGTGTTAAGTTTTAGAGTTCTTCTTTTCTATAGTAGAGTATAGAGAGTAAGAAAGGAAAAAGGGTTGGTGTGAAGCCTTCTTCTCACCAATTTTCTTGTATCATTACATCTAGTTTTTATTGAAGTTTAAAGTTTTTATTAGAGTCACCAGAGTTGGATGCCAACCTCTGTAGAGTTTTATTGTGGAAAGCAAAATTCCAAAGGAACTTCCAAAGTCTGGTGGAGAGGATTTTCAGATAAATATTTATCTTTGTTTTTATATTTTATTTTTAAGTAAGATTGTTGTGTTTTCATTATGGTTTATGCTTTCATATCAAGTTTTGTTTGTGATTACTTCATGAAATCTGAGTAGTTTAGTTTATCTTTTTCTTTCTTAGATGATGAAGTAATTAAATTATGGAATTAATGTTGTGGAAAGTATAAGTGTTTAATGCTGAAATAAATTGTGATGATTCAATTCCTTGAACTTAATTTAGTTCTTGATTTAGCCAATTAAGATATTAAAATTTGTTGTGAGATTATGTAAGATCCAATGCGGTTATCTCAAACAACAATTGGAAAGAATTACATGCAATTATATGGGTGAGAATTGTAGTCCATATGATTAAATGCAAATATATAGGGAGATATGCTTTATTGGGGAGTAAAATTAGAGGACTTTAGAGTGACAGGCTAAAGCCCCCTAATTTGGTTTTTTAATTTTTAAATTTTGTTATGAGATGTTAGCCCCCATGTGGAGGGAATAGAAGGAACTCTAGAGTGAGAGCTGGTATCTTCCATGCCTAACCTATCTACAAAATTTCAAAAGTTCAAATTAACCAATTTTCTTTATAGAACCAAGTAAGGGTAAAGAATATAATTGCTCTTATTTGGCACAATACATTTAAATACTTCCACAACATAAAACTTGATAATTATTACTGATTCATTGAAGAAATTAAAAGATATTTGATTCTTATAACTTTTATATTGTGTGTAGAGTATTGATAATTTGATTTCCTGCTTAAACTTGCTATTGAAAATATCAAAAAAAAAAACTTTTCAAAATTAAAACCTTAAAACATACTTACAAAAATAAATTAAAAAAGTAAAAAGTTATTTTTCTTATTTCTTTAAATTTTTACACATTTCCCTGTGGGTTCGATATCTCTGGGCTTAATCAGAAAGTCATATATTACTTAATAAACGATACGTATACTTGCGTAGAATGTCATATTATAAATCATAAATTTCATATCTAAATCGTAAGCATAAATATTCGGGCATCAGTCACCAGAAAGGCCCTATGGCTAGATCCTAGGTTCTTCTACAGAAAGACTAGACCTCAAGAAAAGTGAGGTCAACAGACCCATAGGTCATGGGTGAAGAAGAAGCTTTTTGGCTTGAGCCATCATGCATGGGCTAACCTACATGTAGACCCTTTGGGACAAGGCCCTTCATGAGGGATTTTTGATGATTTAACTAATTAATTAATTAATCAATTAATTAAACTAATAATTGGGTTAAATATTTTAAGTTGATCTGTTCACCCAATTTGGTCATGGGATTGATCAATGTGGTTCAATGTTGATTTGTTGATCATGTTTGACCAAAAGATTGATCATGGTGTTCAAGTTGATCATATGGTGATGTCTTAACCATATGGTGGTTGGAATTATTATAAGCTTAATATGGTGGTCATTTGGGTCTAGGGTTGACCAAATGATAAAATTTGACCAATTTGGAGTCAGGGTTAACCAAATGGCTCATTTTGACCAATTTGGTGTCAGAGTTGACCAAATAGTCCATGGGGGTGTTCATTGAGTCAAAGGTTGACCAAAAAGATCAATGTGGTGACCACTAGGTCTAGAATTGACCAAATCGTCAATGTGATGACCATTGGGTCCAGGGTTAACCAAAATAATCAATTTGGTGACCACTAGGTCTAGAATTGACCAAATGGTCAATGTGATGACCATTGAGTCTAGGGTTGACCAAAATGATCAATGTAGTAACCATTAGGTCAAGGGTTGACCAAATCAGGGTTTGTCATTGCTGATCTGATCATTTTAGGATGTCATCATGGTTTGACCCAAAGAGGGTATATTTGGGTCAATTCAATTTTTAGGGTTTTAGGGGACCTTAGATGGGTTTAAATGGGCCAATATTGGTAGACCTCCTCCTATGATGAATTTAATGATCATAGTGATCATTAGGTCTTTAAAAAGGTCTCTGGGGATCTTGAGCAAGTGTAGATGGCTCAAGACATGTCTTGTCTGTGGTTGTCAATCTGGGGTCCTCATAAAAATAAGGCCAACAGTCACTTCTCACTAATCAAATGATCAATCCCACATACTTCTGGTAAATCAGTCGGCAGGAAACACTCACAATCCTCAGTTGAACTCAAACTCAGCCAGAGTCTTTGTTGACAAATAGACTGCTAGGCCACCTAGCTCCTTCCCAGTATTGGGTTGAACCTTCTTTAAACTTTCCTAGGTTGAGTCAGATGACTCCTCTACGTCCACTCACTTAGAGGTTTTTAGCTTCTTTGCAAACTTCTTCTTCAGCTCGCCTTCAGGCCGTCTCTACTTTACTCCAAGGGTAGCCAGCACCTTAGCCCAGTTAAATGGGTTTAAGTATCGAATCAAATTCTTTTTCTATAAAGAAATCATTAAAACTGAATAGATGCAAGGAATAAAGAAATCATTAAAACTGAATAGATGTAAGGAAGGATAAACATTGAAACTTAGTAGATTCCACTTCAGAGCTCCTATGGTTCAATACATTACAAAGAAGTTAGTCGCTAGTTCAAAGAGTCATAAAAGTCAAAGCTGGAAAGCCAGGTATGAGCGGCGCTTCACTTCTTTAAGAGTGAAAAAGGGCGTAGCGAGCAGTCTACTTATGTACGAAAGAGGGGATTCACAAGTGTCTCTTCTCTCTTCCAATCCAAGATGCGAAGGGCAAAGGATACAGAGGAAAGAAGGAGCAGCTATTGACAACTTTTGAATCAAATCGAACATATCCTATACTAAGTAAGTGTGACTCTAATCTTCCATTCAATAGATATGAAAAACGTATGCTTGATTCTCTTTATTCTAGACTGAGTGGGAGTAGAGCTGCTGTAGGTATTGGAAATGTACTGAGTTGATCGATCTATATATAAGGGCATAAAAATCCAGGGGAGTATAATTGTTGTATTAAATTATGAATATTAAGATTCGATGTAATGCCTTAAAATTTTTCTTTTCTTTATCGCAGTTGTCACTATCAAGTAGAAAAAAAATTGGGGAACTTAATATGTATAACATGAATTTTGAGATAACTTATATATCTAAATTAAAAGAAATAAAACGAGAATCTTCCTTCTCACAAAAAGACACAAGTACTTATAAAGCCGACCAATGAAGAACTGCTAGCCGACCTGCAGCCAATTGACTAAAGGATTGGAGACCTACTAACAACCTATCCGATGACCAAAGGACTACCCAAACCAATAAGAGGCATGCATTCACGCCAACAACTGAACAAAGTTCTAATTCCCTCAACAATCTTGCATGTAAACTTGAGGCTCTCTCAACAACTCCTAAAAATCCTCGAAGATATTCAAAAATAACTAAAGAACAAGTAGGTCGATCAGCCACCCCAAGACCGACCAACTGCCTCTCTAAAAAATGATTGGATTCTTAGAGTGATGACCGACCAGCATCAAGGGAAACTAGTCGGCCGACACCAGTCGGGTTGAAGAGCTCATAGACCTATCGTCCAGAAGGTCATAGTAAATCAAAGGATGCCTAAATCAGTTACAAATACAAATGACACAACAAAATATAATAAGGTCCTATAACACCTCTATTGAGGTTGGAAAATATTAAATTTTCTATTTTTCGGTCCTCTATATTCTAAAAATATGGAGCTCTTAACATGTATGAGTGGCTTTTGTATTTTATCTCTAGACCCATACTCTATAGGAGAACTCTCTCCCCTTGTCTTTTGTAACCCTTCATTTTTAATATATAGAATGGGTTAAAGAGGTCAGGAAAACACCACTTCGCCCCCTGCAGGGTATGTCTATGCGTGTTATTTCCCCTGTATTTCTCTCTTGAAGTTCCTACCGCTCAAATCATTAGACATGCCTTAGAAGATAAATCTGAATTCAACAATATTATACCTAATGAGACATAAAATTCATGATAAATTAAAAAATAAAAGTGTTAAATGTGCCTGCTATCACATAAAATTAAACCGTAATTTCAGCTAACCAAGCAACCAAGTCAAAGTTAATTTAATCACATGAGCTTTAAATAGGAGGAAACCTTCATATTTATTTGTCATTATTCAGACCGGATGACGTTTGATCTTTGCCAAATATAAATTGGCACATCGCAATCATTAAATATAAAAACAGCATTAATTTCATCAATGTTATGATGACAGCTTTTGTTTGTATTTGCTAATGAATACAATCACATGTATGTTAATCTATGAAAATAATTGATGAATGTTTTAATCAAGTTAATTTAAACAGAACATCTCAGTCAAGTACACGCCATTCATAGGGCATCCTAGGTTAATTATTTACATCATTTACGTCTAGAGGCGTAAATGAGTACGTGTTCGGCTCGTTAAAAAAATATTATTATTCATGCTCGTCTCAGTTATATTTCAAACATAAACGTGAGTACGTGTTGGTGTTCAGCTCGTTTGCTTAGCAAGTCGAATACGTGTTCGCGAACAAAGAGTCGTTTTGACAATCATAATAACGCAACCATAGGATGTTAAGAGTTGGAGCAAGACTCAATTCTTATTGTTTATGTTAAAACATCATTTAAATATAATTTAATATATTTTTATTCTATTTTCTTAATTAATAACTTTAATTGATTATAAATCTTTGTAGCCTTGTACTCAATTATTTTTTTTTGAATACTCATATATATATATATATATATATATATATATATATAAGTAATCGGTATTCGACGAGAGCCGAAATATCGATTTCCTTATGCCTACAACCCTATGATAGGGGCCTGACGCCATGTGCCTATAATTCGACCCCCCACGCACCAGGAAGGGGATCGAACCCTCGCCAGAGAGTACTTACAGTGACCTCACTACTAATTGGACACGAAATGCGGCACACACACACACACACACACACACACATATATATAATCGATGAGTAGTATATCGAACCGAATACGAACGAACAAATCTTTATTCGTTTTCTACTCATTTATATATAGAGCAAAAAAAAAAAAGGTTCGTGTTCTGCTCGTTAACTTAGCGAACGAATCGAAAACGAGCTTCTTAATGCACAGTTCACGAATAATGAGCCATTTTGATAGCCCATCTACATATGAAGTGGTGGCTGAATCATTCATCTTAAACGCAATAATCTATAAGTTGGTGGGGACAAGAGGACTGGATCAATACAACTAAAAAAGAAGACCGCAGAGGTTAGAATCTTTCAACCGACAAGATCAACCCTTAATTCGCCATTAGAGGACAACACCAAAACTCTAGCTCTCGTGTTTTCCGCCTGCCAGTCGTCATAACAGCCGTCACGTAACGGAATACTTTCGCAAGATTCCGTTATCAGCTGTCACTAAGTAGCTTCCAACGGGGTGAGACTCCAGAGCCCTGGCCGGAAAGCGAGAGGCCTCCATGGCCTTCTATTTCCGTGGACGAAAGCCCCCAAACGCCTTCCTCAGATTTCTGCTACGTGTAAAATTTGGCAGAATCTTTGGTAAATGATTCATCTTTACCATTTTTATCTCCAGAGTTTTGGTTTTGACCGTGGGGAGTACTAAAGTGGGGATTCTGCTGTTTTGTGATCGGGGCATTTCTCATTCTCTACTCTCTCTTCTGGTCTGATTCTACTCTTTCTGTATTTATTGTGTTGGTGTTTGACTGTTTGGGGCTTTGGAATCTATTGTTTATTGTGAAAAGTGAGCATAGAGAACCCGATTGGGGATAACTACTTGGCCCATCACTACAAGGATTTGAGCCATTTTTGGGAAACTCGCTGCTGCTTTTCTGTAAATTTCGATTCTTTTTTCTTTACTGGATTCTATTCTCTTAGTTTTTTTTTAACTTGGGGTCTGGAGCTTTCGTTTTCACATCGTTTGCGTTGTTCGTTTAGAGAAAGAACTGCAAAGCCTTTTTTGTTGTGCTTGAATTGTTGATTATACTGCTCTCCTTGACTTTTATGTTGACCGGATTAGTCTTTAGTATTGCGATATTTTACTTAATTTTCTTTAAGTTCTTCATCATGCTTGATCCGGGTTTTGAATCTGTAAAGGGGGTATAGGGTGCTTAAAGTACTCAAAGTTATGGTTGGCTTGATTTTTTGAACATCAAAATGATATAAATATTTTAGATTATAGGGATGCACTTGTGAGTAAAACATTGTCATTCACAGGCAAGACTAGAATTGATGAAGCTTTACGCTGGTGTAATGATGATCTTTCTTGGAGATAGCTTGCTGCTCGCTATTCTTGCTTAAAATTTCTTATTTGTGATGCTTTCTTGGTTCTTGATGATGACCTATTCTCCTTCTTGATCATCTTCTAGGATATACTTCCATTCTACCCTCCTTGAATTGTTCAAGGCACCAAGGCCTTCCTCTCTTCCTCTTAATATTTGGTAGAAGTAGATTGCATAGGGAGAGATCGCATTTAGAGATGGATAGAAATGTGGTAGGCTTAGGGTTTTGGAGAGGGAGGTAAATATTTGCTGAAATTTTCAAGATTTTAGGTTTAGGTTTGATGGAGGGAGAGAGAGAGAGGATCCTAATTTTTATGATTTGTATCATGAAATGAATTCTTAAATGATTGAAAATTGATTTTAATAGACCCCTATTAATAGTTCTAGGAATCAATAATATAATCTAGAAAAATAATAAAAAATTAAATGATAGCATAGTTCTAGAAAATAAGTGGTTTTACCTAAAATGTAACCATAATTACTAACCAAATCTTATGAAATCCTTAAAACTGTGAAGGCATCTTTTGAATTATTAAAAACCCTTCTTTGAATTGCTTGGTTGGCCATATTACATGGATTTGGCAAAAGAAATTGTTGAGAAGTTATTTGGTTTCTCTGATTCATGTAATCATCTTTCTTGGTCTAAATAGTCTTAACTCATTCAAACTTTGGTTACTCCATTCTTGTTTGATTCCTCCATGTACGATTTAATTTTACAAGTTGCAATTAAGCACTCCAACTTTTTTTCCCCCATTATATCTCCATATGTACACCTTTATGCTCCATGAGATTGTCTTGATTTTTTCCTAAATTTGGCTCTACATTTGGGGTTGAAGTGGCTAACCCTAAGGTTATCCCAATATTGGTAAAACATTTATGATCCACGAATTTGGCTTGCTAAGATGATTATTTAACGTTCAATCTCATGCAAGAGCCACCTGAAGCAATGCTAGATTTGGTTCTATGTCTGAAATTTATGAGCCTAAATGTTTTAATAAGATTTTGTCATATCTCCTCTTTATTGTTAGTTGTACACATACGAAAATAGGCTCCTCCTTTGTTAGGAAAGTCTTCTTCTCTAAGGTTATGGAATTCTTTTTTTTAAGTCTTTATTGTTATGATTTTTTACCCTTTCTGTACATTACATTTTTAGCATGAGTATAGTCAAGTTATAGTTCAATGTGTACTTCTATAAAATAAGACATTTGTTATCTCATTATTATATATTTATTTCCACCTTAATATTATTCTTAATACCCTTCAAGGTTTTTTAAGGTTTAGAAGTTGTTCAATTGATTGCTTATATCTTTCAGTTTCAAATAATTTTTTAGTTTTATTTGAGCCTAATTTATGTAGTAATAAGATACTAATAGTCTAGACCTTTTCCAAAATATTTGAGTAGAGCTTGCAAATTTAGTATAAATCTAAAACATCATTCATATTTATATACTTATTTGGCGTTTAATATATTATCAAAATAAGCAAATTGTTCTAATAAAATATTAAAATTTTGTTGACCATTAAATATAAATACGTAGCTCATATCAATATAAACATTATAAAAATGGGAATCACGGTAATTTCTATATTTGTTGTCTTGTATGATTGATTGAATATGTTTTTGACATATTTTAATATTTCTAGTGAAATTGTCATCAGAGGCGCTAAACGTTTTATTAGATGTATTCATGGTCATGATGATATTATTATTCTAGCCATTTATTTAATCTATTTGTTATTAAATGATATGCCTATTTGGCAGATGAGATGAATGTTATATCAAGTTATTCAACTAAAAATAGATTGCTCTTGCTTGCAAATCAAAATTTATGGATCGTTAATCAATTCAATGCAGATATCAAAATTGCATCCAAGTCCATTAGATCTTAGTTATATTTTGCAGAATATTTGGTACTAGTTTACCGGAGGAAATCAAGGTTGAGGTTTAGGAGATAAAATAAAGGATTGCTAGGATTTTCATTTCAAATTTGAATTTGAATATGCCTCGTTATGTGTAGATATATTAGGTTTTATGTTCGAGAGAGAAGAGGGTTAGATAGGGGAGAAAGAAAATCTTATTGGTGAAGTTATCATATATGTGAACAATAAATTTATTATATTATCCAAATGACTTCATCTATCAAACTCAATGCACTTGGCATTGCTCGGTGATGATCAAGATCCCTTCCTCCTTTTCAAAATTATTATTATTTTGCAAGTTTCTACCAGTCATACCATTCAACATTTAGATCGAGTTGTTCTAGTGTATTAGAAATATCACTATGAGCTATGTTGAGCCTTGAAGATATATGATATTAAGGTCTAAAGTTAGCATTATTTAGATCGAGTTGTTCTAGTGTATTAGAAATATCACTATGAGCTATGTTGAGCCTTGAAGATATATGATATTAAGGTCTAAAGTTAGCATTATTTAGCAAGTGATACAACATCATATTAATGGAAGGATGAGCATAAATGGTCTTGATATTGGGTGGCAACTTGCAATTACTTTATTTCTATAAAGTTAGCAAATGTTAACATAAGCTTAATCATGCACAGGGGCTTGAAAGTTGTCTCGTTCTTGATTTTTTTATTCTTTAGTTTTGTATTAAATTTATATTAAATGAGTTTAATTTCTTACATTTTCAATTAGTTGTTGCTCTCTTTAGGTGAACTTTGATTATATCAATTTAGGGCTACTTTATTTCATCATAATTATTCGGAAGTCACTTACAAAAGTGATGTTAAGCATTTGTTTGATTAGAATTGGATGGAATTAAGTTCCTGTTCTTCAAACTCGCCTTAGAAAAGATAATTGACTTAGAATCTTGAGGGCTGAGAAGTTACCTTTGTTTTTTTAATTTTCAATAACAATATATTATTATTAATTTAATGTGATGATGAGTTTTAATACTACAATTGTTTAAAATAATAATTAAAAAGTTATATGAGTGTGAATAAAAATTGAAGTCATTGTAGCCTAAAACAATAAAGGAACTTAGTTTACAGAAGTGATTTCTTACAAAATTAATATGATCCTGATAACTCACTTCCAAAACTGAGATTCAATTGTTTACAATGAAATAAATTGACTCTTGTAGGATACCATATGGATTGCTGAATAAATTGCAAGCTCGTTAGTTGTGTAAATATTGTATGTGTATTTCAATGTGCTAACCAAATTTTGAAAAGAGAAATAGATTTTTAGGTGCGTCTATTTTAGTCTAAGACTTGCACCTCAACTCACCAAATTTAAACCATTTTGGTTTACCATTAATTTTATCTTAAAAAAAATATATTGGTTTAGCAAAGCTTTTTATATGGGCATTTTGGACGTGTTAGCGTTAATCAATCAGTTTAAGCTGGTATTAAATAAGGAATAGACCCTAAAAAGTCTGTGTTGCTCTAATGGAAAGTTCATCATTTTTTAAAAAAATTGGTGGAGAAAAGCTTTTCATGAGGGCATTTTGAACTTTTTAGGGTTACTCTATGAGTTTAAGCATAGTTGAGGGCTATATTGAATATCTAAAAGAGTGTGAGACTAAAAATAGAAACACCTAAAAATTTAGGGTTCATTTTGATTTTTTTGTCATTTACAAAATATTAACCGGTGCCTGAACTTGAAACCAGAGCATTGGAATTCATTGTACAATTCTAGTAGGTGTTGTGGTTGAAAGTGTTGGCGACTGAGCGGAGTGTCAGGGTGTTAAGGGTCAAGAAATAAAGATAATGTAGCTTTATGCTTTCTATTTCTATATCATGCAATTTTCTTTTCTACTTGTACCTGACTTCATACATTACCTTTTATATTTGATGCCCACTCTATTGACTTTTTTTTTACCTGCCTTGCACCCAAATGTTTTTTCTAACCATTTTTACTTGTTGATTTCACACAGGATGACAAATGTATCAACCTTCCCTTTCTAATATAAGCCTAGCAAGCTACCCTTCTCTGGCTCATGATCAGCCTGTCCAAATGAATAGCACTGCTATGTCCCAACATGCTGCAGGAAATAACCCAAATAACCCTGGTTCGGCCTCAAGGCAGAGACTGCGTTGGACAAATGAACTCCATGAGCGATTTGTGGATGCCGTCGCTCAACTCGGAGGACCAGATAGTGAGTGCTCCTTATTTCAAACTCATGATAAATTACCATTTTTTTTTATTAGTGCTATTTTGCAAGAATTCCATCCTTCATCATGCCTAACTTGCTACACTGAAAAAAATTTCTTATTCAAGTCAAGACAATTGTTCTTTGGATTCCATAAACTAGATGGTATTGGTTTTCTATTGTTATAGAATTTTCTTTCATTGTTTCAGGAGCCACTCCTAAAGGTGTCCTTAGGGTTATGGGTGTGCAAGGTTTGACAATATACCACGTGAAGAGCCACTTGCAGGTATGTAGAGGAGACAATGGTTTTTAAAGCTACATGTTATTTTTCTCTTTGCTTTTTTGTATTGTCTTAGTTGTGTCTAACATCGTTAATTTGATCTTGCAGAAGTACCGACTTGCGAAGTATCTTCCAGACTCATCAGCTGAAGGTATGGCCATACTAGTTATTTATGTAGAACTGTCTATATCATAGGCAGATTTGCTATATTCAGGCTTATCATGAGAGTTTATTATTATTGTTATTATAGGCCCTTACATCTTAAAAATTTCTCTCTTCATTTAGGTGCAAAAGTTGAAAAGAAAGAATCCGATGATGTTCTTTCAAACCTTGAAAGTTCAACGTAAGTGCAGATACTCTTCTATTCCAATTCAGAACTTTAGAAGTGCCATGTCTTTCGGTTATTGCTAATGGAATTTTGACTTCAGCATATTATTATCTACTTGATTTGCCTACCAATATCAACGTGAAATTATGAACCAAATGAGAAGTTTTTTAATTCAAATATTCAGTAAACTTTTCTAGGGCGCTTCCTTGTGAGGGATCATTTCATGTTTTCTCTCTTTGAATTTGTGTGGCATCGGAGCTACAATATTCTGTACTCTGTGAGAAAAAGAAAAATAATATATCTCTTTCAGTTTAAATTGATTTGATTCCACATAACCCTAACCCTTTATGATCTTGGTTTTAAGAAATATTTTATTTTGAGCTGTAGCATCATGTTAGGGAGCATGAACTAAAGGGAGACTGAAGTTGGGGCTCATATACTAATGGCCAATCATAATTTCAACCTAAAAGCTTTTATGTCCATAGGACTAGGCCAAACTTGGTATTTCTATATTAACATATTTTTCAACCGTCCAATATAAGAATAAACCTAATACCCTTACTTGCCTTAGTTATCTTCCTTTAACTTTGAGAGCACTTCACAGCTTCCAACTAGCAGTATCCCTTAATTGAATGATTTATCATTACAAAGTATCACCCATCAAGTGCTCATGAGGTGCCATCGTTGGAGTAGCCCATTTTAAAACTTGCTTAACTATGATATTAGGTACCAAGTTCCACAGGAATTGCATCTCATATGAACTATTGAATATGATCTAAATTATCAATTAATACCACTTGTTAGAGAGTGTAAGAAAAGGGATGACTATTGCAATTTGACTTGGAGCTTGAAATTATCGAGGTGGAGATAAATGATTAGATGAATAAATTCAAATTTCTCTTTCTATCTCTAATCATAATAGTAATCATCAAATAAATAAATTGAAAGAGCCATTAATGATTAAAATGTAATTCAATTTAAAGTAATACAATTGTGATGTAATTACATTATTTTAGTCACATCTTTTATAAATATTTTCTCTTCATTCACTCATTTTCTAGTTCATGAAAATTTAGTTTAAATTATTGTCAGTTATCCAAAAACTTAGTGAATACTTGTATCCTCAAGCTTACGATAATATAAATAAATTGAAGAGACAATATGCATGTTAGTTAAAATTTAATAAATCATCATAAAACTACTTATTTATTCTAATATGATAGTGCAAACTTGTTTAATAATGACAATATTATATCTTTCAATATTCTTTTAAATAGTATATCTATCATTGGAGCATCATTTAAAATATACCAAGTAAGATACTTCAATATTATTATCATTTTCTAATTTACTTGCACATATATTTTAGCCTCTTCAGTTAGTATCATAAGATAATAAACTTCATCAATCAACATGAACAATGAAACATTTTATATAGTTCATTTCATTCAAAAATTTTCATGTAATGTTTTCTTTTTTGCTACAAATAATGTGAACATATCATACAAACTTGAGAGATCTAAAACATTCATTTCAATATGATCAAAATAATCAATGGAAAAGATAAATCATGATTTAGTTTGAAATATTATTTGATTGAAAAAGTATCAAAATTAATCGATAATTTAGTTTAAAAAATAATAATATTATCATAATTTAGAAATATAAATACTTACCTTCATTTTTACTTTGCAAGTATTTCTTATTATTGAACTTGTTTCTAACTTTTTAAAATATACTCCTATCAACACAATTAAAAATAAGATGCCCATGAAATATATTTATTTAACATGTTACTTTTCATTAAATTTGATTTACATTTAACTTATTCTTTTAATAGTCATTCTTTTTAACACATTAGATGCTTATTTTAATTCTTCATTTAATCTTACCATATTTACAATTATTAACCTATAAATAACTAAAAATATAAATAACTCGTACCTAATTTAATTTAATTGATAAGAATTTATTATTGATTTTTTTTGGGGCAATTATATACATTGCACACAAAAAGTTGCTATTTACAAATCTAGTGCTCTCTTTCATCCATTTTTCAAATTCTCACTCAAATATCAAAATTCATGATAAAATCTCAACCCATGTTTTTTATTTTTATTAAATTCTCATTTCTTTGATCGTGGTGTGCATAAATGCATTGTTCAACTGTTCAAAAATATCAACTGGGTGCTAGAAACAACAATATTTTGGGTGCTATTTATGTAATTATATATTTTTTTCATATTGCATCCACTTATTAATTCTTATTATAACTTATAGTAAAACTCACGTAAATTTATAATTATTTTAATTTTTAATAGCCCCATAATTTATCAATAAAAATATAGTTTTTAATCTTTAAATTTGCTAAAAATGATTTTATTAGTCAATATGAATTTTTATAAGATAATTAATTTAATCTATATTCATTAATTCTTGGATCTATATTCAAATTGTTAATTATTCAATGTTAAATTAAATTTAAATTATCAAATTCATAAAATTTTCTTAGTTTTTTGCATCATATCTTAATGTTCTTCTTCTTCAACTTCAAAAATATCAAAACTTCGAAGCTGATGTTTAATCTCCCTATGAAAATTCTGCCCAAAAATTTCTTACTGTGGTTGTGAACCCGATTCTAGAGTTTCCTATTTATAATATAGTTGGAATCTTGAGTTTACCTTAAAACCATCAAATTTAATATCCTTAAAATTTATTTTAGTTAATGTTTGTCTTGTTCACTTTCATTTTTGTGCGCTCAATCAATGTTTGCTCATCAGCTCTAACCTATTTGCCTCTCAACATGCTTGCTAGTCCGCTCAAGCTTGCAATCTTATGTACACACTCGAGCCCGTTCGCCCTCTTATTGCCTCCTCTCTAGTCTAGCTCACCGCCCGAGTTACTCATCACTGGTTTTACTTTTTCTATCGTGTTCATGTGCTATCACAAGATATTGAACCTGCTTTCTTGTTGGTCCTATACATGGTTTTGCTTGGGCGACTAAACTTTGCTTCTCCATCTCAGTAGATCTCATGCAGGTAGCTCGTCATTCGATCCACTGTTGGTTCTCTTTTCTGTTCTCAACATGAACCCCTCTATCGCGACCACCCTTTATGTTTCTTCCATGGTGTTCTTGAAGGATTAAAAGTTCTCTCGTTCCCAATTATTGAGACATGGTGAAAAATTACTTGTTAAAGGTAGAAATTATACACTTTTAGAAAGTGACAGTTTCCTTTATTAGGGGGATGTTATAAATACTACAAAATTCTTATATTATTTGTACATTTAACACTCAAATTTTTATTTTTTACTTTACTATAGTCTCTAAATCACTTCATAAATATCACTAATACGAACTTTTTTTAAGTGAAATATATATTTTTTTCATCTTTATGTTTTAGTGTGATTTATACACGAAGTTGTTGTGTAAATAAAAAAAAAAGATTTAGATGTTAGATATATAAATACATAGCATAGAAAAGAAGAAATGGGTAGGAAAATTTGAATTGTTCATCCTTTCAATGGGTATATATGTTCAATTGGATATAGAAAGAAAAAAAATAAAATAGATGATAACAATAACAAATACAAAAAAATTGCATCTAGTCATCCTGCTATTTGATCCATTTAGGGGTTTTCAATTGATGCTAATGGAGTAAACTGCGAAGTATTTCTTTCCTTTTTTATATAAGTTCATGGAAGAAATGATTTCTTTCAAGTAATGAATCTATGATCTCTATTTTTTTGTCAACATGTTATCTTCCTCTTGAGATATATAGATTACGAATCAATCTACTTTCTAGTTTATTTAAAAAAAATATATGCCAATTTTTCGATAATTATTACAATTATGTGTGCAGGTTGTGAGAAATGTTAATGATAGATTTATAATTATAATATATCTTCATAGGTTCTTCTTATCTGATTGTTAAATCTCTCGAAATGAATTTAATTCGTAGGAGTTCACAATCTATATTCTAATTTGGTGCTATATCTTAAAACAAATAGTTATTTTTGCCTCTTTATGTTATAAGATTTCCTCCTAGAATCTATAATATTTTGAAATGGATCTATTTTTTACTGATGACCCTACATATTCAACTTAAATGTAATTTGAAAGTTGTTAGTATTATCTATATATATATATATATATATATATATATATATATATATATTATTAGTTTTTTTTTTGTAGAGAGTTCCATTTCATGAATT
The DNA here is from genome assembly GCA_022702705.1 of Papilionanthe hookeriana x Papilionanthe teres. Classification (NCBI taxonomy): domain Eukaryota; kingdom Viridiplantae; phylum Streptophyta; class Magnoliopsida; order Asparagales; family Orchidaceae; genus Papilionanthe; species Papilionanthe hookeriana x Papilionanthe teres. The sequence goes on along the minus strand of CM040435.1, from coordinate 67,876,853 downwards.
TGATTAAAGTACCTAAAGACTGTAAACAATTTGCAGGTGAGATTCGTTAGGGTTGCACATATACTGACTTATTTGAATTACTACAAAAGTAATTTGAGGGTGTATAAGTGATATAGATAAATCTGTTTCCTGGCTAAGCTTTGGTATTTCTGATGTCCGCTTATCCTTGTTTCTTTTATTTGTAGTTTTTGGTCTAGTTCGATTGGAATTTCACAAAGTTTATAATCATTCATCTTTCTTCCCTTAATAGGTCCATAATACTTTTTTGTTTGAATTAAAAAACTTCTACACCCAAAAGGTATTTGTGTTTTCCCTTTAATTTCAAATTCTTCAGAAATTTTATTTAGTGATTCATTTCTTTTACTATCGTTTCTTGTAATAATGTTATTAGTAATCTAGATAGTGAGGATTATAATTTTTTAATCTATGGATTATTTTATGAAGATGGTATGATTTCTTGTGTATCACATTTTATGCATGAATTTTTTTAAATCTGTCAAACCACACTGATATCGGAGTTAACATATAACTCACGACGACGATAAACAAATATTATTACTCACGCAATTGAATTACAAGCAAAGTTTAACATGACAATGGAAGAAACAAAGAAATAAAGAAGAAACAAGACTAGCACAATTTGTGGTCGGCCTAGAGAGAGTATGCGCAGACGTCAACAGTGAATTAGGGCAGGCTAGTGACGAGAAAAATGCGGTAGCAAGTTTTGGAGGTGTCGGGGAGGCTAACGATGTGGGCGATGGGCGTAAGGAGAAAGACCGCAAGTGGTGCCGGTGTCGACAGCAGGTGGAGGAGTTGTGGGTGATGCTAGACAGGGTGGGTTAGCCGACAACGGTGGTGCAAACAAGAGCAAGGAGGGTTGTTTCGGTTAGAAGCCATAGTCGGAGGGGAACGGACGGCCTGAAGAGGGTGGCCGCGGGGGGGGGGGGGGGGGGGGCTGTCGCTATTGGGATATCCGGGCGGTTGATGGGACGAGCCGGAAAGGGTGTTGGAAGGTGGTCTACATGCAGGACAGCAGCGGAAAGGGGAGTCCTGCTATATAACAAGGTGCCGGCCTGCTGGAGTTGTAGGCAGGTTGGAGGGCAGGTTCTGGGGCCTAGATAACAGGTTTGGGAAGGCGAAACAACAGTTTGGGTAGGCGGGACAGCAGGTGGGAAGAAGGGTTAGCAAGTGGGAAAGTTGGAGTGCAAGCTGGCTGGCTGGACTGCAAGCGTGGATAACCGGACAGCGGCGAGAAATCGGACAGCAGGCTGGAATGTTTTGTGGGTGGCGGCAGGGTGCTGGGCAATGCTGGGGGACTGGCGGCTGAGGAGGGTGGAGGGAAGGCTGGACAGCAAAAGGGAAGAAGATACAGCACCATCTCGGGGTAGGATATAACCAGAGCATCACTACCTTCTCGGATACAACCATAGAACAGGGGAAATACTCTACACAGGAATCTGAACTCAGAATAATCACCAAAAACTGAATTCCCTAAGCAAAACACCCCCATATATAATAGGGGTTATGACTTGTATTAGGCAATGATGGAAAATAAGAAAGAAATTAAAAATGGAAGAACTAGAAATAGGCAATGCTTGTAAAATAAGAAAGAAATTTGAACGAGAAGAATAGAAATAGGTGATGACTTATAATAGAAGATTAATCAGGAAGGAAAGAAAGAATTGGAAGGAAAAGGAAGAGAAGTGGGGCGACAATTCCAGCTTCCCCAGGAGGGGCGGTTGGTCTAGCAAAAGGCTGAACTGGCCCCAGCTAGGCCGGTTTGGCCGGCCTCCTCAAGTAGCCCCTTGTTACACACCCTTGCAGATTATTTTGAATCATAAAGTGACTTTCTCAAGTTGCACATCATTTTTTTTTTTGTTTTGTTTCATATAAAATTTTTCTTTGGTTTCTCTATATAAAAAAAAATTCTTCACGTTATATTGTTGCAGGAATTATTGAAGATTAATAGCAAGAGAAATTAAAATTTAAATTGTATTCATTTTTGCAACACGAGTAAATGTTTCTTAATAGTTAATTCCATATTATTGAGTACATCCTTTTGACAGCTAATATTGTTTTATACCACTTTAGAATCCCATATATTCGGTATTTTAATAAACGATTCCTTTACTTCTCACAATTTTTTTTCTCTTATAGAAGCTCAATGATATCCCAAATATGATTTTTTTTCTAGGCATTTATCTTTTCTCTCATACATTATTGTAATTCTTATTTTCTAGTTCCTTAAATAGGGGCTAAGGTATTTAAAGGGGATTGGATTTAATATTTATAAAGAAGGCTTTATGTGTATGTGAAAATTATTGGAGAGATGTGTATTGAAAAATGAGATATAGTGATGAATATGTGTCAAAGACTTGATCAATTTTATAGTTTTGAGACTTGAGCTTTCTTGAAATTTTTGTCGGGCTTTTTCCTCCTTTTATAGACTTGAAGGAGAATGATAGTTAGAGTTTGGTTGAGATTTCAAGATGGAAGAGAGAGTGATTCATCAAACTTATGTTCCAATTAGTTGTTTTCTCCCTGAAGATTTACAAAATTTGGCTATTCATGGAAGGTAACAACTTTCGAACTGAAGATTTTTTGTTGGTTGTATATTCTCTTAAAAATTATTCTATAATAACACATTTTAGTGCTTGAGAATCAAACTTATCTTGATTTTGTTTGTGCATGCAAACATAAGCAATGAACCTAAATATTTTTGAAGGTGCTTGCAGGAAAAAATTACATAATTCGAAAAATTTTGAAGCCAATTAGTCTAGAGGGTATTTTATTGATTTGGTATGTGGCCATTAGTCTTGTTTATCCCCAATATCTATTTGGAACTTGTTTTTGGATAAGAAGTGTCCTGTTGACTTTCAAAATGTGTTAGTTTATTCTATCACCGCATTTTATTAGAGGTGTTAGGATGAGAGAATTGATATATGATACATTCTTTATTAAGAAATGGTAAACCTGATTAAATTAATCGTGAGCATTATGTTTGTGGAATATTTTGAAGTTAACATTAAAATAACAATAAATGTATGAAGGAATAAAATTGGTGTCAAATTTTCATTTGTAAGATATACTCGTGTCATTTGAATGCAATTGTAAATGAATGTGGCAAATTTTGTAGCTCAATAAATGTTAATGATTTTCTATGGTCTCCAAATATTTGCATGAATTAAAATAAAATTAATAGAGGATCTAGAATCGCTTTCATGAAAATGACAATAATGTTCTGTAAATTTATGAGTATCACAGTGAAATGACTCATTATTAACCTTCCTAAAAAAGGGAAATATACAAATATAAGCTTTTGAAAGTTGAGATGTCTAAGCCTATAAAATGTTTCAAAATGGTTTTTGCATTGAGATTAAAGATGAAGGAACATGAAAATTGGGTTTTGTCTTCAAAATAGTATATCCCATCTTTTTTTCTATCTTGCACTGCCTAATTGTGATAGCGAGGTTTTGAAATACAAAATTATTAGTGATAATGATTACCTTATAATTATGTTTATTGACTATATAAATTGATAGAAGATTTATTGCAATGTGAGGGACATATAGAATTATATTGAGGGTAAATGTGGAGGAAATTGAAATATTCCCTTAACCTGTAACAGTTATTTAGGAACTATTGACTACTTTTATTTTTTAATTACTAGGAAAGGGTCTATAGATTTAAAAAGGGTTGGCAAGGTTTGAGTTAGGGGCTACTAAATCCTGTAACTATGTTTTAGGAGAACTATTTGAGATTCAAAAAAATATAAGAATTATAATTTGTATCAGTTTGAGAAAGAGTATGATTCAGAAAGATTTTCTGTGTTGATGAAGTTTCATGAGTGTTACATTCTTCTGACTTGAGTCTTGATTCTCCTATACAAGCTTGTCTTTTAAGTGACTTCTTTAGTTTCCACCATAATTTTGGTGTGCTCTGTGGTGATTTTAGCATTGTTGTTTGATGGGTCCTTTTTCCTTGTAATAATCGCTCTATAGCTTGTCATTGGGAGAAATTTTTTGTTGGAAGTATTAGTGACCACTAATCGTTTTTCTTGAGGTTTTGTAGTAGTCATAGCCAATGTTTCAAGGATAATATTATCTAATATTATCCTTCATCCTTCTTCAGCTTGTATGATTGAGAAAACTTTATTTAGAGATGACGGGTTCTCTCTTTAAAATTTGAACTTGAACTTGATCAAAATCATCAATGAGTTTTGTAGAAAATAAAAGCTCGTTCTTTTTCAATGAGTTGTTTGAGAGTCACTGAATCTTTGTTACGTTTCAGATTAAGATCTTGGTAATAACAAAGTTTCAAGCCAATAAACCTTTATTGTTAAAATAGTTAATGACAGATATTTCTTTGCTTGGTTTTGAGATATTAATTTTGATTTCATAGATGAAGTATTTTTTGATTTTAAATATTTTTGTATGACAGCATCTTCTACATCTTTTTAGGTTGTGAGGAATATGTATGACCTACCAGTTTCAAGCATCATAGTGTTCTATAATTATGTCATGTTTACGGAATCAACTTCATTCAAATGTGCATACTTTTAGTCTTTTGATTATGGAGGAGAATCCATAAGATGATGGTTATTTTCTTTTTCTTTCTATATAGGTTTTCATAATTTGAGATCATTTCAGGTTACTTTTTTCATTCAATTAATTTGAGGCATGTAGTTCCTAGAAATCTCCTTTAGTTCGATTTTTACCATTCATGATAGTTGACTCCATAGAGGGGAAATCATAGAAACCGGACATAGTGAAGAGAAGAATCAAAGATAAGAATAAAGGTTGAATAATAGGAGAAACCTCACTCTGTTACAATGTGGAAAGGAAGTGACTAGAAAAACTTTGATTGTTAATTTTTAAATGGATTTATACAAAGCTACATGGAAAAAAAGAAGGAAATAAAAATTACAATAATAAACACAAAACAGCCCTAGTTTCCCATTGCTTGATCCATTATGTGTTACCATTGATGCCAAGGGAGTAATCTGTTGGCATTTTCTTTCCTTTGTTTGTATATGAATTTGTGATAAAGGTCTTTTCTTGTAATCAAATGAATCTGTGGCGTTTACTTTTCCTTCTTTATCTGTTTACTAGCCCTTCTTGGTCTGATGGCCCTTCAACACCAAAAAAATTTGTGGCATGTATTTAAATCCTTAGTATTATCATAAAACTGTACTTCCTGATGAGATGTTTTTTATGAGCTTCAAATTGGTTTCCTTTTCTCTTTTGTTTAAATAATATACTTTTAAAATAGAACATTATTAAAGGTAACATCTTTATTTTTGCTATCAGAGGGATGCAAATAACTGAAGCACTAAAGTTGCAGATGGAGGTACAAAAACGGCTACACGAGCAACTAGAGGTAGAGTTTATCTTTGCTTAGATTTTTCAATCATTGACAAAACTAAATTCAAATTTTTAAACTACTGCAGAAGAAAACAATGCAAAGCATCATGCTACAAGCAATTTTGTCCCATTTTTTGTTATATTGAGATTTCTTTTGGTAACGGAGAGTGCTCCTTATGGTTTCTCCTCCAGATTCAACATTTAGTTTTGTCAGAGTATCACAGTGGGATTAGGCTCATTGGCCTGCATGGAACCATGAAATTAAACGATGCATTTCTTTAAAATTTCATTCCAACTATTCAAATCTGTCGCATAAATGATGCATTTTTTTAATCAGTTTTTAATGGCAATCTATCCACACCTACTCACTTACAGGTTCAAAGGCAGCTGCAGCTTAGGATAGAAGCTCAAGGAAAATATCTGAAAAAGATCATGGAAGAGCAGCAGCGGCTTAGCGGTGGATTAGCACCTACCTCGACCAACCAAACTCTAGAAGATAAGAGTGATCCCCCCACCCCTGTTCCAGTCACCAAATCTTCTCTCCACGGTAGTCTCTTTAAGAGCTTTTCGTTTGATGACTCCCATCACGGGCCGCTCACTCCAGAGACAGGCTCGCCGTCCGCAAGCCCGAAGCACGAACGCTCGGTTAAGATGCAAGGAAACCATGATAGCCCGAAGCAGGAGCTGATGCTCGGCCATCATATTCTCGAAAGCTCGAGCTCCTTGTTCCTAGGCGGTGGACTTTAGGCTCACTGGAGTCCCTTCCCTTAATGAAAATACTCAGCTTTATTTGATCTACATTTAGCTACTAGCTTAGGCGTTTGTTCTTCTTTGAGTTGCAGGTTTATTAAAGTTATATGGCGATGTTTGTTGCGTCTGTAGCATTTGTAGCTTTCCTTACTGAGAGGCATTTATTCATCCTCAGATGTATTATTTCTTAAGGTTGTTTCTCAACAATATAAGAAGCTATACACTATTTGAAGAGAGAGCATCCATATGCAGCTTACATTAATCAATCTAAAACAATTTGTTTGGTTATGGTTTTGAGTATAAATTAGAAGGAAGATTTACATATAACCCCTCAATTCTTATGCATTTACATATTTAACACCTAAACTTTAATTTTTACCTACTTATCACCTTACTTATGCATGAGAAAGGTATATTTCACTTTTAGAAAGTTAAAATGGTGGTATTGTCATGTAACGTGAAAGATTTTGGTGGTAAAATTTTAAAAGGCAAATCTTATGTGTTTGATATGTAAATACATAGGAATTGGGTAGTATGTACGTAAATGACCCCAATTAGAATTCCTTTTACAAGTTAATCTTTTATTCTGTTTTTCTAGATTTACTTTTTAATTCAGAATTGTATATAGGTTTTTTTTATTATTGTTTTTGAGAAATCATGGAGAATACGAAAATCTTTCATGTCCCTTTTTATTGAAATGTTAAGCTGGAATGTGTTCTTCTCAATGTGGTGCTTTGCTTTTGGTTTAATTGAGACATTGCTTAATGTGACTCAATTAGGTCGGGGATTTGAATCCCCTCTAGGCGAGTTGTCCACTATATAGAGGTGAAACTTGAATTGGTTGGCTCACGGGTTCAATATCAAACCTAGCGGGATTGTAAGCTCAAGGAGTTAGTTGACGGTTTTGCCTATCAACCTATCTTTAATATATATATATATATATATATATATATATATATATATATATATATATATATATATATATGTATGTTTATATGTAGATTCTGTTCAAGAAAATCTTTTTATGCACGTGCCACCTTAACTATGCATAAATGATGCATTTCACTTTTATAAGCTAAAATATTGATTTTTTTATGTGATATTAGAGATTTGAGTGGTATAAATGTAGAAAGTAAAATTAGATGTATATTTTTGCTTTGCGTGGCATGTATGTAAATGCCCCAAAATTTAATTGTCCTAATTTTCTCATTATAAAAGAGCCCCCATCATTATGATTTTTATGGCAAGGAGATCAGAAAAAAAATAAAATTATATAATAAAAGAGGTGCTGTAAAGCTCCAATATAAAGCCTTCATCATAGTGAAATCTATAGCCATAAATTGGGTGAATTTGTTAAAAAAAAAAAATATTTTACATGTCTTATTTTATTTGTTTGTTTGCTCTCAGTGATTTAAATTAGGTCTCACTTAATTATGTCACCTTTCACCTCAATGCAGCTAGAGCTATAAAATTAGCTCGAAGATCATTAATCGCTCAAAAATTGATTCAAAATTGAGCTCGAATTGAGATTCGATGCAACAGAACGAGTCGAACTACCACTTAATTCCTATATATTTACTTATATAACTCTTAAACTTAGAGTCAATTCTCAATGTATGCAGATTTTAGGTAGAATTAAGAGATGGTTAAGTGTTTAATAAGCAATTTTTTTGAACAAGCTCTATGACTCCATTTTTGCTGAAGAAAAAAAAGGCCCCTTTAATATTTACTCTTTTTATTCCTTACAAATTAACAAATGCAACCAGCCTGGCTATTTAAGTCTTTCTGAGCTTTCTTTATGATATATTTATTGATTATTTATTAATGTAATGTTATAAATTTATTAACAGCAATGAATAGTTAATCTCAAAGTAAATTTGATAATTCTCTAAGTGAGCCTCATAAATGTAGTACCAACTCCCACTAAGAGTGCAGATGAAATTGCTTTAAATGAAGATAAGAAAAGTAAAAGACAAAGATTAGAGGAATGAAACCACTTTACTGAATAGAAAAATGGGAATATTATATGAAAGTGGAAATGCAATTATTGTGTGAAGTATTATGTGAAATAAGAGAACGCCACCACATCTCAAATAAGCTAGACATGTTAGGACAAATCCTCTAAGTAAAACTAAAGATAGAGATAAAAAAAACTAGAACTCTTTGACCCAATAGCCAAGGATATTGAAGAAACTGACTCTATTTCTACTTTATGTGTTTCATTTGGATATGAACATAGCAGAATAAAAAATATTATGTCTAAGATGATCATTGTGCATGAGTATCCCTTGATGACAGTCATGCAATTTATGGTTTAATATTTTGATGAAATTAATGAATAGAATTTAAAGGTTTGCTATCAAATAGGAATGCATGAAAGTGTATAAATTTGAGAAAGATAAACTGAAAAATCATTTGAAATTTGTTGAGAGAGTTTCACTCACTAGATATTATTGAACATCAAGCCAAACTGTTGGTTATATTTTTTTTTACTGTTTACTATATTAATTTCTAATTAGTTTTAATGATTTAGATTATTAACATAGCGAGCCAGTGATATCTGAAGCAATTTCCAAATTTTTTTTGCTATGGGATTTGCAGAATAAAGTTAGCACCATTACTTTGGATAATGCATCATCCAATGATGTAGCCACTAGAAATTTGAAAGGATTGTTTACTAGAATGTATGGTTTTCTCATTATGAGAGTTTTTTTTAATGTTCATTGCTCCACTCATATTTTAAACTTGATGTCACAATATAAGTTGAAAGAAATTGGTAAATTGATTGAAAAAATTGAGAGTCAATCCTATTTCTAAAATAATCCCAGAGTCACATGCATAAATTTGGTGAGATTGCGAGATATGTTAATTTGTCTACAACAAAATCATTATGCATTGATGTGCCAATACGTTGGAGCTTTACATACAAAATACTAGACTTTACATTTTATTATAAAGTTGTCATTCTTGAATATGTTTTGCGAGATTCTAATTATGCATGCTTATCTAAGGATATTTGCAATCAGTTTGATAAGATCGTAAAATTGTTTCCTATATAGTAACTTGACTTCTTCCAAATTTAATGATCTTTAAAAAATATTGAATAGAGAAATTTTATCCAATGCTCATTTTATATCAAATATGACAACAATCTTAAAGTCAAAATTGTATAAGTACTAGACGTTCTATTCTATGTTATTCTCAATTGCTTGTATTTTGGATCCTATAATTACATTGTTTGTCATCAAATATTACAACCCTCAAATTTATGGTGTTGATGTTTTTAATGAAAAGAAAGATAGTGTGAAACAAAACTTTTGAGATGTATTCTTATTTTGTCGTTGATAGACAACACGTTAATAAAGATTTAGTGAAGCCTCTACCTCTGACTCTCAAGTTGGGGTTTCAATCACAACACATGATAGTAATAGTTTACCCGATGATTAAGCTGAATTATATGATTTCATAGATTAAAAGGGGCTTCTATATCCATAGAAGTATAACCTCGAGTTAGACTTAGAAGAAGCTTGTGTTAATGATCCTAATTCAGAGTTTGATATTTTAGAGAGATAGAAAATATCTGCCTTGACATACAAAACTCTTTCAAAGATGGCAAAATATATTTTTATAGTTCCAATCACAATAGTTGTCTCTGAGTTAGCATTTAGTGCCAGGAGTTCGTGTGTTCAATGATTATAGAAGCTCAATTTCACCTAAAATATTGGATGTTTTAGTGTGCGTTGGTGTTTAGATTAAATTAGCATACAAATTATTGAAAGTCCCTTTGATAAAATTTACATTGTTATACATTTCTTATTACCTATTATTTTTCTTCTTAAATTTATATAAATGTGTTATCTTCTTTGGTAACTTCTATTTAACATTCTTATAGAAGAAAACAACTGTATGTGTTCTGAAAATCTTAAGTGTGTGATTTAAAATTTGCTAAACTTATTCTAATGAAGTGGTAATTGGTATTTGATTAATTAGGACAGTAAATCTTTTTATTTCAGTTAGACATTCTATGAATATTGAATGAACTCTAATATCCAAAAGGGCTTATGGACTAATTTTTTTGGTTTGTTTTGGTCGTTGATTATGGACTCTTTTCAGCTCTCTTATTTTCATATTGTCGTATTATCAGTAATGAATGCCACTTTTTTTTTTTTCTATTTTAGTATTAATAACTATATTGTTCAGATATTGAGTATTATATGGTTATTTTTCTCAATCTTATATTTTTGTATTATTGATAATGAATGAGTGCTACACTTGTTTCTCATTTGGTGATATGGTTGGATGTTTTTGTGCATTCAATTGTATTTTTTGTATAAGTAATAATGTTAGCTGACATACGTAGACTTGATTGGTTATTTAAAATATTGGTGTATAACTGTGTTGTGACATGTTAGTATAAATGAATGTCTTCTATTTTAGATTTCTCAGTTTTTTATTTATGGTATCAAATGATTAGTAATGCAATAATGCATTGTTAAATTATTTTTTTATTTAGGGTATCAAATGATTATTAAGATAATAATACACGGTTAAATTTATACTTTTGCATCGCATCAACTTGTTGGGTAACTTTGGAAGGATTTGGCTCATTAGCTTGAGAAATTTCTAAGCTCGAATGTGAATAATTTTCTGGGGTGTTGACTAGTTAGTTTATTTTTTAGCTTTATTGGTTGGTTTATTTTGCTTGGTTGTTTGGTTGTTTTAGCTTTTGCTAGTTAGTTTTCTCTGGTGTTCTCTCAGTTGTGGGTCTGCGACTGATAGTGTTAGTTTGGTTAGTTTTTTTGCTTTTTTTTTTACATGTGGATGATTGTATTGGCCAATTGAATTTTTGACCTGGCTGATTTTTGCTTGGTTTTTTGGTTTGTGGTTGGATTCAGATTTTCTTCAAATCTTTTGTATATACATACCTAACACTTAAAACAAATGTATATATATGTTGTTTTTGGTTACTTTATACTCTTAACACCTAAATTTTATATTTTTTGTAGAACCGTAGAATTGGTCTGTCTGGTTTATTTTGCTTGACTGTTTGATTAATTTGGGACATTTACATGCCTACCACCCAATTCCCATTTTCCACAAGAGCCAACTATTTTTGGCTTGGCTGTTTGGTTTTCTTTGAGGTTATTTTATTGATAATGTTGGTTGGTTGGATTTTTTACTCGACTAATTTTAGCTTGGCTGTTTAGTTTGTTGACTTAGTTGATTAAATTGGGTTTTTCAATCTATGAAGAATTAACATAATTGGCTCAGATATTAATTTATTTAGATAGTATAAATATTACTAATTTGACATTGTCAATTATGTTTGAGTTTAAGAGCAGTGATAATAATCAACAAAGAAGGGATAATTCAACAAGTTTTTAATATGAGTTCCCCTTATTTGAAGTCCAAGTGGCTTTACTGTATTCAACTTAAATTATGTTATGTAATTTTTTGAAATTTCTAGTAGATATTTCTTATAGTTTATATATTTACTTCTTCGACTTGGACTTCCGATAAACTGAATTTTTAAATGACTTGGATGGTGATATCCTTTGTGATTTGTGAATTTGGGTGTTTTATCTGAGCTTAAAATTTAGTTTTTATTTTTCTTTTATTTATTCTTTTATTTCTTTTGTTTGTGAATAAATATAAGGTATCTCATATAAGAGGTATGCCCAAGTTCAGAATCCAGGTATCATTATTCTTTAATTTTATTTTCCTGCTAATATTCTAACATTTTAGAACATGTTTTTTCATTAAGTTTTACTTTTGCACAGTATTTAAGGAATTGCATTTTTAACAATTTATATTATATTTAATTAAAGTTATGTATTTTATATTCATAAATTGTAAATTTGTAATTTGTAATTTTTACATATCTTATATGTTTGGTCTTTTAATTTTGTAAATTGTAAGCTTTTTCGACTTTCAATAAAAAAAATGGTTCTATTTTTGTTTTGGTTATTTTTTCAGAGCTCAAATCATATTTTATATCACTTATACTTAATTTAATTTTTGTATTTTATAGCAATAGATTATAAATTTTTAATTTGTCCAATTTTGAGCCAACTCATTCTCTTATTCGAGCTAGATCAAGCAGATTTTTTTACCGAATCAGGCACATATTCGAGCCTATTCAATCCTTTTTCAAGCTGAATCTATCGTTTTTCGAGCAGGATCGAATATGTTCGAGTCGTGTCAATCAGACTCACGAGCAATAAAAAAACATTCGAGCTGACTCAGTTGTAATTTTAATCTGCTAGTAATTGATCGCTTTCAGTCCGAGCCGGATCAAAAATCAAACTATTTGAACTGATTTCAATCCATAATATTAGATTTTGATCTGATTTCGAGCCACGTCTGGATCGGCTCGAAATCAGATCATTTACCGCTCTGAAAGAAGCCAACTGTTGGCCATTGTTACCAGCAAAAGATAAAGGGGACTCCTTTGAAAAGTCTGAATCATGCATGTAAAATATGGTACATATTAGCTATCTACATGTGTGCAGTTAAGTGGGTATGCCCCCATACATACATGTGGACATGTTTGGATACATTTTATTATTTATGAGAATTAAATGTGTACAAATTGTATGTAGGTAAGTGAACTCATTTAATACATATTCACACATCAATAAATCTGATCCAAGTCTAAAATTATTTTTGTATGGAATTGTATTTTTTCACTAAGTTATATTGTATAACTTAATCTGTTATTTAATTTTCATTACAGATTTAAGGTTTTATAAATCAAATGGCTAACATGGTAAAGCTTTTACAAAGAAGAAGAGAAAATAAAAATATATATAAAGAAAGAATTGTATCTTATTTTAAAATTATCAACTAAAATTGCTATATCAAATTTACTTTATGATTTGGATGTGAATTAAAATATTATACTTAGTGGAACTTAATTATTTTATTTTTTTTTAATTATTTTAAGAATAATATGTCTTTATTTTATAATCATATCTTTTCATCTTAATAACTCCAAGCTTTTGAGCCAGAATGTAAGAAATAGAGAAAATGGGGGTGAAATAATGAATGGATGAACAAGTCCGAATTTAATTGAACCACCCATTTTTAATATTGATTTTTTTTTTCATTTTGACTGAATATATAGAAATAAAAGATTTTGATCAAAATATCACATTTCAAAATTTTGATTTAGAATCATACTCAAAATATTCAAGTCTGAGTTATGAATTAAAATATTTATATTAATTTGGTAAAAATATCATTATTTATTATTATTATATCATTTTAATTATAATAAAATAATTTCAATATTCATTAAGTCATACAACTCAGTTTAATACCTAGTCTAATTTTCAAAATCTTTATGCATAATATACACTCCAATATACATTAATATTCATCTAATACTAATCTAAATTTTATTCAAGAATGTAATCTATAACAATTAATTTCTTCTTGAAGGTATTTATTTCATTGCTATTTCAATCCATCTCATGTACAGTGGCATATAAAAGAACATACATATAATATTAAGGGAAATTTGACTTTATATGCCTCATACTTGACAAATAAATATACCTGCAAATTTTATTTTAGACCAAAATACATCTACTTCATAGAAACTATATTTGAATCCCTCACAAGAAATCAAGCAAACTTTTGAATAAAAACTTGCCTGATCATCTTCCCAGCTTGTATTTATCTCCACTAATTTTAAAGCACATATGACTGATTTGCAGTGAAGCTTTAGTACAAAATATTTATCTTCATGTCCAGCAAGCTATTTGAAGTTACTGATGTTATACCTTTAGTTATATAGGCTTGATTATGTCATCCACAATTAAAATCCTAAATATATAATAGTATCACATAATTTATTATCAATATGCTTAAACAATCTTCAAAAATTTTTCAAACATTGTTTGTAGATCAAAATAAGATTCAAACAGGGCTCCTCTCAATGCATATTTCATTCTACTACTGTTAAGATTCATTCTTTATGATATTTATGCACTTTACTTGTTTCAGTGATCTAACTTATATACATTTTAAGTTATTTTTAACTTGAATCTATTATGTTAGGCACATATTTTATTATAGCTCACGAATTATACTGTTATGAATGATATGCTATAACCAAAGTTCCAACGGTACAATTAGTGTTAAACCAACTTTGGCCAAATCTGTGTAAAGGTGATTTTGGACCTAGACTGAATGAACTGGAAGACTGACTGATCAGCAACTGAAAAACAAAGCAAACATCATACTATAGATTTTCTTCAGTCAGTGTGGCCAAATAAAGAATAAATGCAGCATACAAGACAAGTCTACTTGTGTAGATAGTTAATTATTCATTTTCTCTTACAAAATAGTTCTCAAAATCTGCAATATCCAAATGTTATGAAGATTCAAGCAGAAGCCAACAAAGAATGCCACATTATGATAAACACTCAACACAAAAAGACAATTTATTTTTTTCTTCAATCTTCTATTCTTCTCAGATGGAGCTATAAATGACCAACTGAAGTCAACCATAAAATTTTATCATTCATTGATTAGATTCCTAACAGGTTAATGAAGATATTATATGGCCTATTCCAGGTTTTCTGCTTCAGGGAGAGGGCAAACATTGCAGAATAGTGAGGATAATATTGAAGCACAGCCATTGATTCATTCTTCGTCATCTTCTTCAGTGCCTCCAATCCCTAGCCACCTGGTGAAGGCAAAGAGGAACTCTTTGAAGGTCACCATTCCATTTTTATCCCAATCCATCTCTTCTGCAGTGACAATAAGAAAATAAAATAAATAAAATGAGATAACTATACAACTTCAAGTTTGTCTAAATCTCGAGGAATAGATGAAGGAAGAAGAAGTGAGGATCAAAAGCTCATTTCATTCCTCTTGTAAATCCTAATTTCATGTAGGAGTGAAGAGTATTTAAGATTATTAAGAGCCATAATGACACAATAATTCATTTCTAATCAAGCCATTGCATTTATAACAGAGCATACTAACAGCTTTGTTAAGGAGATTGTAGACAGAAACAAACCTTTTAGTTGAATTAGTGCATTGAAACTAAAAGGAAGATTTACCAAAACCAATCACAGATCTTTAATCGCCACATAAAGATGAGAAATGACATTTTAAACAAACTGAATTGATTACAACCACAACAGATTGATATAATTATGAGGATATCAAATAATATATTCTTAATATAATCACTTTACAATAAGGAACTAATCTACTTAACCAATAGAATATTAGAGTCAACAAAAACAATTTCAGATTCACTCCTAATCTAATTACACTAAAATATGAAGTTATCCTAATTAAGACAATAACCATTAATTTAAAAATTTTCAAATTATCCTTAATGTATGGCATGGACAACCAAGGGATTAAGAGATTTCTTAAATGCTTATTTTATCTTTGGGTTATCATCTTCTTTTAAATATTTTTAGATACTGTAGTCTTTTCTACATAATTACCAATATATGCTACATTTAAGAAAAAACACCAAACCACAGTTCCTCAATTAGGTGAAATGGAGCAAAAGAGAAGAGGTTAAGGGTGGGTTGTTATACCCAATTTTTTGTTAAATATTTTTAAGCTGTTAATTAGGTTTTCTTAAACATGAACATAATTTGGAGTTGAAAATATTTGACATCATATTGAACTCACATGTAGGGCTTAGCAAAGAAAGTTCGATTAAAAATAAAAATTGCCTTGAACACATAAATTTGCTGTCAAGTCAGCGGAGGCATAAAATAAGTTGTGATTGCCTCAAATTTACTTGGCCTTATTTGATAGCTTGTAAAAAGAACATATTTTAGGGGAAAAAAATATATGATTTTTCATTCATTTGTTTGTGAAAATGAGAAAAGCGTTTTCGAGATAGTTTTAGAAAAGGGAGCCTGAATCAACGTTGGTGTTTAAAAATATTCCCAAAAAAATGATGAATTTAGTAAAATTTATTGTCTTTCGAAAAAGGATTTCTAATTTCAAGCTACCAAATGAGCCTTGATGATCTCACACAAGGTGACTTTTTTGATAATCCAAAAGGACATATATAAAAATAAACCACCTTCAAATAGATTCTTAATTTAATAAACAAATTTAGCCACTTAATAGTGCCATTAGTATATATTCCGCTGCTTATTATTTTATCTATTGCTAGCTCTTCTCTTTTCTTCTAACGGTTATATAGTGGATGCGATATGATTAATGAAAAATTAAGTCACAACCTTTAAGTCGGTATAGCAAAGTATTTTGAGAAATAAAATTAGAGTCAAATCAAATTATTAATTGAAGTGTGCACCACGAGGTCCTCTATACTCACTTTTATATCCAAATAACAAGTTCCCTAAATCAATGAAGACAAGGTTTCTGGTTTGTTCTAACGCTGCTGTGGGGCAACCATTCTCTTCCGCACAAAATGTTGGATTCGCTCACTACTCGTTTCCCTTCTTTTGCATCTGAACCTTAATGAATTGACCAATTTTCTTCGACTGTATCTTATACAATATCATGGCCTCTTTGCCTCACCTTATGTTATGCAAAGACATCTTCCAAAATTGGTAATCCAAATTTAATACTAACAATTACCTCTTGTAATCTAGGACCCATGATTTTTTTATTGATTCTCATGAAAGACTCATTCATCTTAATGTATCTCCTCCAACTTATGATGAAATTGTCATGTTCAAGCGAATGCAACTTATGACAGCATTCTTAATTGTTTGTTGAACAGTTTTTAACTATTAGTACCTCACAATCATGTTTCATTAGACTACTAAAACAATTTGAGGTTCTCTTTGCTTTACGTGGTTCTAGAAAATAACATCTCCAGGATATGCACTTCACTGGCCTACACATAATGATTAGTCATTCTAGGATTAAAAATAATATTCTATGACCTACGTGGGATGATTGACATCCCTACAAAACTTTTACTATGGGTCCTGAGATCTGGCACTAGCCAAATGAAAATTTCTTGGCTGCTAAATTTCTATGTTACGTTTATCCATCCCATTAACATGTTCAATCTCAATTAATGCAAATTTTAAAATTTCCAAGCTTGCAATTGCTCTCTTTCATGTTCTTTGGGTCAAGTTACTGAATTGCCATCCCCTACACTAAATTCTAATCAAACTTCCATTGTTAAAAAGCAGCGTGGTGGTCACAATTGTGGAGGAAAGACTTAATGTGAGTGTACCCATTAAGAAGGGAGATCTTATCAAGCCAAATATGTATCCTATTTAGCAAAGCACGCTTATAAATCACATATTCCTTCTAAGTGTTCTCTCATTAAAACTACCTAATGTTTTGTCATGCTCTATCAGAAGAGTGATTGTCTGATTTCAAATTCTCAAACATCTATAAATGATCCTCATATTGAAGCAAACTCGTTAGGTATGCCCTGAATTTTAGGTTTGAGTGTCCTTTCCCATGTGAAAAATAACTAGTGTGGGCTCCAAAAATTCATGCCCTGACGTCAGCAAATGAGAGTTTAATGAGTATCAAAATCAAATATTCAAAATAAAGAATATTATTTTTGATAAGATGCAATCCAAAGATTTGTCCTCGTTTTACGAGGACTCAAAGATCTGATTCTATGTTTTTCATAGGTGAATGCCCCTGTGATTATATAACCCTCTCTATGATGAAAGAGCACTTTCAATTAAGGCTAGTCATTATGTGCTAAATATTTAGCTCAGCATATAGTGACAACTAGGGCTATCAAAAAAGCTCGTTGCTCACGAACAGTTCGTGTTCGGTTCGCCAAAAAGTTCGTGTTCGATTCGTTCGATAAGCAAACGAGACGAACACGAACAATTTTTTTCGTTCGGTTTGTTAAACGAACCAAACACGAACGATTGACGTGTTCGTTCGTGTTCGATTCATTATTGTTCGAAATATAAAATAATTTAAAATAATTATATATAAAAAATTTATGATATTTTAAAAATAATTATATATTATAAAAATTTATCATATTTTAAATAATTAAACTTTTATAAATTATAATATATGATAAATTATTAATAAAAATAATAATATTATAGTATTAATTATATTAATATAAATATTATAATATTATAATTAATATACTATACTATATATTAAAATAAAATCCTAATCAAAACCCTAAACGCCTTATTCGGTTTGCTTCATTTTGAGGAAGTATGGGTTACCTGATGTGTACAGAATACTTAATCAATTTGCTTCATTTTGAGGAAATATCCTATCAAAGCTAGGGCTGTCAAAAAAGCTCGTTGTTCGCGAATAGTTCGTGTTCGTTCGATAAGCAAACGAACCAAACACGAACAGTGATGTATTCGAACATTTCGAACACGAACACTAGCTCTGTTCGTTCGTGTTCCGTTCGTTTACACCCCTAGTGACAACAAATTTACGTTTTATATCATAAAACTAATCATCATGAACATGAGAGTGGATGGGTGCAAACAATGATAAACCCGTTCAAGAATGATTCCTCATCCCGGATTGTCGTGATTCAAGTCGACTTAGAGGAGATAGTTGGCCCAAATGACCAAAATATCATTGCCAGTAACCATGGGTTGTATCTTCCAAAGAGACTTTATAGGCCACAAGTTGATGTTTGTCTAAAAAGATGAATCTCAGTCAATTAACAGACAAAAGACTTTCTGTTATCAAATGTAGTCTTATGCTTCATAACTTGAAGGGTAGAAGATTATTAAGAAATAAAAGGGCTACATCCATGATCATAATATAATAGAATCGTTTGACCAAACCATCCAATCATAAAGCTCTGATCATAACCGCTAATTTTTGTGGAGTCATTTGGTCAAACACGCTGATAGAGAACTAAGGTCACATACTTACTAATGCAAGTTATTTCAAAAGTGTAACAATACACTAGATATGGCGTTCGTTCTTTGTGAGCAAATATTCATCATAAATTTGTCACTCTTGACAATTTGGTATAGAGGGTGGATAGATTTTACTTTAAGCTTTAGATGACAAACCTTTATCTGAATATTTTAATTTTTAATTGGAAAACTTAATTTTAAATAGACTCCTCTAATTTAAATTTTTAGTAAACATGGTCATCATTAAGATGTGATGTTTAAAAAACATATTCACAAAATTATTTCAATTTCATTATTTGAATATCATTAAGGACATCAACCTTGTCAATTTTAATCCTTTTGAGGAGAATTAGACTAATTAAATTGAACTTACAAACCTGTCCTATAGAAAAATGAACTCATTCTAAAATTGAAAAATAGAGTTTTCAATTTTAAAACCATAGTAAGTGTTTCAAACATTTAAATACTTCTCAGGGCAAGTACACACTTATTAATATAAAATAATTTAAATTGATTTCGTTTTTAACCCGCCCAATTTTCTCAAACATATGAGCAAGTAGTTGGTACAATGATAATAGCACATACATGTATTAAATTATATTTATTTGCACACTTCAAAAAACATTGCATGCTTTGAGATGACTTGTATGACTTTTAAAACATGAATTTAATTTCATACTTCAAAAAACATGTGTAAGATTTAAAAATATGTGAATTTGACTTGTTTTGGGAAGCATCCTGATGCTTGCAATGTTTAACTTTGAGCTATTTATCACCTCCTGCCTACTTTCATAGTCATGTGGTGATGTAACGTTTACGTTCTCAATGTGTATTCAAAATTAAGACATATATTTGCACTAATCCATAGCTTATTGAATCTTTGAAAGTTCAAAAGATTTGGTTCACCCTTATTAGGGAGCTTTATCGCTTCTTTAAATGTGCTAGTGTAAACTAAAATTTTCCTAGCACTTTTAATGCAAAGTGTAGCCTATTCAAATATCCATTAAATTTTTTTTTCTTTAATCCACCTGATGTCACACGTAACAGTTTAAGTGTTTACGATATGATCTGGTTTATGATTATTTAGAAACCTCCAAATCCCCCCTTAAGTTTTATACAAGTGATGTGGCATTCAATTTTATTCTTTTAAGATGGTTCACATGACAATTTAAGCATTCTATTTGCTCATTAATTTTGCACTTTAAACTTTTATTTTCATTATGACTATTTCCATTTTATGTTATTTGCAAGTCTTTTCACAAAATTTTTTTGACAATCTTCTAGCATTTCCCCGTCGTAAACGGCATCTTCGCGAGAGCTAAGGCTTCCCAACCACCTAAAAGAAACATGCTTGGTGTCAGGCAACACCAAGGCCATGGGAAGTCTTCTAACCCATCAACAACACCAACAAAAACAAGAAGTCTTCTCCCATTAAGTGGCTTAGGCTACACGAATCTTTTTCCTCCATTTTATTAATTCTAAAACATTAAGATAATTTTTTATCCAGTATGCCCGTATCTTTTAGGTCCACCTCTACCTTTCTTAACATAAATCGAATCTAAAATATCTACTCTCCTAACCGGATCGTCAGATGATCGATGTTTAATGTGACCAAACCATCTAAGACGACTCTTTCTAATCTTGTCTGCCACTGGAGCTACACTAACCCTTTCGCGGATACATTCGTTTCACATTTTGTCTCTAAGTGTCAAGCCACTCATCCACTCGAGCATTCTCATCTCAAGCAACACTTGATTTATTTTTATGCTTCTCTTTTAAAATGCCAACATTCTGCACCACAAAGCATCGAAGGTTTCACCACGATATTATAAAATTTTCCTTTACGTCTGAGCAGTACTTTTCTATCACACAATAGCCCCGATGCATTCCTCTGCTTCAACCAAGCAACTTGAATTCTACTAATAACATCCTCATCAATATCACCATTTCTTTGAACAATAGACCTGAGAAATCTAAAACGATCACATCTTTTAATGAACTCACCCAAAATTACAACTCTACGACTAGATCTACTACTACTAAAATTTTCCTCCAAATCTTCTAACCCACCACACTTAAAAAAAAAAGTATAGACCTTCAATATATCTACAAGTCACCAATGCAAACAAGAATTTTCCCTTCACATTGAAACAATACGAACAAGTACGTAAGTTTAGTAAATTTTCCTGCCACATTGGAACAACTTAAATAAGTACTTATTTAGAAAATTTCCCCCCAATATTGAAACAATGAATGGATACTTGCAATTTCTTTATTAAACACACAACTGCATTATCTATCATAGTCGTTATGTTGATATCTTACCCACTAGAAGACACCGTAAAGATATCTTTACGTGAAAAACTGTTTGCAAAGGGCCTAAACATCAATGATGAGACAATTAAAGAACTTATAATTGAATAGGCTTATAGTAAGAATAGAATAACACTATCTAAAAGGAAATAAGCCACTGAACTTCTTGAGAATGACCTTATTAGTCATAAGCTAGTTAATACCACTATGGAGACTCGTACTGTATTTGATGATGAAGAACCTCTTGATAATCCATCCCAATAATAAATATTAATTGGTAAGCGAAATTATATGAATATCATCAAACCTAAGGTTTAATTCTTCATTGGAGTAGTAAGACGGCAGACATGCAAAATCTAGCAAAGGATGCATTAAGAAGCAATTTTATGGATTTAAAGTACATAAAAGTCTAAGAAAAGATTGTTATAAACTAAAATTGACCAAGCATTCTTTGATGCCAATTATATTGGCTTAGTTGACATGAAAAGTCAACCAAAGGTTATTGCATCCTTTTCACAAATGGAAAAGAAACAATTTGTGGAGGCCAAGTTTATTATTAAAGGCTTAAAACCTAAATACAGAGTAATGGTTCATTCTACATGTTAAATAATATGGGTAAAAAACTTATAAAAAAGTTTGATTTTTCCGCCACACAACAAATAACTTTGTATTGTAAGTAACATCATTTACATAAGTAGCAATCCTATTTTTCATGAGCAAACTAAATATATTTAAGTAGGTTGTCATATCATACAAATTGTTGTGCATTCCAAGAAAATTACTAATTATAATTAAGTGTAAAACAAGCAGTGCGTATCTTTATTAAAGCTATTAAACAATATATATATATTGGAAAAACCCAAGGGCTAATATATTAAAGTAAGAAAAATACAGATAGGTTGTATAAGAGGGTCCAAAACAGACACTTACCGACAAGGTATACAAGACACACAAGGTCCTAAAAAAGAAAAATACATGTATACCCAAAAATCAAGTCCGCCAAATACACGCATAATCAGGTAGCTAGAGAACGACCCAATTTAGTCCTGCCTCTGCCTCTAGTTCTAGGAAGGAAGACAGCTAACAAATCGTTAAGTCTATTGTCATTATCCGAAACAACCAATGTCTCATCCATTAGCATTCTTGAGTTCTAGTAGACCTCCATTCTTCTTCTTCCTCCCTGGATGTGTAAACTTGTCATTCCTCATCCGAAGACTGACTCATCTGATCAACGTGTTGATCGACAAATTGTCGGGCATGTATAATCCGTTGCACATCATGAAACCCTCGCGCCCGCAGGTAGCAAGAATAACTCGCTTCGGCCCGAGGAGGTGCGTAGAGCCACGATAGAAGGATTGTCAACCGTTGCAACAATGTTAGATTCTAGGATATTTGAAATATGAAATGTCGCCACTCGCATCCGTGTCTTCCCGAATATGAGGAGCTTCAAGGCTCTCTTCAATATCAGACCGAACATTGTCCTTTATAAGTAATGTTCCTTTAGCGTTGTTTTCAAAAAGGTATCAGGGGGGTCTCCAACAGTGGGAGGGAGAGCAGATGACATTTCAACCAATGTTCCAGCAGCTAGTAGATTGCACTCAGAGGTGAAGGAGGGACAGGTGTGAGTTGGGGCAGAGGGCCCAGTAACATTTTTACTCTGAGGTTTTAAATGAGGGTGTAAATGGTGACATTGAGAGTCAGAGTGTCCAAACATACGACAATGGGTGCAGTAAAGTGGAAGCTGTTCGAGTTTCACCCGCTGCCAAAAACTTTGGTGCTATGAGTCAATCCAGATCTCCTCCGAAAAATGTAAAGCAATGTCTCGTTCAATCAAAACTATTTCTTCGGAAGGCCGACTCAGATTAACCGTAGGAATATCAGTTTTGAGGGGTTTACCGTAAATCATAGCTAAGGAGTAGAGGAGCTCGTAATTGAAGAGATGGAACTTCGTAACCAAGAAGCTGCAGCCATACAAGAATGATAGGAGGTTGGGTGAGAGGATCAAAGTCGACTGTCCACTTTAATACTTTCATCACACAATTATCTATTCGAACGAGTCTTCTCGCAAACAAATGGGTATAGTCTTCATCATCTGATACTTTCATCACAAATGTGCCTACCGTCCAGTTTACCAATCTTTCATTCCCCTTTCAGATGCATTTGCTCAAAATCTTTTCGAACTAGATCGAGTTTGGGGTTTCCATATAGAAACTTACTAACTAAGATCAACCAGCAGGATGAAGCTAAGTTGGAGATCTCGGCCTCAGAGAGAGCTTGCAGGCTTACAATTTTTATGAGAAGCTTTTTTGAGAAATCCATTGTCAACGTCCAGCGTTAAAGTGTCGTGGTATTGCTGCGGGAAATTACCTGAAATAGGGCACGAGTGGGATTGTCGCCGGCAAGGGCGGTGGCGCAGGAACGGAGCCCCGAGGCCATCTCGACATGCAAAAGACGTGCACGCAAGAAAACTGCGGCCTGAGTCTGCAACGACACAACCGCTATGTATCATGGCGGGAGCTGCATCAATCTGCGACCCGAGGAAGAGTAAAGGAGGATGACCTGCTAGGATGTCGCAGCCGTGAAGACGCAACCGATCTCAGTAATCGAGATGAGATAGGAAGAAGACAACGTGCGAACCGTAGCTGAAAACACCGCCGAAACAAACGACAGGTGAAGTCGGATGTGCAGAACCGTTCGTCGTCAGGCATGACGAAACCGAAGGAGTGAGAGCTAAAGGATTCAACACAAGGAATCTCCATCGGGCAAAACTCTAGTAGAGCTGTCGTCGATATATATATAAGAAATACCCCAATTATAAGGTCTGCATATTCAATCAATAAGGTACACAAATTCCTTTCTCTCAATAATTTATATAAATATGAGGCCCTTAGGATGTTGTTTTTAAGTTCGAAGCAAAGAAAACTATATCCTCTCCACAATGCTCCACACATAACCAAATTATTATTTCTCCCAAATTCGGTCACAAATGCAGCAGATCTAATATTTCAAATATGTCTTCATTTCTTATTGGAATCAAGTGACTTAGAAATCTATTTTTCTCCAATATGATTATCTACTACTTTATTGTTATGTATTTTGGCAAGCTTGGCCTCCATTGACCCCACATTGCACCACAAACTATGGTTTCTTCTACCAAAGCACTCAAAAAGTTCTTTGCATGCGGAGAAACTCCAATTAGGCCAACAAGAATGGTTCAATATGCTAATTCACATCATTGCGCGCCTCTTCTTATTTCTCCATGGACTCATTCCTTGAAAAGATCTTTCACAGAAATCTTAAAAGCTTCCAACATAAATCCACAACCTAAATATTCTATTGGCTGTATACGTCCTCTATACCTAAATTCTTCATATTATTGGCATCCAAGGAAGAAAATTGAAACCAACAAAAATTTTCTTACAGTTAAGCTAAGAACTGGAAGGTATACCTTCAATAATTTTATGGAGCTTGAACCTTATCCAGTTGAAACAATTGATCAAGAGAGGAGATTTCACATATTGGATGATTCTCTCTCTAATTTCAAACAAAAGTCCCAAGAGATGTCAACTAAAAGCTCAGTTGACTGACATCATGGCAACTTCCTAATAGGGGATCATCATCAACACCACCATTACGGGCTCAATCACTATCCAACATGAAGTAGGAGAACAGATAAATTAGATAGAATTCCAAGATATTTAGAATTTAAAGACACGTAGGGCAACAGAAAGGAGAAAAGTAACCCTTCACCCCAAGGATTAGGTAAATTTAGAGTTAGCCTTACTTGGCGACAACATCAGAGCCAAGATAATTGACATTTGACAATGGCTTTGAGCTCCTAGAAATATATTTCATGATATACAGCTTACCTGATAAAAAATTATTTTCACGCACTTTAGTGTGGTGGAATTCAGACCATCAACTTTGATATAACAAAGCATAAGAAATTTTTAAATCACAATATTAGCCTATAAACATAAGGAAGAAAATGAATATGATTAAAGAATTTAACATGATAAGCATGTGAACAAGACCATACAAAGGATTTTAGGAGAGAAAGAACTGCCTTGAAAATTTCATTGATTGAAATATCAATATTAATAAAATATATTGCGAGGCTTTAAGGAAGGCCACTTCACAAAAATTGATGCTTTTTTAGTTACCATATTTGAAATATTAGATCTGGTTTGTGCTATGATATGGGGTTGTTGGAGATCGAAGAAATCAAAGTACTCAACAACAAATTTGTATAGAATCGAGTTAAAAAAAATTAGAGTTCAGTTTACTTAATTTCTCTAAAAAGAATGGGATATAATATGTTCAAAATGATTGGAGGTAGTCATAAAATTTTTGGTGACAGGATTTAGGAGAAAAAATAGTCTTTGAAGAGAATTGAAGAGGTTATAGATTCATTGCTTCAAATTTGAAAATAATGCTGTAAAGACCTATATATAGGACTATAGGAGCTAAATTTACTCTAAACAAATCCAATTTCAATCATAATCAGATTGCACTAAAATAGAAACTTACCCTAAATACCAAATAAATACCATGGCGTACTCTTCTCATTCCTCCATAAATTCATTAGTTAAAGCATCTCTTAGAAAAACCCTAAAAGCTAAACATAAAACCATAACAAAAAAAATCTTATTGACTTCACAAACCTTCCGTACTCATATTTTTAATCAACAAAACAAACCACCAGCGACACCCCAAACAATAATTTTTTGAGTCTGCCAATATTCTTTTTTTTCAAGAAAGTCCAATCAGTTTTAACCCTAGGAAAGACTAAAAACTTAGGAATGCAGAAACTAAAAAACAGATATCTACATAAAAATATTGTTCATTACTGAGAGAGAATAAAATACACTAACCAAATCTCTTCATAGCAATCCGTCCAGATGATCTTCCACCTGAGGTAGACTCATTTATGGCTTCAACCATCTCAGACTTGCTAACATGCCCATCTTTGTTCTTGTCGAGAAATACGAAGGCATCAACCAAAGTCTGAAAAGTGGACTCCAGTTCTGGCAACCCTAATCTTGATTTCTAGCAACAAGGTTATTGGAAGTCCAGCATTGAACAATAAAGAAATTATACAACTTGGGAAAAAAAATTCAGCTATAAATATATTGCATGCGTATATAAAAAATTTAAAAACAACCTGCAACTATCATGGGAGTCTTACTGACATGAAAGCACTGAGCAAGATAAAAACCAAACAAAAAATCATGCAACAAGATCCAGTTCCTAAGTAGGTATAAGATCTGCAACTCTCCTAACATGGAAAGTAATCCATACAAAATAATGGTGCATGAGATGCATCTAAATAAAAACCAATCATCGGAGATAATCAGCACTAAAAACTAATATAAATAAGCCAAAAGCTTGCAAATATGTCATCGACCAAAAATAATTCCTGTTATTAAGACAAATACAAGTTGAATAATAGAAAAAATTACCCATACAAAAAAATGCCAATTGTTTTATTTAGAAGGTATAGGATCTGCAACATGGAAAGTAATCCATAAAAAATAATGGTACATGAGATGCATCTATATGAAAACCAATCATCGCATATAATCAGCACAAAGAAACAAATATAAATAAGCCAAAAGCTTGCACATATGTTATCGGCCAAAATAATTCCTGTTATCAAAACAAATTCTAGTTAAACAGTAGAAAAAAAAGTCAATTATTTTTTACCCAAAAAAAGAAAGATTTCTTTGAAACATATGACAGCACAAACAGTAAAGTACATTGGAAAATATAAAGGATACTGCTGATGTAGTTGTGGGCTTCTTCAATAGATAAACAAGGCAGAGGAGGACAACAAACTCGTTGAACTTAATTGCCATATTTTCATCAATGTCACAAGCTTTGAAGATTTCACTAATCTCATCTTCAGTAAAATCAACTTGAAGTTTGTGAAAACAATGTTTGAGTTCTTCCGGATCAATTGCACCATTAGAATCTTCATCTGATAATGAAATGAGCTATTATTAGATAAATGACCATCGCTGAAGCTGGTCATGAGGAAAATACGAGTTATAACAATCTCAGGGTGTACAGAACATAGGCGGATAAGTGTTGGAAAAAAAGGTATTGATATGTAGCTAGCAAAGGGCATTTGATGAACAAAAAACACCAAAAATGATTCTTCCATGGCCTCACATCGTGTCACACTGTCTTAAAGAAATGCTTTTAATTTTAGCAAAAAAAATTAGTATGTTTTGGCAGTTTTGTTACAGAACTAGATCAAAACCAATTCTCACCCAATCAGGATTTACAGCCCCGGTTGAGATCAATTTTGACTATTATTTATCATTTTTTATTTTTTATTTTTAACACCGTCATTGTCGGTCCCAAGCCCAGATGTGAATAGTGGAGGGTTGCGTTAGGTAGTCGACAGTCAGCGTAAAACTTGTCGAAAAAATGATGACATGAATCCTTTTGACCATTGTGAAAGTGCTAGGGCGTTCTCTCAAAGCAACGCGCTGTATGACCTGAATACAGAGAAAGTATGCAAGGGTCGCTACACCAACGCGTGGTTGTAGTTTCAAATAAGCAAGGGTTTCCACATTACGGACGGATCTGAGTAAAGAAGTTAGTCCGTGAAACTAATATTAGAATAGAATCTTGAAATATAGATACTCTCAATGGTAAATTAATAGAATTAGTTGATATTATGATTCATAGAAACATAAATATCTTATGTATTCAAGAAACTAAATGGGTTGGAGAAAAGGCTGAGAAGATTGATAACTTAGGTTTTAAACTTTGGTATTCTGGTAAGAGTCACACTAGAAATGGTGCAGGTGTAATTATAGATAAGAGTTTGAAAGATAATTTTGTAAATATTAATAGTAGTTTTAGAATGAATTATAACTCTTAAGATTATTATCGATACTTAAGATTTTTAATATTATAAGTTGTTTATTATAAGTGTTTATGCTCCTCAACTAAGCTTTAGATAGAGTGTTATAAAAATAAATTCGAAATGACTTGAAGACTTAATAAAAATGATACTCTTGAAAAAAAAATTTTTATTCGAGGAGATTTAAATGAACATGACGGTAGAATGGTAGATGATTCCGTAAATATTCATATGCGCTACGATTTTGGAGTGATTAATGAAGTACGTAGAAATCATATTAGATTTCTATTAGTTTTATGATTTTGTTATTACTAATACTTTATTCAAGAATGAAATTGAACATCTTATTACATATAAGAATTGATCGAATAAAACACATATCGATTATTTTCTTACGAGAATAAGAGATCATCGAGATTGTAAGAATCAGTAAGATCATTTCAGTGAGAATTTAAGTATCCAACTCTCGATTATTAGCTTCAGATATTAAGATGAAGAATCGCAAAATAAAGAATACTAAAATTCATCATCATAGAATCGAATAGAAAGACTCTACAAGACAAATAAAATTATTTTTTGTAAGTAAAATTCAATATTTCAAAATTTGGAATGTCCATAAAGAAAGAAATACTATGTGGATAAAGTCACACACTATTAAATAAGTGACAAAAGAAGTACTTGAAAAATCAAAAGAAAATTTCAATAAATAAAAATAGTTGGTGGTGGAATATTAATGTGCAAGAAAGATAAAATATAAATTATGTTATAAAAATTGGTTTAAATATAAAAGTCTGTAGTAATCTAGTGAAAATATAAAACGGCCAAAGAATGAAGTAGTAAAAAAATCTACGACGCTAAAAATTCTATTTTTAAAGTGATCTTTATAATAGATTAAATACTAAGGAGAGTGAAAAATAAACTAGTCAAACAACGAGAAAAGAAAAATAAAGATTTAACTCAAGTAAAGTTGTATTAAAGCATTTGAAAATAAAAAATTATTTTTCTTAGAAAAATATATTCAACATAAGTAAGTGAGTTATTTCGATAAACTTTTTAATAATGTTTCGAAAATACGATCGACCTTAGTGATCGTAATACCGTTAATAATAATAAAATGTTTCATTTTTACCGTCGCATTAGTAAAAAAGTAAGTTGATGAGACTTTAAAGAAAACTAGGTGAGACCAAATGATATCCCAATTGAAGTGTGGAAATATTTAGGAGATTTGAGAGTTTCTTGGCTTACTAAACTCTTTAATATTATTTTAAAAACTAAAAAGATGCCTGAGGAGTGGAGGAAAAGTATTTTGGTCCCCATTTTTAAGAATAAAGGGGATGCACAAGAGTGTGCAAATTATAGAGGAATTAAGTTGATGTGTCATACTTCAAAATTATGGGAGAGGGTAATTGAACATAGATTAAGACGTTTTAGAAAGATTTCTCATAATCAATTTGGTTTTATGCCTAGCGGTGTCTACTATCGAGCTATACATTTATCTGTGATGTTTGATGGAGAAGTTCGTAGATAATAAGGAGGATCTACAATTGATTTTTGTTAATTTAGAAAAAGCTTACGATAAGGTTCTAAGAGATATCCTTTGGAGAGTTATCGAGAAGAAAGGTGTTGATATGACTTATATTCAAGTCATTAAAGATATGTATACTATAGATGTTACTTATGTTCGAATCAAGGAGGATCGACAATATATTTTCCTATTTCCGTTTGACTACATCGTGAATCGTACTGCAAGCCCATATCTTTTTGCTTTAGTTATGGATGGTCTTACAGACATTTACGGTGGCGGTGTACCTTGGTGTATGCTTTTTGTCGATGATATCCTTCTCGTGGATAAGACGAGAGAAAAAGCCCGGTAAAACTTGAATTATGGAGGTTTACATCGGAGTCTAAAGGCCTTTTGTTTGAGTAGAACTAAAACCGAATATATCGAATGTAATTTTAGTAGTAGTAACTCTAGTGACGTAAGTGTAACTTTGGGTGATCAAATTATTAAAAGATGTGAACGATTTAGATATCTCACGTCTATTGTTCAAAGTGATGGTGATATAGATGGTGATGTTAATAGTAGCATTCAAGTTGGTTGATTGAAGTGGAGGAATGCTCTATGGTGTTGAATGTTGCCCTTTGAAAGAGAAGCATAATATTAAGTTAAATGTTGTCGAGATGAGAATGATTAGGTGGATGAGTGGCTTTAAGCTTAGAGACATAATGCGAAATGAATATATTTGTGACAGAGTTGGTGTAGCTCTAATGAAGAACAAAATTAGAGAGAGACGTCTTAGATGGTTTGGTCACATTAAACGTCGACCATCTGATGATCCGATTAGGAGAGTAGATGTTTTAGATTCGATTTATTTTAAGAAAGGCAGAGGTAGACATAGGAAGACTTGGGCTTATTATATAAAAAATGACTCTAAATAGGATGCAATGGAGAAAAATGATTCATGTAGCCGACCTTACTTAGTGGGATTAAGGCTTTGTTGTTGTTGTATTTTTCATTTTTATTATGTTTTGTTTATGTTTTGATTTAAATTAAATCATATTTAATGTGGTAGTTATTTTTAAAAACACTTACCTCTTTTAGGAGCTGAGTGTTTTTAAAATCATGAAATAAAAACATATAAAAATTATACTAATAAAAAATGTTTTCAAAAAACAAAAAGTAAAAAAGAAAACAAAAGCATAAATAAAAGTGATGCCAAATAAAGCTTAAAGGATTGCTTGGTATCACTTTCATTTTTTGTTTTCAAATTTGTGTTTTTATTTAGTTGTTGTTATGTTTTATTTTACAATAAAGCATGATTGGCATTTTTAATTAGGATCTGATTATTTTCAAAAACATTCAAAACACATAAGAAGTTATTTTGACTAAAAATAAAAACTAAAAACATGTAAACATTTTATTAAATAGACATGTTTAAAACATAAAGGTAAAAAAAAACAAAAAGAAAAACAAAATATGAAAATGATCCCAACCTTCCCTTAAAATTTTGGTGAGTTCAATATGTTTGGAATTTTTGGCACAGCTTTGTAGCTTCAACAAGAATCCAAGGAAAAAAAGAAAAAAGACAAAACAATGATAACGACCAAAGCTCAAGTAAAACTCTAAATGATTACTAGAACAGTCAGAATGGCTAGTTCTTGCATTCAGTCAAAAAGCATTCCTCGTTACATCTAATGAAATGATCCTTAATCAAGGAAAAAACTTAGCTACCAAAACATGAAATTTACAAAACTGAAAGAACTCACACTTCATTTAGCACTTCAAACAATCCCACCCCTGCTAAAGTCCTTTAAGAAATAAATGTTAGAATAAAATTGAATCCAAGATTCAAAGAAATTACTAATTAACAGCAGATATAGATAGTACAGGCGTGGCCTTTAAAAGAGTATCATGACAGATAGTGAGCAGATTCTCATATCCCCTAGCCCTCATATTTAAAGAAATAAAAGACTCAAATAGGCCCTATCTGCTTGAAAGTCATATATTAATAATTAGTTTCTATATTTGATCATCAAATTGATTTTCAACAAGAAGGCAGCGCATTTATAATCGAATTTAAAAATAGTTTGTTATCTAGCACTAGCGCAATGCACATGAAAAAGATGCTCTTTTAAGTGCCAAAGTACCTTTCACTAGTTATTTTGTGAATTTATTTCCTATCATTAAGAGAATTTAATGGTGGACAGACAAAATTAAATAATGGCAATAAATTATTTATATAAACATAGAAAATAACGTTAAAATTAAAGGGTAGTACACTACATGTGGGTCCTTGATGTTTACATCTTTAAAAGACAAGTACGTGATAAATTACTAAAATCTAAATAAAGGTCATTTTC
Organism: Papilionanthe hookeriana x Papilionanthe teres; assembly: GCA_022702705.1. Classification (NCBI taxonomy): domain Eukaryota; kingdom Viridiplantae; phylum Streptophyta; class Magnoliopsida; order Asparagales; family Orchidaceae; genus Papilionanthe; species Papilionanthe hookeriana x Papilionanthe teres. The sequence continues at coordinate 67,844,850 of CM040435.1, read as the reverse complement.
TATTAACAAAAGTTAACTTTCTAGCAAATTCAGCCATGTGAATAATTCTATTTGAGGTGCAACAACATTTTTTTGACAAAGTGCCTGATTTTTAAGTAATACACAGCAAACATTGTTTACATAAGTCCCCTTCAATTTCTAAATTACACTGCATCGCCATGCCTACTCAAAAGAAGTGAGACAGACGAACTCATGCGCCAACTTTTCAATCATGTAGGTTATGGAGTTCATCATGCTCATGGCTTTATTAAAAATCCTAATGTAATTTTTTTACCCCTCCAACCATTACTTAGCCTTCAATTTTTTCTGTCACCTTTGGATGACAGGCGCTTCTCTACCTTTAGCCTCATCTTAACAGTTATTTTTAATACGGGGGCATCTTTTATATCACCTTTCTTCCAGCAACCGTTCATCCTCTGTTGACTTCCTCAAGTTCTTAGACACCATAAATGAGAAAGTGTCGAGGGTTTAGGTTTCCGAAACTTTTTCAACCACAAAAAGTAATGGAAAACCAAGACATTTTGGACATTTTATTTTTTATTAACATTTACCGGAAGCGACGCGCTATATGGCCTAAATAAAGTGAAAAATGTGCAAGGGCCGGGTTCCTACATTACAGACGAATGCGGGTAAATAAGTTAGTCCATGAAACTAATATTAGGATAGGATCTTGGAATATAGGTACTCTCTCATGGTGAATTAATGGAATTAGTTGATATTATGATTCATAAAAAGATTAATATCTTATGTATTCAAGAAACTAAATGGGTTGGAGAAAAGGCTAAGGAGATTGATAACTTAGGTTTTAAACTTTGGTATTGTGGTAAAAGTCACACTAGAAATGGTGTAAGTGTAATTATAGATAAGAGTTTGAAAGATAATGTTGAAAAAATTAATAAAGTTGGAGATAGAATTATAGCCCTTAAGATTATTGTTGACACCAAGATTTTTAATATTATAAGTGCTTATGCTCCTCAAGTAGGTTTAGATATAGGGACTAAAGATAAATTCTGAATGACTTAGAAGACTTAATACAAACGACACCTCTCGAAGAAAGAATTTTTATTGGAGGAGATTTAAATGATACGTGTCGGTAATGTTGTAGAAGATTTCAAAAATATTTATGGTGGCTACGGTTTTTGAGTGACTAATGAAGATGGTAGAGTCGTATTAGATTTTGATTTAACGTATGTTTTGTTATTACTAATACTTTATTCAAGAAAAGAGATGAGCATCTTATTACTTATAAGAATGGATCTAATAGAACACGAATTGATTATTTCTTATGAGAAGAAAAGATCGTCGAGATTGTAAAAATTGTACAGATTGTAAAGTCATTTTAAGTGAGGTTTTAAGTACCAAACATCAATTATTAGTTCTAGATTTTAAGATGAAGAGTTGTAAAATAAAAAAATACTAAGACAAATCATCGTAAAATTTAGATGGGGAACCTAAAAGACACAAATAAGATTATTTTTATGAGTAAAATTCAATATTTTAAAATTTGTTATATTCATGAAGATAATAAACGCTATATGTAGGATAACGTAACAAACATCTATTAAACAATGATAGAAAAGATGACTTGAGAATCAAAAGAAAAATTTCGTAAATAAAAATAATGTAGTAGTGGAATAATAATGCGCAAAAAAAGATTAAATATAAGAAGTTATGTTATAAAAATTGATTTAAATATAAAAGTTTAGAGAACTAGGATAAATATCAAACGGCCCGTAGTGAGTCTAAAAGATCAATTTGTGACACTAAAAATTATATTTTTAGTGATCTTTATAATAGATTAGATTCCAATGAAGGTGAAAAATATATGTATAAACTAGCTAAACAAAGAAAAGTAAAAGTGAAGATTTAACTCGAGTTTAAGTGTATTAAAGATGAAAATCGAAAAGTGTTTTTCTTAGAAAAAGATATTCAACATAGGTGGGTGAGTTATTTTGATAAACTTTTTAATGATGTTTCTGAAAATACGATCGATCTTAGTGATCTTAATATCGTTAATAATAATAAAACGTTTTATTTTTACTATTGCATTAGTAAAAAAAAAGTTGAGAAAGCATTAAAGAAAACCAAGGTTGGAAGATCTGTAGGATCTGATAATATCCCAATAGATGTGTGGAAATATTTAGGAGATTTAGGAGTTTCTTGGCTTACCAAACTCTTTAATATTAGTTAAAAGACTAAAAAGATGCTTGAGGAGTGGAGGAAGAGTATATTGGTCCCCATTTTTAAGAATAAAGGGGATGCAAAAGAGTGTGCAAATTATAGAGGAATTAAGTTGATCTCGTCGTACCTTAAAATTATGGAGAGGATAATTGAACATAGGTTAAGACGTATTACAAAGATTTCTCATAATGAGTTTGGATTTATGTCGGGCAGATCTACTATGGAAGTTATACATTTATTGAGGGGTTTGATGGAGAAGTTCAGAGATAATAAGGAGGATCTACATTTGATTTTTATTGATTTAGAAAAAGCTTACGATAAGGTTCCAAGAGATATCTTTTGGAGAGTTCTTAAGAAGAAAAGTGTTGATATGACTTATATTTAATTCATTAAAGGATATGTACACTAGAGCAGTTCCTTGTGTTCGAACTGAAGGAGGACTGACAAAATATTTTCCTATTTCTGTTGGATTACATCAAGGATCGGCTTTAAGCCCATATCTTTTGCTTTAGTTATGGATGGTCTTACTGGTCATTTACAGGAGGATGTACCTTGGTGTATGCTTTTTGTTGATGATATCCTTCTCGTGGATACGACGAGAGAAAAAACCCAGGAAAAACTTGAATTATAGAGGTGGACACTGGAGTTTAAAGGCCTTCATTTGAGTAGAACTAAAACTGAATACATGGAATGTAATTTTAGTAGTAGTAGCTCTAGCGACAGAAGTGTAACTTTAGGTGATCAAATTATTAAAAGGTGTGAACGATTTAAATATCTCGGTTCTATTATTCAAAGCGATGGTGATATAGATGGGGATGTTAATAGTAGAATTCAAGTTGATTGGCTGAAGTGGAGGAATACTTCGAGCCTTTTGTGTGATAGAAAAGTACTTGGATCGAAAGGAAAATTTTATAAGACGGTGGTGAGACCCGCAATGCTCTATGGCGTTGAATGTTGGCCCTTAAAAGAGAAGCATAATACTAAGTTAAGTGTTGCCGAGATGAGAATGATTAGGTGGATGAGTGGCTTTACACCTAGAGACAAAATGCGTAATGATTATATCCGTGATAAGGTTAGTGTAGCTCCCGTGGCGAGACAAAATTAGAGAGTCTTCTTAGATGGTTTGGTCACATTCAACGTCGACCATCTGACGATCCAATTAAGAGAGTAGATGGTTTAGAGTCGACTTATGTTAAGAAAGGCAGAGGTAGACCTAGGAAGACTTGGGCTAATTGTATACAAAATGATCTTAATATGTTATAACTAAATGAGAATATGACTCTAAATAGGACACAATGGAGAAAAAGGATTCATGTAGCCGACCCCATGTAGTGGGATTAAGGGTTTGTTGTTATTGTTGTTGTTGTTTTTTGTTGTTGTTGATCATGTTAACAAAAAGACCGAAGGGAAAGATCTCATAACTCATAAGCTGAAATGAAAAGTTTCTAAAATATCGAATAATGTGAAGTGTCTTTATCTCTAAAGAACATGTGTAATTTACACTAAATTAATATAACTAAATGAAAAAATATGCACAAATATATACAAGTAATATTGCAGCAAAAAATAATATGACATAACCCCATGACATGCCATGCCATTGAAAAGCCATACGGTTGCAAAATTGGATATGAAGGTCTCTTTAGCTATGCTATAGGAATGATTGGATCAAATTAAGCTCTTTTATAAAAAAGTTAGTTTTGCAAAAATTTTCAGGGCTATTAGAACAATTAGATTAAGCATTAAAACATTTCTTCAAAAAAGAACGTGGAAGATAGGCATTCAATTTGGAGTAAAGCACCAGAAGGAATTTAGAAATGCACGCAATTGGAATAGAATGGAATGCACTCACAAGCTCGTGGGAAATAATGACATAAAACAAAGGAATTTCAGCACCTTGACTTAAATATCAATTACCCTAAAAACAGAAAAGAAGAGAAGGAAAAATATTTTCTTCATGCTTAATGCTTTACAAGGTACATATTCTTATAAGAATACTACCTCCTAGATAAGGAAAATACTTAATTTGTTAACAACTATATCGTATTAAATTACATAATAACTATGAAAAAATTTGTACAGTTACACAATAATTAATAAAAGGAAAAAATATTAATGCAATAAATCAAATAGGATTTTCAACTCTCCCCTTCAAGTTGGCATGAAAATGCCTTTTAGAGTCAACTTGCACACTAAACTGTCGAACGTCTTGTGAGATCTTTCGTTAGAATATTTGTTGTTTGGTTGTGGGAAGGAACATACACCATGCAGATATCTCCTATGTCAATTTTTTCCTTGATGAAGTGTTTTGTCTATTTCTAAGTGCTTTGTTCTATCATGAAGGACGGGATTGTGGGCGATGGTGATTGCAGACTTATTATCACAATACACCTTCTTGTGTGGTGGACTATGAATTTTTAACTCCTTCAGAATTCTTCTAATCCATAGAACTTCGCATATCCCGTGAGTCATAGATTTGAATTCAGCCTTGCAAGACTCGCTTCGCTACGACACTTCGCTTCTTACTCCTCCAGAGTTACTAAGTTTCCACCCAAAAGGTACGATACTTCGAGGTTAACCTTTATCCGTAACACTCCCGCCCAACATACATCCGTAAATACTTCTAACCGTAAATCCTCATTTTTCTTGAATAGTAGTCCTTTTCCAAGCGTTCCTTCGTATACCTAAGGATCCGATACACCGCCTCCTAGTGATGAGCATTTGGAGAGTGCATAAACTGACTTACCATACTAACAGCAAAAGCTATATCAGGGCGAGTGTGTGATAGGTAGATTAGCCTCCCCACAAGTCTCTGATATTGTTCTTTATTAACACCATCTATTTCAGTTGTTACTTGTAACTTTTTATTTGGTTCAATCGAGGTTTCAGTTGCTTTGCACCCCAGCATTTCGGTTTCACTGAGCATGTCGAGTACATACTTTCGCTGATTAATAAAAATCCCCTCCTTTAATCTGGCGAATTCAATACCAAGAAAGTACTTTACCGGTCTCAGACTTTTAATCTCGAATTTTGTGGCCAATCTTTCTTTCAATGTCTCAATTTCCTTAGCATCATCCCCTGTAAGGGTGATATCATCGACATATACTATAAGTATAGCAAGTTTACCAGTTTCGGAATGTTTGTAGAACATAGTATGGTCAGCTTGACTCTGAGCATATCCATACTTTTAAATTACCTTTCCAAACCTCTCAAACCAGGCACGGGGAGATTACTTGAGCCCATATAAGGATTTCTTTAATCTGCACACCTTATCTTCTCCAAACTTCTTCTCAAACCCTGGTGGAAGATCCATGAATACCGCCTCCTCTAATTCACCGTTTAGAAAAGCGTATATAACGTCGAGCAGATGTAAGGATCAATCACAGTTTGCTGCTATGGACAGTAGAACACGAATAGAGTTTATCTTGGCTACCGGAGCGAATGTCTCCTGATAGTCAATTCCTTGAATCTGAGCGAATCCTTTCGCTACTAGTCCTGTTTTTTATCTTTTGACACTCACATCAGCTTTGACTTTAACAGTGAAGACCCATTTGCACCCAACAGTAGACTGTCTCTTGGCAAAGTGACAACTTCCCAGGTTTCATTTTTTAACAGAGCATCCATCTCTTCCTTTACTGCTATTCTCCAATTCATATTACTAAGTGCTTCCGTATTGTTACCGGTTCGGACATTAGAAATTTTTTACAAAAAAACTTGATGTTTGTGTGAGATTGTTTTGTAGGATAAATATTTTGAAATGGAATGTTTGGTAGTACAAGAACGTGTTCGTTTTCTAAAGGCTATAGTAAGATCCAGATTCATAACCTCTGAATCATGAGCTTCTGTTGATGAAAAAGTAAGGTTAGAATTGGAAATTACTTATGTTTCTTGAGGACCATCATTCGGTTCATCAAATTGGGAGAGAGCTAAAGATTCAATTTGAACATTTTTCCTTTTATGGAGTCTCTTCCTTGAATAAACCGAGAGGTTCGTTGTCTTATTCGCGGTATTTCTCCCACTCGTATTAGACAAGATAATTTATGGTGTATATTGACTAGAATTCTCCTGATTTTTATTATTTTTAACAACTATTTCGGATTCATTTTTATCAAGAACATCAGGTGTTAGAACATTTCTAGGTAATGGATCAGAAATGTGTCAAAAATCATCTTCTCAATTAGTATTATACTCTCTCGAAGTGGATTTTGTGAAAGAAATGAATTTTTTCCATGAAGATCACATCCATACTGATGTCAGTTTTTTTTTTGTGACAGGATTAAAACACTTGTAACCGTTTTTGTTCGAATCATATCCAAGAAAAATGCATTTTTCAGAATTTGGATCCAATTTTGATCGAAATTTATTCAGAATATGAACAAAAACTGTGTACTCAAAGATTTTTAAAGTAACATTTGAAGGCATTCTTAGATTTGAAAATTTGTTTTTTAGTTTGTTTAGAGGAGTTGTATATTGTAAAACTCAAGTGGGCATTCAATTTATCAAATATGAGAGTCATTAAGATGGCATCCCCGTAAATATTTAGGAACGTTCATTGAAAACATCATAGCTCGAATAACTTCAAGTAAATGTCAATTTTTTTCTTTCAACGAATTTATTTTGTTGTGGAGTGTCACGACATGTAGATTGATGAATTATGTCTTTGTTTCTTAAAACTCCCCTAAACATTCATTAAAGTATTCAGTTTCATTGTCAGTTCTAAAGTTGCATATTTTTGTTTCAAACTAAGTTTTAATCATGTTGTAAAAATCTTGAAATATTTTTTCGACTTCGTTTTTTGTTTATGAGATAGACCCAAAATATTCCGGTGTAATCATCAATAAAAATCACAAAACCCCTTTTTCCATATAAAATTTTGATTTTCGAAGGTCCCCATACATCACTATGGATCAAACAAAAAGGTTTTGAACGATAGTAAGGTTTTGAACAAGATTTATGTGATGACTTTTTGCCACATAACATATTTCACATTGAAGTAAGGTACAATTAACACCCTTAAACATATAAGGAAATAGATGTCTTAAATAAGGAAAACTTGGATAGCCTAGTCTAAGATGTCATTCCACTATTTTTTCTAATGCAGGATTCGAACTCATACTGTTGTAAACTTAAACCTTTTTATTACTAGGAATAGTGTCCGCAAAAGTAGTAAAGTCCTATCTCTTTAGCTCTCCCAATCATCATCCCCGACTTCTGTTCCTGAAAGACACAAGAAGATTCATAAAAAATTACATGACAATTAGAATCTTTTGAAAGTTTGCTGACGGACAAAAGGTTACATTTAAGTTTTGGAACATGGAGTACAGACTTAAGGTCTATACTCTTGGACAGGTTAATGTTTCCTTTTCCAAAGAATAAAAGAGAAACTACCGTCCGCAATAAAAATCTTTTCATGGCCAGAACATGGGTTATATGAATAAAATAAATTGTGCAAAATTGTCATATGATCAGAAGCTCTAGAGTAAATAATCCAAGGGTTTAAATTTCTACCTGCATGTACCATGGAACACTTTGGAGTACCAGTAGCTGAATTAGAGTTTAGCAGATTCAGGAATTGATCGATTTGCTCCTTTGCTAAAGGGGTAAATCTGTTCTGCAGCAGTGTTTGCGGTAGGTGGTTGGTGCTTGTTCCGTGGCTTCCAATCTGTAGGCTTCCAGTGGAGATGCCAGCAGGTTTCTCTAGTGTGTCGTGGCTTGTTGCAATGATCACACCACACCCGGGGTTTCTCCTCAATCTTTTGTGGATGTGAAACATTATGGTTGCTGATATGAGCTTCGGAATTGAATGTTGAGGTCTCAGATAAGCTGGTAGGAGTGGATTTCTTGTTGAGTATCACTCTTCGAGTTTCTTCATGGCGGACTTCCGAGAAGGCCTCGTGGATTGATGGCAGTGGACTTCTCCCAATAATTCTATACCTTACCTCGTCAAACTCTTCATTAAGACCAGCAAGAAACATGAAAACTCGATTTGCATCATCAACGATTTTATACTTACTAGCAACATCAGGGCACTTCCACTCTTGATCATGAAAGAATTAAAGTATTTTGTGACAGAATCATTACCTTGACGAATATCTCCAAGTTTTAGGGAGAGTTCATAAACCTGAGATTGGTTAACGATATCCGAATATATTTGGGCCACATTCTCCCAGAGTTCTTTGGCAGTAGAGTAACACATATAGTTTGCGCCTATCTCCTCTTCCATAGAGTTCACCAGCAAGGTCATTATCATGGAATTTTCTACGTCCCAGGTTGTGTGGGATGGATCTGTAGTGGTTGGCTCACGGACTTCCCCTGTTAAGTAGTCTATCTTTCCTCTTCCTCTAATGTACATCATCACCGATTGTGACTAGCGTAGAAAATTATCACAATTGAGTCGGATTATGGTGATTTGGACTGGATGATTTTCGGTGGTTCTAAATGAGAGTGGTGCGGAAGGCGACGGCGAGGGTGGAAGGCCGAGTGGAGGTAGCGAGAATCATTTTGTATTTTCGGACATGATAGAAGGCTAGGGTTTCGGGTAGATAGGGTGCTCGCGGCCGAGCAAGGTGAAAGCTAGGGTTTCGTGTAGATAGGGTGCGGGTGAAGCGAGAGAGATGAAATTTTGGGTCTCTATAGAGCCGCGATCCCGTCGTTGACTTCCTGTGCTACGTATCGTCACGAGTTCAGGAGTTTGTCGCGATCCCGTCGTCACCTTCCCAGGCGTATCACCGTGAGATTATTGTAGGGCGCAATCCCGTCGTCCTTGCGTACTGTGTCGTCGTTGCGTACTGTATCACCCAGTTCGGTTAAAAAGACTTGGGCGGCGAGATATTGGACTACCGCTCTGATACCATAAAAACAAAAAAGAAGAGAGGGAAAATATTTTCTTCATGCTTAATGCTTTACAAGGTACATCTTCTCATAGGAATACTATCTCCTAGATAAGGAAAATACTTAATTTGTTAACAGCTATATCCCTATTAAATTACATACCAACTATGAAAAGATTTGTATAGCTACACAATAATTAATTAAAAAAAAAATATTAATGCTATAAATCAAATTGGATTTTCAACATACCCTAATTCTAGAGACTACAAATATGAAAACATTGGATCATAAAATGATTACTGAAAATTGATTTGTATAGGAAAAAGGTTAGAGTTCAGCATTTAAATCCCATCTATTAAACAGTATAAAATTATGCAGGAATAGGCAAGCTTAAAATGCCTTCAAAGCAATAAATTAAGTTCCAAGAGCAAAAATGTGATGATTGTCATTGTTCTCCCTTAACAAAACTATGTGTTCCTCTGTAAGAATACCAAGAAGCAAGACCCTTTTTTTATTTAACATGAAGCAGAATCAAGCATAATGAAATCTAAGATTAAACTTGCCAAATTGCTCAAAGATAGTCTTGCATTTTCTGAAGCTCTCATCAATTTTGGAAAACTTTATTACGATTGTATTAAATGATTTCATGGTACTTCCTTGTGTAGCTCTTTGACGCATAGCCTCAACCATCTTTGCATCAAGTTTTGATTCCGATGAATAATTCTTTGAAGACTCTTTCTTTCCCAGAGAACCTCCCATCTCAACGTACAAAAAAAGATGGCATGCAATCAATAGGTTACTAGTGTGACCTACAGAAAGAAGAACAAAAAATATAACTCATCCGTAAAGAGAGAAAACTAGCAGGAAGGAGAACAACAGCAGAACCTGACATACGAAATAAGCACATGATAGAACTTTGTAAACGTTAGTGGTGGAGGTGATCATGCTGATTATCATTGACATCAATATCTTAGAAGCCATTTGAGATTCCTTTTGGTTTTTATTTTATATTTTTGGTTTTTATTTTATATTTTTGGTTTTTATTATATTTTGTTTATGTTTTGATTCAAAGCAAAACATATTTGGCTATTTGATTAAACTATAGTTGTTTTTAAAAACACTCAAAATACCTAAAAGCTGTTTTGAGTGTTTTCAAAAACATGTTAATTTGTTTTAGAAATTAAAAATAAAAACATATTAAAAATACACTAAAATAAACATGTTTTTAAAAACCAAAAAACAAATTTGATTCCAAACAAGCCCTAAACATTATGCATTTTTCTTTCAGTATATTAATCATGAAGTATTTTGGTGATGGAAATCTAAAGGTGTACAATTGTCTACAAATGGTGACAAGCACTACGAGTTTTACCATTGTATTGTGTTTACTTTCAGTTTATTTTATTGTAAAGAAATTTCTATGGTGATGACATTTATGAGAATAGGATGAAGAATTTAAGTAACTTGTTAGGTTTGTCATCATTGCAAACTTATTCTAAGTATCCCTGGTTTTAGCACATAGTCCAATATCTTCTCCAAAATATCTTCTATGTTGCAACTCACTCTTCCTTTCTATGGAAAGTGTCAGTAAAATGTAGCTAATACCAGCTCTTAATGTTCTCTGTTTAATAGTTTTATGTGCTTTACTGGACATTAGCTGGCTTTGGTTATGGCACTATTGCCATACATAGAGAGCACACGCCCACTGCCTTGCCTCCACAAACCTATGTGTTTTTTTGTCTTTTGAAAAGTTGAGTATCTTGGCCTCCAATATTGTACTGTTCTGTGTTTGATAAGTTAATATTTTAGCAATATTGCGAAATAAAATATCTGATCGTGACTAAATTAAAGGCTTATAACTTTAATTCAAAATTTGAAAGATACCAAAAAGATGCAATTTTGAGTCTTGCTTATAAAAAATGGGACAAATTAAGCATGTAAAAGGTATCAAACATTGAACACTGCAATAAGAGCTTTACTTTTGTTCAATTCTTGTAAATTTGCTCGTTGGATGTGCCTTCAATGAAGTGCTTTGCAGTTGTATATGGTTACTTCTCGGAACGAGTCTCCACTTAATGATGTGAGGACTAGTTCATCTTTTAGATGATTCTATCCATATTCTTGTTTTAATTTGATTAGTTGGCTCGACTGTGTATGAGATTTATCAAGTTGGATTATCGTCTCATAGTTTTCATTATAGTGTGAAACTTAATAAATATTATAGTCAGCCATTAATTTATGTGAAATTTCATATTTTGGAAACTTTTAAACCATTATTTGAAGTGAAATAAGCATATTTGGTAATAATGATTGTATTTTCCTGTTTTCTTGTGTATTTCATTCTAGGTTGCATTAATAACCCTAGATCCCTAGAGCCCTGGTCATCCGTTATGCCGGTACCTAATGGCAATTTTGTCTTTTATTAGTCTATGGGCAATTTAGACTTTTATTATTATTATTATTATTATTTGGGCTAATATGTTTAGGGTTTAGGGATATGCATGAGATTGTTGTCTTGAGTCTTAGGGTTAGAGTTCAGGAGAAACTTCGTACCTCTCAAATTATAGTATTTGGAAGAGATCGTCAACCACTTGAATTATAGGTGCTCATCTTTATGTATCCGTGTGAGTAGTGTGGTGTTGTATTGCTATGATTTGAGATTAGTGAAATTAAGTATTTTATTTGTCGTAAATCATGTGAAAATTCATCTAGGATCGTATCAAATTGGTATCAGAGCTGTCGATTTATGAGAAATAAAGGAAGGGATTGTAGCGTACATGGTCTATGTTGCATCACGCCGACTTCATGAAGGACCCACGCAAAACAATCGTGATTTGGTAGCTAGGAAGACAAGGTCGGGATTGCGACGTACAAGTTGCGCCTTTGTGACGATGAACCTCGCGATACAATCATCACTAAAGCTAGCGGAGAAGAAAACGAAGAGATCACAACAAAACACACAAAACAGTAGTGTTTCAACCAAGTTGGGAATTGCGGCGGACAGACTGATACAGTTGGTGATTGGATTACGGTGTACGGGCAGCGTGATCGCGGCGTATGGGCAATGGGGTCGCTTGATTCGACCTATAGGGGGGATCGTGACATACAGCGGCCAACCTCACGATACGATCGAGATAAGAGCTAGTTGAGAAACTAAACACGGGATTGTGGCATTCTTGTCTTGATTTAGTGTAAAGGAGTTCCGCTTTTATGATCAAAAATCTTTCTGGGGAGTAATGAAACCCAAAAGAATAGACGCTTTGGAAGATAAATTAAAGAAACAAGTGAGCAAAATCAGATCTGAAAAAGATTTCTCGGCCATTATGGAGAGGCAGCTCAAGGAGAGTTTCACGATCCTAAAAAAAATGATAAAAAAATCTTTGAGTTTCACGCACACCCGCCACCACCTACCATGGGATCGAGAAACGAAGTCTAGAGGGGATGCGAGCAGCAACAATATAAAGCATTTGTGCAGCAACACATCATCCTTAATGCTTTAGGCGGATCTAGAGCCATAAGAAGTGAAGGAATTGGGAGCAAAGTCAAGTGGCAACACTTGGAAGGAATAGCATGACATTCAAACAGCTGGAACAAATGGATGCAGTCGGGATTGAGCAAATGAGTCAGGAGTGGATTCTAGCGACATCTAAAGGGAATTGCATGACATTTGGAGCTTTGGGATGAGCAACAACAGGAAAAATAGGACATGTGATTTGGGGTTGGATAAGATCAACTAGAACGATTACGCCCTGGAATAGGGAATTATGGTGGGTGAGATCCCAGCAGAGGGTTGCATCCAACCTCTCCAATGCATTTTACTGCGGCAGTCATCTCGGCGAAAGACGATTCAGAAGTGGTGAGGAGAAGGAGACAGGTGAAGAAGAGCAAGGGAGTTTGTACGAGTCTAATTTGGACACTGCAAAGTATTCAGAAGGGAGACAAGATGGCGATGTTTCGTGGTGGCCTCAATTTGTGCAAGTCTTTAGTGATGCTCAAGACCATGGTAGATATAAATAGGGCTAATATGTTTACGATTTGAGGGTATGCATGAGATTATTGTCTTGAGTCTTAGGGTTAGGGTTTGGGAGAGACTTCCTACCTCTAGAATTGTAGGATTTGGGAGAAACCACCTACCTCTCGAATTGTAGGTGCTTATCTTTTATGTATTTGTGTGAGTTGTGTAGAGTTATATTGCTTTGATATGATTGGTGAAATAAAGTATTTTACTTGCCCTAATTCTCGTGAAAATTTGCCTTGAATCGTATCATCATCATGCATTAATAGGTCACTTTCTATGTATAAAGATTTCTTTATGTTGTATGAGGGATGATGAATATTTGGAAAATAAAACCTTGGCTCATGCAAGCTTCTCTCCTTTCTCCCTCCGCTAATTCCACCTCACCTCTTCTCATCCCTATCCCTATCTTTCAATCTCCACCTAACCTCCAATGCTTACTCTCCTTGTTCTTTAAGAAGAGGTAAGTCTCCTTCCACTACCATGATCTTGAACCTCCAATTTTATTAAGGGTTGCATAGGCAATTTGAAAGATGGTTTGTTCTTGAATCCTCTCTCGCTTGGTTCTTATGACATCAACTTAGAATGCACATTAGGTTGAGTGACGATTCATTTTTTTATTTCATGAGTATAAAAGAACAAGGTGAGACAACTGATTCTTTCATTGTTTAGGTTGTTACAAAGCAAGTTTCCTCTCTCCTTGATGCCATCGATCCTTCTTAGCATAGTCATCGACTTCCACTCCCCTTCCTCTTCACCTAATCACTGGGATGGTTAATATCTCTTCTCCTTTACCTTTCAATTATCAAAGCTTTTCAAGCTCTAGATTCCTCTTAAATGTTTCATCCGAATAAATAGAATTGAGAGGACTAATATGTTCTACTTCCACATTACATAATTTCATATTAGAGCTTTTATCTCTGTGATTGTTCATCTTCGAGTTTGTCAATGACTGTTCTGTGGAAAAATCAGTTTGTTTAGAAAGTTATTCCACCATCATCACCACAAAGTTCACGGTCATAAGGCCGTTCCCAAATTGAAACCCTAAAATTACTTTCAATCTCTTTTTCAAGTCCCAACAAAAATAACCCAAACCAAGCCCTTCCTTCATAAGCTTAACCTGATCCGTGAATACAAGCCTACCTAAGTCATTCAATCCCCACTCAATATGACAAACATTTAATACTTTATCTCTAACTTTCTCATTTCTTGTGAAAATCCAGAAAAAAAAATGATTTTGTGTTCTATCATTCAATCTTTCTCTTCTTCCAATGTGACGTAAGTAATTTATCATCTACTCTCATCTCGAGTAATTTCTCCCTATTGTACTTCGTTCCTGTCTTTCATTTCTTCTAGATGCTCTCAAAAAGTCTCTAAAGACTCAACAAGATATCCAATGTACTCAGATAACAACAAAGTATTTAATACCCCTTGGTTGCCACAAAAGCACATGTAGATCAACAAACCAAACCTCCATAAATATTTATTTCAACACTATATATTCTATTTCATTTCTTTGTCTCCTTGGAAGTAACTTACGAGGCTTACTCTTTCTCTCAATTATCCATACACCCAAATGCATGCTCCCTCTCAATTCTCTCGCGAAAGAAAATTTTCACCACTCAGACTTTTAGTTCTCCAAATCTCAAAAAATATCTCATTTAAACCTAGCTTTACCTTAATGCACATTCGCTAACCCTAACTCTACTTCACTTTTTTTGGATCAACCTATAAGATAAATCATTAATTTGATCATTATGTTCTTCTAAAATAAAATGCTCACAAGCAAAAATGTCAAAGGAACTTTTAAGCAGATTAGTTCAGTCTAAAAACTTCTTAAATGGTTTAGTCACTTATCATGTAATGGTGGAACTAAGAAACAAAAGACATCAACAATAAATAAGATGGATATGATTAAGCAAATGAAAGAAAAAGGAAGCCATTGAGGGAAGTAAGATCAAGTAAAATAATAAAAAGCTAATAAAAAATTAAAATTATTTCATTTAATGAGAAAGCCATTACAGTCAAATTTTAATACCAGTAAAATCCATAGAACAAGCAAAACTAATCTTGCATGATTACATTTCACCTCATTTGTTTCAATTCATGATCAGAGCCACAATACCAAAATACTTCATGGATCCTTCTACCTTTTTGGATTTGAAAATATCACACATTTACGGCAAACAACATCCAACCTAAGAGCTTGACATCTGTTAATGCTCCATTGCTAAGCTTAAAAACAAGTATATTTCTATCATATAGATCAATCTAAGGGCGTGCATGGATACACTGGAATTTGAACATAAATACTCAATTTATTCGCTTGTAGTAATTTGCAAATTTAATAATGGAGCAGAAACAGCAATTACAATCGACCAACTGAAAATGAAAAAAACAAAATATGAACAAGGCTAAAATTAATAAGCATTGGGTGGTATGTAAGTAAATCCCCCATAAATCTATCATCAAAAACAAAAATAATGCAATTAATTGGCTTCATAGTTAGCCTCGCGGAGTTCAAGGATTCCCGGTTACAAAGGAAGCCCTCATTTTCTGGCAATAAATTTCACAAGAAGTTTAATCGTGAGGTCAACCAAATAAGCAATCTTAACTCCAAACAAAATACAGAAAAGCAATGTATTCCAGCTGCTTCACATCAAATTTACAGAAAATAAACAGCCCAAAAATCAAAACTTCTAATCCTGTCGCAGGCAAGCAAAGCATTCAAATGTGTAACTAGGAAAACAAGCAAAGAACTAAAAATTTGATGGCGACAAAAGAAAACAAATAATATAACTTTCACCAGGCAAGCCTCTTAAATCCAAGTCATATAAAAAACAAAGATAACCCTCTCAAATTCTCCCAGACATTGGTCACCACTAGCCCCACTCCCACAAACCCTCGCTTAAAAAAAATGGAGAAATCAAACAATAAAAAGAAAGCACCGCACACAGATTCTTCCATCAAAAAATCTAATCCACGATTACTGACAGTAACTAGAACAAAAAGTTATACAAAAAATAATCCATTAAAGACAATATAAAACCCAAAAGAGTCCAATTTACCTTCTTAATTCAACCTCTTATTCCAGTAAAAATCAAAATCACCA
Source organism: Papilionanthe hookeriana x Papilionanthe teres (assembly GCA_022702705.1). Taxonomy (NCBI): domain Eukaryota; kingdom Viridiplantae; phylum Streptophyta; class Magnoliopsida; order Asparagales; family Orchidaceae; genus Papilionanthe; species Papilionanthe hookeriana x Papilionanthe teres. The sequence continues at coordinate 67,828,711 of CM040435.1, read as the reverse complement.
GGGTAAAGAACAAAAACAGCAACAAACATGGAGAAATCGATTTCTTCTCTAGGGAAAAAAAGGGGATTTTGGGTTTGAAACGAGGAGGAAGTTTGGATTTTTAATGTTTGTGGGAGTCGGGAAGACGAGAGAACAATGCGTTCCACATATTTTACAGAAAATAGGGATCAGTACACGTGCATGCGTGCGGGATGTGATCGGTTAGCTTTAAGAGCCATGGAATTTAGCTGGATCCGTTAGGTTTATTCTTACGATGGCCGGTTTTCTTCCTGCCAGAGCCGGCACGTGGATTAAAGTATTGGGGTGCAGTGACGGGTCAGATTTCTCTTTGAAGTTTCATTTTTTGCCACACAAAAAAAAAAAAAAAAAAAAAAAAAAAAAACTTTTTTTTATTGTAATTTTTTAGAATTTATGAAGTGTTTTGCTCCAAAATATTTAAAATTAATAATGTTCAAAATTCATGAAAATTTATAAGAATATTTGGAATGAAATCCTGAAGTTCTTATAATAATTCCAAGTGGTTTTATGTCATTTTAATTTTCTATGATTCATATGATTTATTTAAATTTTAAAAATTAAAAAAATTATTATTTTAATATTTAATTTTATTTTCCTAATTTTTTTATATTCCTTTCCTAATTTTTTTATATTCCTAAGATTTAACATACTAATTTTGGTGATTTTTTTAGCCTTTTTTAATTTATTATAAATTTTGCAAGTTCAAAAGTTTAATTAATGAATTATTAAATTAGGATAATTTAACTTAATTTGATATTTGAATTTAAATGATTTAATTAACTCTAAGCTTTATCAAGTTATTTTCGAAGTGAAAGAATTTAAAGTAATCTTTATAAAATTTTTCTCAATTATTTTTTATTCATATTATTTTGATTATTTATTGATCATTTAATAAAAAAACAGAAATAACATTAAATTAATTATTAAAAATTATAAGAACATTCCCTAGGATCAAGGATCACAATATGTATTTTTATAAAAATTTTTATTCATTTTCAATTAATTTGAATTTCCTAGGATTTTTCTATAATATTAATTTTTGAACATTATTTAAATATTAAATGACTCCAACTTTATATAAAAATTAATCTAATAGATAAAATATTTGGTCTTTTACATCATAGGGTTCAGTGATTAAATTTTGTTAATCCTTTTTTAATTTTATTTAATTTATTTTATTTTTTAGTTTATGATTAAAATAATTAAAATTTTAAATTAAATAAATTCTCTTTAGTCTAACAAATGATTTAAATGATTTAAATGATTCCTAATTTCATTAAATTATTTTCTAAGATTATTAGTGATCTTAGAAACTATTTGTAAAATTATGGTGAATTTTTCATCAACTATTAATTTTTAATTATTTATTAGTAAATTTTATATACATAGCACTTAAAAAATTAGCATTTAAATATCTCAAAGTCAAACTGAACCGTTTACCTATGTAAAACTAAAATTTTTAGATGCCGCAAAATCATCCTTCCATTTTGTAAATCTACCTGACCCAAAGCATTCTTTCCTCCATGTAAACCAGCAACCCCCCCCCCCCTGTGAAGCCGACCTCTTCTCTGATCAAAAAATTTTCATCTATCAGAAATGTGCCCTTAACGTCATCCCTCCCTTCTGCCCAATATTAACACCTCCTCCATTCAAAGAATCAGGCATGCCCTAACATCTTCCCTCCTCCCAAAGACTACATCTCATTAAGTAAAAAGAGACAGCATTTGGTAACTAATTGTGCGTGATCTTCACAACTACGACACATCTTCATTTAGTTGGAACTTTAAATTTTATCACTTATTGTTCCTCTTATTCTTTTTATTTTAAATTTCTTGTATCAATTGTTCTTAGGATTTGTATATGCTAGCTGCGAGCGTGTAGCCGCTTTCAAGGAAGCTATTGCGAAAAAGTTGTTGCTAATGAAATAGTATGTTATTTGGATGTTTTGTAATTAAATTGAAGTTATGCAGATTTTTGTGAGATAAATGATTGTAATGCCCTTGCATTTATGTGCTAGTTGTAAGTTAACTGTTTCATCACAATTTCAAAAAAGAACACAAAAATTTATTTAAACGAATTGTTGGTTGATTACCTAGTTCAACTTCTTTCAAACATAGATCACAAAAATTTATTTTTACATCTCATTCACAAGTGACACTTGCTCCAAGCTCCCTTGGGTTTCTAGTTACAAATGAATTTAAAATAATATGAAAATAACCATACATTTAAACTCATATAGAAATTTCAAAAGTAGTATAATTCAAGAAGAAATGGTATATGATTTAGATTTTTGAGTTAGATTTATTGAATTTAGTACATAAGTAATTAGGTGATGCTAACATAAGTAATTAGAGGCATTTACATACATAGAAACAATGTAATTCGTATGGATGCACATATCTAATACCTAAACATTCGTGTTTATATTCTTACTATGGGTAACTTTTACGTGGTATGTACATAAATGAATGGAATGCAAAACTTCATGAAAAAAAAATTTAAAAAGAAACGACCGAGAGATGAAAATGAATCAAAGCTGATGGCTCATATTAGAAATTTAGCAAGAGTACCCTCTGCATCATCGATCTAGGAAATAAGTGATCATGTCATAAATAGATTCATAGATGTAGGGCAAATATATTAACAAAATCTAAATTAGCCTCATCAAAATGGTTATGAAGAAGTAACCAAGATAGGCTGAAGCATTTTCGGTTCAAATGTGTGATACCCACCATTAGTTCGTTGCATCATAACATGAAAACCCCCTTATGCATGTTGCAGGATGACTATCATCCATTTCTAGATGATACAAATAGGGAATAGCTCACGGAATTAGTGCAAAAATGATCATAAGAAATAATAAGTGATAGTCAATCATGATTAAGTATATCAACCACCATATCATCAATGTTTTCTAAAAGAAATATCAGACATTTAAATTAATACATGACTGAAATTTGCAATAGCATAAACATGAATCTTTAAAATCACAATCCCACAACAACACTCCAACATATGAATATATATATATATATATATATATATATATATATATATATATATATATATACATACATACATATAGATATAACATCAACACTTTACTTTTTTATATCTGTAACAACCCAAAGGTGAATGAACCCTGCTATGAAAGAGGTGGTGAAGAAAGAAATTCTAAAATGGCTTGACGTTGACATTTTCCATTCCATCTTAGATAGTACCCGATTCATTGTGTGCTTAAGAAAGGGGGGAGTCATGGTTGTATAAAATGAGTGAAATGAGCTGATGCCCACTAGGATTGCCACCCGATGGAGGATCTATATAGACTCTAGGAAGCTAAATTTTGCTACTAGGAAGGATCACTTTCCCTTGTCATTTCTAGACCAGATGTTGGATATATTAGTAGGACACTTTTTCTACTATTTCTTATATGGCTATTCAAGATACCATCAGATTCCTATAGCCTTAGAGGACCAGGACAAGACGATGTTTATGAGCCCCTATGAAATCTTTACATTTAAGAGGCTATCTTGTGGACTATGCAAAGTGTCACCCACTTTTTAACATTGCATGATGTCCATCTTTTCAGATCTGATTGAGACAAGGATTGAAATCTTTATGGATAATCGCTTCATGTGCTTGGTGACTCTTTTGACTTATGCGTAAAATAGCTTGCCCAAGTCTTACGAGAGGTGAGAAGATCAATTTAGTATTGAGTTGGGAGAAATGTCGGTTCGTGGTCACAGAAGGAGTAGTTTCGATACATAAGATTTCTAAAAATGATGGATGTGGACCCGACCAAAATTCAAGTGATTAAAAACTTCCACCTTCCCACTTCAGCTAAGGGGATTAGGAGTTTTCTTGGATATGTCAGGTTTTACAATCGATACATTAAGAATTTTTTAAAGATCAGCAAGTCCATAATAACTTATTAGAAAAGGATGTATCATTTAATTTGATGAGACATACCTAGCCTCTTTTGAAACACTAAAATCTAAATTAGTCACCAAACCGGTGATTATAACACCTGATCAGACCTTGCCTTTTGAGTTGACGTACGATGTGAGTGATTTTGTTGTAGGAGCAGTATGAGGCTAGAGGAGAGACAAGGTTTTTTATGCCACATAATTTGTCAGTAGAACCCTTAATGATTCCCAAGTGAATTACACCATCGTGAAAAAGGATTTATTAGCCACGTAGTTTAATTTCGATAAGTTCGAGTCCTACCTAATAGGCGTGACAAGTCATGTTGTACACTAATCATGCTACGATCGGAGATCTTGTAACAAAGAAGGATGCTTAAGCCACGCTTGATCCAATGGTTTCTTCTTCTACAAGCATTTGATTTAAAGATTGTTGATCGAAAGAGTTAAAAAAACTAGGTAGTTGATCACCTGTCCCGGACTCGAGCAGGGGGATTCTCAATAGTCTCTTATCGACATAAATGAGAACTTATCTGATGAGAATTTCTCATCATTTCTGAGGAGCACACACTGTGATACAATGACCTAGTGATCCCCGATAAATGCAACGACGCCAAAAACTTGGTACCGTTCGGTAAATGCACTGATGATTTAGATATGAAACTTATGATTTCATAATATGGGATACTACGCAAGTATATATATCGTTTATCAAGTAATATAGGACTTTTTGATTAAGCCCCGAGATATCGAATCCACAGGGAAAATATGAAAATTTTTAAAGAAATCAGAAAATTATCTTTTTACTTTCTTTAATTATTTTTGAAAAAGTATGTCTTGATTTTGAAAAGTTTTGAAAGTTGATTTGTCTTTTAAAATTTCCTTAATAAAATGTTAAGCAATGAAATTAAAATTATAATAACTAATAACACTGGATGTAAAATACTATTAACTAGAATATCTTTTTCTTTCCTTTTATGAAGTAGTAATAATTTTTAAAGTATGTTGTAGAAGTATTTAAATTTGTTGTGACGATAGAAGCAAATGTGTTCTTTACCCTTACTTGGTTCTATAAAGAACATAGGTTAATTTGAAATTTTTATTATTTTGAACATGGTTAGGCAGGGAAGATACCAGTCTCTCACTCTAGAGTTCCCTCGATTCTCACCACCTGGGGGCTAACTTCTCATAACAAAACTCAAAATTTCAAACCAAATTACAGGGTTTTAGCCTGTCACTCTAAAATCCTCTAATTTTACTCCCTTTCATAAAAATATCTTCTAATATTACATTCAATTATATGAACTACAATTCTCACCCATATAATTGCATGTGATTCTTACTAACTTTTATGAGACAATACCGCATTGGATCTTACATAATCTCAAGAAATTCTACAACTTAACAGGCCAAATAAAGAAGTAAACAAAGTTTTCAGAATCAATCTTCACAACTTTTTCCAACTTTTAAACACTTATACTTTTCACAAAAAGTTTTTATAAATTAATTACTTCTTCATTTAAGAAAGAAAAAGATAAAGTAAACTACTCAGAATGCATTGGTAAAATACAAAAACACATTGATTTGAAATTAAAAACAATAAGAAAAATAACAAACGAAAGCAAGTATTAATAAAAAGATTAAAAGTAAACACTTATCTGATAATCCTCTCCACAAGACTAAGGAAGTTCCTCTGAAACTTTGACTCTTCGCTAAACTACTCCTCAGGGCAAGTGTCCCAACTCCGAGGACTCAGAATACAGACTTCAGACTTCAATAAAAACTAAACTAAAAGAAAGAAAAGAAGTGGGAAGAAGAAGACTTCACTCCAACCCTTTTCTCCTTTCTACTCTCTACTCCTACTCTTAATAAAACTCTTAAAATGCAGTGGAAGAACAATGGAAGTATCCTTCAAAACGTAGTGGAAGAGCCTCCTAAAGCCTCTCCTTTCAAAACACGGTCGAAGAGTCTCCTAAAGCCTCTCCTAATCTTTCCTAAGACTCTCTTTAAATAAGTAAACCAAAAGGTGCCTTGGTGTCTCTTCAAAATGTATCCAGATTCAATGTATCTATCAAGGAACGCACCCCTTCATTCAAACTTGCCGCCCAAAGGAAGTTATGGTAGTTATCACCAAGAGTTGCATCCCATCCCCTTTGAAATTGGCGCCAAATTCATTTGAATTTTGATTTTTAACTGTGCCAAAATTTTGATTTTTCATTATTTTTGCTCCAAATTTGATCCAATTTTGCTCCTTTCATCTTGACCATCCATTTTCGTCATACCTGCAAGAAAAACACAAAATACCTTCCCTTAAAGTGAAATATCATTAAAAATAAGTATAAAAATGTGCATAAAAATACTATATATTTTAGGTGTATCAAAATCCCCCAAACTTAAAATGTTACTTGTCCTCAAGTGATAGTTAATCTAATAGAATATTTTGGCATGCAAATTATGTAATGAGTTTCTTAAGAAGATAACAAAATTTTGTTCTAGAAATGGAATAGTCAATTTAGAAAAAAATTCGAGTAATTAAAACCAACTTAAAGTTTAGAAAGTTCTTAAGTAAAGAAAAATGACAAATATAAGTCTCTATATATTTCAAAAATATTTGTAGATTCTTCAAAATATATGATTCAAACATTTATTTTTCTCACTTAAAAATATTTATTTGACAAATAATTTTACTTACTATATTATAACCTTAAGTTTTAGATTTTCTCTGAACTTATATCTTAAACTTTAGGTATGAAACCAATTTTTGATTAGGCCCTTAAATCTTCAAGCTTCTCCTCCCTTTTCATATACTATTTTTCACTTTTAATTTTCGTTTTCTCTTTTTTTTTTTATAAGGCAAGGATTACTTATATCCGGATAGGCCTTTAATGATTTTGAATTCCACCCTCCCATTTAAAATAAAGGTCGGATATACATCTTTCACTTAAAAATCATAATAATAATATTTGAAAATTACTCTTCAATAAAAGAAATTTAAGCTCTGAAGAATAAAAGTCAAATCTTCTATTTATCCAAAAATACAAAACTTCTTACTAAAGATAGTTTAACTTTATTTAACACTTCTTCATTAAGAAAATTTTAACTTTAAGTTTTTCAAGATTACTATAAATTTTAACTAAATTCTTTTATTCATTTCTATATTCAAAATTTTGTTCCCCTAATATAACTTCATGTACATATTTATTCTCAATCAAAAATAAGATTTATTTTTAAGTATTCTTGAGAATCAAATAAAATTTTAGATTTTTAGAAATCTTTGTTTTTTAAAGTCCCCCCAAACTTTAATTTTTTAATTAAGATAAAACATTTAAGCATAAGAAATGATATATGGGTGAGAAATAAAAACTAACATATCATGCTTGCAAGAATTTTTAATATCCTAATATGCAAGTATAACAATTTAAATAACGGGAGTAAAATGAAATTAAATTTAGTTTTATCAAAACAATATATATATATATATATATATATATATATATATATATATATATATATATATATATATATATATATATATATTAATAAGAGAAGTAAAAATTTCAGAAGACTTCTACAGTAGTGGAGTTTTTCAAAGCAAATACACATCAACTAAAATAACACAATGATACAGATGACAAATGATAGTGGAATTTGAAAAAATTTTAAACATATAGTTTCCTAAGTAGAAGTTCCTAATAGTGGTTTATAATCTCCTAACAACTTTTGAATTAAGGTACACACTATTAAAAACTCTAACATAACATACACATAAAAAACATTTACTATTACACACTATCACAAAGCAACATATAAATCCACAATAAAACAACAACAATACCTGAATATGCATAATAGATAAATAGTACAACTACAATCTGCATACTATCAAGGTTCACATCACAACACAATCATCAAACAAAATACTACATAAAGTACACAGTAACACAGTATAACAACACAATAACTAAAACAAACAACATACATCTACTCTTCATCCTCATCATCATAATCTTGCTCGTTCCAATCCCTAGATGACACATAAGGTATGTAGAATGGATGATGTGACATTTCGAGCACTACGATCACCTCTAATCGGTCTATCCAAATATTGTCGATAACTCTTCTCATATTCATCATGTTTTATAATATATCTCTCCACATTATCCGGCTTACCATCCATATCTTTCATATGCTCTCGAGTAAGACTCACTTTTTTCAAAATCTTTCTTAATAAACCGGTATGTGAATCAATAGATAACGAAGCACGTGAAGTAGTAACACGAGAAGTAGATGCGAGCAGAAACGAAGCGATAGAAGCCCTACCAAATCCTCCTCTCCAACTAAACTGCGAATGTACGAGTGTAAGCACTAACGTTTACACCGGAAATTGGTCTCAATGGCTGAAGTACCTCTTCCCGGGTATCAAAACTTCACTCCGGATCGTTCACATAGTGATCGAATCAAGGAAGGAAAGCCCATACCGCAGTCGTGGTTGATCTAACACAGTTCAAAACAAAATAAAAAATTATACCTCCAATGTCAATAGGCTTCCCTTGATAAATAAAATGGTTTAACACAGCTCTTTCTCTCGTTACTTCACTAGTATGACTCGAAGGTAACAACTTAGATGAGATAAAATAATGCCATGCCTTAGAAATGGCATTCAATTTGGAAGCAGGAAAGTTCACTCTTCTATCATTTGTTATTTTCCATAATCCTTTTCCATCAGTCAGAAATTCCATGATCTCATCTAATTCCCCTTCCGAAGGATGATAGTTAGAATAAAAACAGAACATGTTAGGAGGTAGTTCATAAAAAGTATTGGTTGCCCCAGAAGAAAAGTTGACCTCATGCCTCCTAACCATCACTTGATTCTCTTCTGCAACAGGCAAATTTGCATAAAATTCTCTAACGACAGAAACAATAGCAATAGCGGAGAAGCAACAGTAATTCTCCCAGTTTCTTATAGCAATCATATCTTCAATCACCTCTCCTAGTTTACTAAACACACGCTCAGGAATCAACTTACATGACTGCAATGCATCGACGTATCGTTCCTCAGCCTTCATACTAACAAATTTGTCAGAATCAAACTTTGTCTTTTCTCGTGCACGCTTTGACTTTGGAGCCATCCCTAAAAATTCACAAAAAATTCACCATAAATTCCAAAATCAAACAAAACTTGTGAAATTATCTTCCAAAAGATATTTTCACTAAATCCAAGCAATTTCTCAAGTTTTTCCTCAAATTTTCACCATGAATAGTGATTTTAAGATTTTCCATAATGTAATCAAAATACATGGTGAAAATAAAAAAATTTTACTTAGGAGTAGTGCTCTTACCTCAAGGAATCCAAATCTAACAATTTTTGTTGAGATCGACTCTTAAATGATTCACAATATGATGCCACTAGGCTCCTCTTTCGCGATGAAACCGAAGGTTGAAGGCGATGGGGTGGTTGAAAAGGGCAATTTTCGGGTTTTTAACTTTTGGGAACCAATTTTCGCGAACTGGCGCCTAAGCGCAAAATCTCGGCTCTTAGTCGCGAAATCTGGCCTTTAAGCGCCGGCATTCTAGCGCTTAGCCGCCAATACCCAAATTTTCATAATTAAGGTATATGCACTAAATCACTTGGTTAATCACCCTTAATTACTCCAAAATAATTATTTCTCCCCACAATTCTTCCAATACTTCAAATCAAAATTTAATAACCATTGATTCCACACAAATTTCACAAAAACACAATCTTATATTAAAATAAACATAACACTTAATACAATACTAGAATTTCTATCCAAACATGAAGGATGAAATTCTCTAAATACAAGAGACATTAATCTCAAACTGATAAGTATACATCTCTAGGATGTAACCATCACATCATCAGCTTAGTTAATATTTAAATAAAAACACTAAACACACCAAACATGAACTCACAAGAAGACTAAACATAACACATAATAACATTGAACAAACAAAACACTCTTAATTCCATTTCACATTAGGCGGAATATATCCCGGACCACTATTATTCTCATTTGACCTTTTCGGAATATAAATTTGATAGAACGGGCGATAATTGCTCATTCTTACATCATCTTCTTCAATCCATTTGTTCTTCACAAACATCGCCTTATCTATTTCTTCCATGTACCTTGAATGATTGAATTTCATCTTGAGTTGCCATCCCATGTGTTCCAAATGTAAGTTAGTATCATTAATCTTTGCTTCCATTAAAGTCACTCGGGCTTCAATTTTTGCAATCATTTTCGCAATACCCTGAATACTAACATCGAGATATCCATTAAAATAACTCTTTAGCACTATCACAAATGAACTTACTTTTGTCAGAATCTTGCTTCTTCTTCATCTCATTCTCTTAGGAAGACATGATGCACTCAAAATTCTCTTCTTAAAACTTCAGAAATGAAAATAGGACTTCGGGCAAGTGTTTCTCTTAAGTCAGGTCCTTTTTTATAAACTTGGGAAATGTTAGAACATCCCCAAGACGTTTAGAAACTCCAAAATAACTCCCAAAACTTCTCCCCTACGATCTAGGCTTCTAGATCTACATTTTTCACGTTTTTTATAACTGCGGCGCCTAAGCGCCAACTAGTCGGCGCTTAGCCACCAATGCACAATTTAGCACAGGTCTGCTAAGTGTCCAAATTTTTATTCTAACTTCTTTAAATCATCAATTAAGGTCAAATAAACTCTACTATAGTTTAAAAACTCCAAATTACTATCACTAAAAACATAAGAACAAACCAAACAAAGCAAACAAAACACACTAAACAAATATAAAGCAAAGCACACCGATAAATATGAGTTGCCTCCCACAAAGCGCTTGTTTTAATGTCTTCGACTGACATACCCAGAACTCATTACGAGTGACCCAACATCAAATTCTCATCGATTTAGATTTATTGATCGAAAAATATGGCTTTAGTCTATGTCCGTTAACTTTAAATATTTTTCCAGTCTTAGGATCTTGAATATCTACAGCTCCATAAGAATAAACTTTTATCATAATAAATGGACTCATCCATCTGGACTTAAGTTTTCCAGAAAATATTCTCAATCTAGCATTATATAGCGAAACTTGTTGTCCTAGTACAAGATTTTTGGTAAGAATCTTCTGATCATCCCATAACTTCATCTTTTCCTTATAAATCTTAGCATTTTCATAAGATTCATTCCTTATTTCTTTAAGCTCATTCAATTGCAATAATCTCTTTTCAGTAACATCTTTCAAATTATAATTGAACTCTTTAATAGCCCAATATGCTTTATGCTCAAGTTCAAAAGGTAAATGACAAGCTTTTCCAAAAATCAGCCTATATGAGGACATTCCTATAGATATTTTGTAAGCAGTCCTATAGGCCCATAAAGTATAATCTAGTTTAATTGACCAATTCTTTCTATTTAGATTAACAGTTTTTTCTAATATTCTTTTAATTTTAAGATTGGATAATTCAACCAAACCACTTGTCTACGGATGATAAGCAGTAGTAATGTGATGATTAATATGATATTTCTTTGCTAACTTCCCAATAATCGCATTTCTAAAATGACTTCCCCATCAGTTATGATTACTCTTGGTATTCCAAATCTGCAAAATATATTCTTTTCTAAAAACTTTGCAACACTTTGAGCATCACATCGAGGTAAAGCAATAACTTCAATCCATTTGGAAACATAGTCTACTGCTATCAAAATATAAACATTTCCGAAAGATGGTGTAAATGGTCCCATAAAATCTTGTCCCCAAACATCAAATATTTCAACTTCCAACATACAATTGAGGGGCATCTTGTTTCTTCTAGAAATATCGCCTACACACTGACATCTATCACAATTTTTAATATAAACATTCACATCCTTAAAAATTGTAGGCCAATAAAATCCTGATTGTAATATTTTATATGCAGTTTTTTCACTTCCAAAATGTCCCCCATAATCGGAATCATGACATTTTTGAATAATTTCATAAGTCACTTCCAAAGGTACACATCTTCGAATTATAAGATTCTTTCCTTGTTTATATAAAATTGAGTCATCCAAAAAATAAGTCTTAGCATCAGACAGAAATTTCTTCTTTTCATGATATAACAAACCATAGGGTATAATATTACTAACAATAATGTTTACTATGTCTGCATACCACGGAACATGCCATTCTTTAACAGTGAACAATTTTTCATCAGGAAAATATTTATTAATTTCTTTAATATTACAGAGAGATTTTTCAATTTCAAGCCTAGACAAATGATCGACAATTTGATTATCGGAACCCTTCCTATCTACTATCTTAAAATCAAATTCTTGCAAAAGAAGAATCCATCTTATCGATCTCCGTTTTGCATCATTTTTCTTCATTAAGTATTTAATAGCAGAATGATCAGTATGCACAACACATTTAGTTCCAATTAAATATGATCAAAATTTATCAAAGGCAAATACTATAGCTAATAACTCTTTCTCGAGTAGTGGTATAATTAATTTGAGCTTCATTAAGAGTTTTACTAGCATAATAAATTACTTTGAAAATTTTATCATATTTCGACCCAAAACAAGCATTAATAGCATAATCACTAGCATCACACATTAATTCAAAAGGGTTTTCCCATTTTGGTGAAATTTTTATAGGTGCAGTGATTAATTTTTCTTTTAATGTTTCAAAGGCTTTACGACGATCAACTCTTCGTTAGCATTTGCATGATCATGTTCTATGTAATTGCTTCCCAATCAATCTTAGACTCCGAGGTAGTCGTTCGGGCATGACATAAACCCTCTTATTTTCCAAAGTTATTTAAAGGATCATGTCATACAAATATAAGTCCTAATTAATTAAAATTGGCAAGATTGCAATATTAATAAATTTAAATTGAAGCCAAACAATAGGATAAGCCTGTAAGTTGCTAAGATTTCTCTGATCCTCACTTATCCCTACTTCTCTTCCTTTGACTCCTGAATATAACCGTTCCAAATTTATCCATTTCTTATTGAAATCTCCAAAATTCAACTTTGAAAACCTTAAACCTTGAAATTCTTGAGAGCAAAAACCACCGATCATTATCGAGAGTTTTCTTAAATGATTTCCGTCATTTAAGATGTAATTAACTATGTGGCTTGCCCTTATGTGGAACTTTAAGAACCTGTAATATAAACCCTGCATAATTTTATATTAAGCAAAGGAACTTGTCGGCTTATAAAATTTGTTCGCAATCAAATAGATGTCACAAATCTTCTAGTTTATTTAATCAATCTCTATCACTAAGCAAAGGTGTCTATTCTTCGGGATAGATACACGATTTGTGATGTAGTGCTCGTTTATATTAACTATTCGGGATGTGAGATCAGTTTGATTTCATATCTAAAATTTCAAATTTAAAATTATTTTCAAAATCAAATACTTAAATTATATATATATATATATATATATATATATATATATATATATATATATATATATATATATATATATATATATATATAGTTAAATTTAAAATCTAAAATTCGCCGACAATTTCTGTAGGCGACCCCCTTTAAAAACACATAACCTAAAAATATGCCGACAACTTCTGGCGACTCCACTGGGAAAAAGTTCCTCTCTCCATTTTTGATTAAATGGTTTTGCTTTCATAAATCGATAGCAGTCCATATCCCTAGTGGACTAAAACTACCATTCTTCCGTTGGAATACCCCGTTCATTTCTCGTCTTGAACGAGTAAAGCCAACTCCCCTGGATTTAGGAGCCACTCGTCTAGACACCCCTAAACGGAGAGGCTCCGAGATCCTTTTACCTCTTTTTCCGAGGTGGGGTGTGGACCCCAATAAGTGTTAGTTTAGAGTGTCCTTCTCGAGTTTTAAAGTCTCAGGCAAGACTTTCCTTTCCAATTCCTAAAATCGCCATTTACCTTTTTCTATAACCTTTTTCCTTTAATCGTTTTATTTCTAACAAAACGAACCTGCTAATAAACAACTCCCTAATAAATAACTTTTAAAAATCACAAATACAATTAAGATAACCAAAATGTGTTCGGACTCGTTTTTCATTCAAATTATTGACGAAAGAAGATAATTCGGGATCACATTCGGAATCGCCCGTAAATGACCGCCCCAGTTAATCTTCTCCTTCACCAATGGAATGGACTTCTCCGCTTACACGGATGAGCGCTGACAATGGAATCATCCGTTTCGGACAAGGATTCGGCAACACGTATGTCAAGTTCGCCGACGCGCCCTTTCACACTAATGGACAAAGTGTTAGAAATCGAGAAACACGTAATCGAGTCTAACTCAAATCGACCAAGAATTCCCTCCCCCGCAAAGGGTCTGCACTGAAGAAGGTCAATGCCGAGGAGGATCGTTGTCTCTACCCTCACCGGTCTACCATCTCCCGCACTCCACCCCCGACTTCGCCAAACCGAAAGGGAAGGAAATCCAAGATGCGATGAGCCCGCCACCGTGGAGGGTACGCATTTGCTACACATCACCGCCAGATCGGGTCCAGTTCAAGAGCTGCACCCCTAACTCGGACTCAAAGGAGAGATAGGCGTAAAGGACGCCAAGATCGGCCGTAGCCGCCGGTTGCTTTTCTATAAGAAATTTCGAGGAAAGAGAAGAACTCGCCCGAGTATATACCTCCGTTGAAGGAGCAGTGTTTCACCTCTCCGCCGCATCGATGAGCAGGAATGTCCGCAGTGGACGCCGCATTACCTCGACCCGCGTACTACAACAATTACAAGATGAAAAGGGATAAGACTACGCCATCGGGCTCGACCGCAAGCCGGTGATATAAAGATCGGCAAAGAAAGAAAGATGCCCCGTGTCGTAAATCTTAAGAAGGATAGGACGGGTGCGACGAAATCCCGCCCTGACCCCGGGACAGAGCCTCGGTTAAGCGCTATATAGAAACCGAAAAGAAGATAAGTTTTCGCCTCCCCCCGTTGTTGTATCGGCCTGCAATGAGGGAGGATACCACCTTCCAACATATAACCGACAGATCATCCGGTCCTAGGCTCACGCGAGAAAGATGGTATGGCGACCTACTACCGGCAAGCTAAGACCAAAACAATGTCCCGAGAAAAGAAGTCCCGCTTTCGGAGACTTGAATCGAAGAAAGTGCTACCGCAACAAGGACTCCAAGAAAGAAAGTTCGCACCGTCACGAGACAACCGCGAGACCGTGCGTAAAGGCCGCCACTAGAGGATGCCATGGACAAGTTAAGGACCGACATCCAATGGTTAGCAAAAGAAAGAGAAGGAAAACTGAGCATGAAGTTGACTCATCAGGGAGTTCATGGATGAGGATCATCCGTCATTGCAGCTCCAATAGCCGCAAAAAGAGATGAATCGAAAGTGATGAGGGCACAAATGAAAGAGATGACACAATTTTGATGGTAAAAAGGATGGAAGAGATGGCCGCCGCCAGCCACTCTCTAGAGTCGTGTTCAGCCTCGTAAAGAGACACCTCGTAATTATCCATATTGGCAAGACAGAGGGAAAAGAGATCACATCCGTCAATGGAGAAGAACAACCAAAGGAAGATCCCCGCACAAAGCATGGATTCCGTAAAAGGACATTAATAGCATGGTAAAAACAAGAGGGTGCGAGAAGCCTCAGCACAAACTAAGCAGTGGAGCATCTATTCGCACGGGTAGACCTTACCCTCGAAGAGTTCGATGTACCAATACCCTGTGCGTTTCGTACCACATCCGTTTAAGACTTTTGATGAAACGGAAACCCCGGCGTGCGCCCATATTTTCTACATATCGTAATGCCTATGGGAGTGACGCTTACTCTTCCGCCGCTCGTCGCCAGCTTGTCAAGGATTGCCTTTGACTAGTACGAATGTCGAATGGTTCGCAAAGACCTTTTCGAACCAGAGAATCTCTTCGCGCGCTGTCAGGCTCGACCACATCACTATCGGTGATCTAGGCAGGAGCAACAAAGTCGAACCGTACTCTTAGTGGATTACATACTAATGGAGAAACTTAAGCATGAAGTGTGAACCACAACAAGAACAACATGCGCTGGTCCTACTTGTGCTATCCATGGCCCGATAGCACTTCTCCTTAAAGGATTTACAATCAAGATCCTCGAGAAGTTGCTTAGCAAGGCCGGAGCTGCAGAGGAAGCAAAAGCAACCTAAGTTTCGTGGACAAGAACGATAAGCGTGCTCATGAAAACATTCGAAAAGAAACTGAATCGTCGCGACAGTAGATAAGGGCACAGCCGCCCGTATACGCTCGTAGTGGCCATGCCTTAGTTATTATCAACCACCCCAACGGACTTATCAGCAACTTTTAAGCAGCTTATCAACAACCTCGGTTCGAGCTATCGCTGCTCAGCATTATGAACAACCGCCTTGTTCATCACGCACCTTAAGAGAACTTCTAACAGAATATCCATTCAAAATCTGTGCGCAGCGAAGTTGTTCTCAGCCTAATGAAGACACTAGATTTTCGGTACCACAGAGCCCAAGAAGCCGGAGGAAACGTAAGAAAGATCATCCGAACTATTGCCCTTACCACCGCATGCTTCCTGGACATGTGATAGAGGATTGCATCACTTTCATGAGTTGGCTGATGACAATCGTGAGAGGGAATACAACGATTCCAAAGGAATACATGAAGGAACCCAGAAAGGAGGTTCGTCAATGTTATTTCAACGGATCCCATTGTTTCGATAAACCCGTACATGACTGGCGATGGATGGAGTACCGGACAAGATCATTAAAGAAAATTCTTGGATCACATCCGTGACCGCCGCACGCGCTCAACTCGTAGTTTGAAACCCGTCGAGCCGCACTATCACTTGCGATTGAAGAACCGCCCCGCAAGGAGGAGAGAAGACGTGGAAGAAAGACATCAGAGGCTCGAAGGGTAGACTAGGGGCCGTTTATCCTAGGATGGTTAAGCTTCGATTCGGGAGAAATCCTCGAACTCCCCGACTCGTATGATTATCCGTCGCCGCGGCGGGATCTTTTAATGATAAGGGTTATGGCGTTATTACGTTGATGTATTTACTGATTATGAAACTAGCAACAACCGGCTTAATCCGGATCTCGATTCCAATACAAATAACGATTCTCAAATCATACATAACCCCGATGACCACGATGAAGAAGATGTTCGCAAAGGAGGCTACGAAAGCTCGACAAGCAACGAGTCCATTTGTGAATTCCCGAGGAGCCCGATCACGATAGAATTAGAACCATCGTACACCGAAGCAACTTTTAGAAGAGCCATTGTTCCAATTCAAGAGGAGACACCGGTAAATTTAGAAGAGATAACTGAAGTCAACCTAAGAAGCGTAAAAGTTATGCCCCGAGAATGGGTCCAAAGGATAAAGGAAAGCGGTGGTTGCTCAAGAAGAGCCAACCAAATAGAGAAACTCGCCTGGCCTCGGAAGAAATGAAGAACATGGTAATAAAGGACATAACGTGCTAGCCCATCTTAGGAAGCTACTGTACCAAACCGAGCATATACGACGCTCGATCCCGTCAAAGGAGACATAGGACCTTCGATCAAGGCTTTACTTGATCCGGTAGATTCGTTTAACTCAAATTACCGCAATCTTCGACGAGGCTTCTGTTTGTTAAGAGAACGGGTGAGGTTTTACCTTCACGCGACAATGTTCCCATTACTCGGGAACACTCGATCACACCCGATCACAGCACATTTCGCAACTATTGGAAAGTTTATGCTCTCCAGAGTGTTGCTTGATCTGGGAGCATCAATCAACATACGGAATCTTCTGACGCCAGCGTATTTGAAAATCGATGCTCGCGAGCTCGGCGTACAAGATGCTATTAAGAGGCTTCAATCAAAAAGGAGAAAGAGCCTTCGGATCGATAACACTACTAATGAAGACCAGTTGATTTAGCAAAGACAACCACAAAATCTACATAATCAACAAAACATCGTTCAACGCTCTAATGGGTCGGCCATGCATCCATGAAAACCTGATGTACCGTCGTCTCTCGCACCAAAGGTGATAAAGTATTACGAAGGAGGGGAATGCTGCATCAAAGGTGATTTGCAACTGTCAGGCACGAAATTAGAATTCATGAAGATGCGGCCTACTAAACGTTCGAAGAAAACAATCTTTCGAGAAATACCATACCAAAGAAGCAAAAGAAGTTCGAGACGACGAAGAACACAGTTCTAGTCCGACAGCCACCACTCGACTTCACGGCGAGATGGTGAATATTTCTCCGGTAAATCGCACCCGTAGGTCGAGGCCGGACAAGGACGGGAAGAAACGCGGGAACGCGACGAAGAAACCGGTCATCGATGCTGATCGGGAGAATGTATCTCCGAAGAAGAAGAAGAAATTAAGAAAGAAGGCCGACAATAAGTCGAAGGAACCACAATTCAAGATCTCTCGAAGATTAAAGAAATGAAGAAGAATATAAATCAATGTACGAGAAGATTAACCATTATGTACATACTATGATTCGACCCCGATCCATTCTAATAAGATCGAGGGTATGGTGGTCAGGAAGTGCATGGTGTGGTACTCCCGTGTTTCTTCTTCCAATACTCGAAAAGATGTACAATTTGAAGATGTTAATATCCGAATTAATGGAATTACCTTTGAGTGGTACTCTCCCCGTGTTCAAAATTTAATTCAACGGGTATTTTGCCTCAATAATGGACAAAAGGCCGATCACAATACGTCAAATGCCTCCTAATTCAAAAAAACATGGTCTCGCATTCGCACAAGGATCGGGGCCGATGATACGGGATTTTTCTATTGTCACTTGTGAACCTAATAAAGAGTGCTCTGAAGCTTCGAAGATCTTCGAGGATCTACCAATCAGCGACGCTTCACTCGAATTCGAGGAAGAAATCAACTACAGTAGGATTTGAAAGTTAATGGAAGTTAACTTAGGTACTAGCGAGAGCCCGCTCACCTTTGTTAGGTCCTTACTCAATAAAGAAGACTAAGACATAATCAAGCTACTAAATGGAATTTTGGGTGACCTGTTATTTCTGGAGTTACCACGAAAATGCCGGATTAGGCTCCAGAAGTCGAGCTCACAAGCTAGAGTAGATCCTACTTCCGTTCCGCCTCGTACAAGCCCTTTAAGAATGCGTCTAGGAAATTGAGCAACAAGTAATAGCCAAAGTTAAGAAGCTAATAGACGCTAAATTTGCCTACGAAGAACAATACCCTACTTGGTTAGCCAACGTGGTACTGGGCCAGAAAGAAGAATTCACGAGACGTAATCATGCTGACGATGGGGATTGATTGCAAAGCATGTCCAAAGGATGAATTTCCACTACCAATCCCGGAATCGATGATCGACATCGCTTCGACGCATGAAATTCTTCATTTATGGATGGATCGTTGGATACAACCGTATAAAGATGGCAATTCGAAGATAAAAAGCTCACGACATTCGTAACGCTCGATCGGAGTGTATTGCTACGCAATGCCATTCGGACTAAAGAACACAGTGGAGCAACATACCAATGAGCGATGACGAAGATTTTTGATGATCTCATTCACAACCAAGTCGAGTGCTACGTGGATGATGTGGTCATCAAAAGCAACCGAAGGAAGATCACCTGCATGATTCGAGAACTGTTTTCGAGCGACTAAGACAATACAATTCCAGGATGAATCCCTTGAAATGCTTTCGTCACCAAGGAAATTATTAGGATTTGTTGTCCGACATCGCGGGATTGAAATCGATCCGGAAAAGATTAAAGCTATTTTAGAAATGCCTCCTCCCAAAACTTTGAAAACAACTACGATCCTTTCAAGGGAAGTTGGCATATCTTCGACGCTTTATCTCAACCTTGTCGTAGGTGTCGCCCCTTCTAACATTAGTTAAAAGGACACCAAATTCGTTTTGATGAGAAATGCCAAATCGCTTTCAAGGACGTTACAATATTTAATGACACCTCCGGCCTTAGCAGCCCTAGCCTCGTAGACCGTCGATGATTGCACGGTGGCTTTAGATGACTCCCTGAGCCCCGTTTAGCCCAGGTCAAGACGAGGGAATGAAACACGACTACGAAGTCGTCGTCTAATCCCGACTCGAAGTAAAGTATCCTCCGATTAAGAAGCATTGCTCACCATGATCTTCGGCCATCAGTGTCGTACATTACATGCTTTCTCATAAGGTCAACCTTATTTCGAGAGTTAATCCGTTGCAATACTTGATGACCCGGATGGACGCTTTCCGCGTACTCTGCTGTGCGGTCGATGATACTATTGCAATTCGACATAACTGCTCCTCTTCACGTCGTAAAGGGACAAGTCCTAGCAGACTTCCTCGCAAAGACACCCTTTGTCATGATCTCGCCTCTCGACGACATTCGCTCGACGAGGAGATAATGAGCCCAGAGGACCCTCGATGATCGAAGTTGGGAACTCGTACTTCGACGGTGCGTCCGCATATACATAAGAACAAAGAATTGCAAACGATAAGGCTCGGTAAGGTAGTAATCCGACTAATCTTTATAACACCGGAGTGGGGGATGTTAAGATATTCCTACCACTTAATGTATCCGGTGTACAAACAACGAGGTCAATACGAAGCCCTATAACCGGATTGGAATTAACCATTCGTATGGGAATAATCTGGACATCAACATCTACGGAGATTCTCAACATCATTCAACAGTCAATTTGACAAGACAGAATTTTAAAGCCAAGACTGAAAGGCAAGACGTATGCTACGAAATCATGGAGCAAATTCCAAATGTTACACCTACAAGATTCGTAAAAAGAAAATGCTCGCCGATACGTTAGCCCACCTTGCAAAGGAATTTGCCCGCTGCGGTGGATTTAGCCGGTTTGAAATGTCACCAAAGACGACAAGTCCTATCACAAACATACGGATACACACACAACCGAAAAGTAGAAGAAACAATCTGCAAAGAAAGGATGTAAAAATACGTAATATTGAAGTGAGCCACTAATAGACTACTTGCAACAGAAAACCCAATGTGACGATAAGTCGATAGCCCATCAAATCAAGAAAAGAACTCGTCTTACGCATTAATAAACAATAAATTATACAGAATGTCTTTCGATCGATGCGGCTAAGATGCCCGAGCGGGTCCGAGGCTCGTAAAATCGTTAAAGAAGTACATTCAGGACTTTGTGGTACTCATCACTGGTTCGAAAATGAAAATGAAGATTAAAAGACTACGGTACTACCGGCCCCTCAATGATGACCGACCGTATGAAAGTTGCCAAAAGCTATCACCGCCAAGTGCACCTGGAGTGGTTTCACACCAAACTCCAAATGTGCTACATCCGATAATCGTATCGTCATTTGAAGCTAGTCATAGATTTAGTGGGTCCGATAGAACCGCCTTCTTCAATAGGACATCGCTTCATTCTCAAGTAGCCTACAAGCTACTTTTCTAAATGGGCAGGTTATATCACTCGTAGAAGTGAAGGCACACAATGTGCTACAGCTTTTCAAGAACTAAGTTGTCTACCGTTTGGGGTGGGCGTCACAGGATCATTTCGTATAATGGGTCTACATTCAAAAGCATAAAGATCAACAATTTTGTTCAAGACATGGATCGATTGGCGATACTCAACGATATACTACCCAAGAGCGAATGGCTCGTCGAGGCTTTTAATAAAACTCTATTCAAATTTTAAAGAAAACTTTGGCCGACAACAAGAGAAATTGGTACGAGAAGGATAGATTTTGGTGGGCCTAAAGGACGACTTTTAGGACTCCTACTCGCCCACGCCTTACGCTTTAGTGTGACGGCCGAGGCCGTCTTGCCCTCGGAAGTTCGGGCCTTCCGTCACTTCCGAATTGTAGCTAAAAGATCACTACAAGAAAATGCCGCACTACGACCGGAAGAATTGGAAAGCTTGGAAGGAAAAGTCTTTCCGCACAGCACTTGGAATCGTATCAAGCCAAGACGCATCAAGGTCCATGATAAATCGTCCGCCCAAGAACTTTCAAAGTCGCGACTTAGTTCTTTGCTTCTCGAAGACCTATTCGCACATCGCACGATAGGTGGTTGACACGCCTAAAATATATACGCTTTTTGCTATATCATTTTACTCATTTTTTATGATATTAAAATTTAAAGGAATGTATTTTGTATGTTTTTTTGTTTTAGATACAAGAAATGGTGATTGGAGCAAAAGGAAGCAAAAACGGTGCAATATGGAGCAAAAACGAGCAAAACAGTACCTCTTCTCACACCTTTCGGGTTAAAGCCTTTGATGCTTAACTTTTGCACTTCTGCATATTTTAATAAGATTACACTTTAAAGAAAGCGTCGTTTTTATACTTATATTGTATTATCTCGTTACAAACGCAACGCAACCGAAATTTACGAAACGGAGCTGAATGCAGCCAAACGGAGCGAAACCGTGGAGCCGCGCAGCAGCCTGCTAGCCGACGGAGGCCTCGTTCTCACCGACGGCAAGATTTTCTTGAGACCACAGAAATATGGCCAAAAAGGCCGCTGACAGTGGCCTCGAACTCCGCCGACAATGTACCCCGCACGACCATGAATCGACATTTTCGGCGGTTTTGGGCCAATATTCGACGTATTTGGACGCTTTTTCGAAGGAGGCGAGGAAACTCTTCAAACTTCATCCATACTCTGAAATGGAGAATATCGGTTAGAAAAGTGAGGAATTAGAGAGGAATTTTTTTTTTTTGGAAAAGAGAAAAAGAGAGGAATGTTTAGGATTCTTAGACAAGAGTGTAATTCGCATTTCTCACTCGAGAGATCGGAGATGAGATTTTCGAGAGAATTTGTAAGGGATTCGCTAGCATTGCATGGACGCTGACTTTATAGAGATCTTTCAGCTTTCTTTCAAAAGAAAAGCTACATTGTTCTTCATTATCTTTTGATTTTGTAAACATTTGCGTAGTGGATTTGTTTTTGCTAAATGAAGTTTCGTGTTTTCCGTGCTTTGCGACACATCTCATTACTCTTTTCTCTTTGGAAATAGTGGCATGAGAGGATTGTACATTATTTTTCTTTACTTTTCTTTTGTAATGAGTAGAAACTATGTTTAGGATTTTGTGATGCATGATAAGTAAACTTAATTATAAATGTGATGGTTTTAACATGCAATTTCATTTACATTACAATAAGGGACCATCGTAGTTTTAAAAATTCATTGTAATCGCATCATCCCGAAAGGGAGTGTGCACTCAACAAAGTGAAACCACATTCAAATTTCTTGATGGTGAAGTTCATGGGGATTGAATGCAAATAAATAGGGAACAATATTAATCGGGCGTAGAATTGAGATTTTAGGGTGACCGACTAAAATCCTCAATTTGATCCTATCGTTTGGGTGCTGAAGTGTAGATGTTAGCCTCGTGCGAGGGGAACGTGGAGCTCCGAAGTAGCCGGAGCATCCTCCCAAATTTAGCCGCATTCCGTAACTAAGCATAGGATTAGTCAAAGTTCTTTTATGCCTTAATTAAATGCTAAAGAATGATCGTTCTATTCGGCACATACAATATTTAATGCATCTCATTCATATACATTATCTATTTCATTACATAAGAATAGTAGTTTTTAGTATCTCAAAATTCTCCAAACCAATTCATCCAAAAAGGGTTATCTTTTAGAATTATTATTTGCACTTACTATAGTTACTATTAAATTTAACACTTGCATTTAGGATTAGTTGCTAGATAAAACACAATTTTAATCGACATTCCAACCTAAGGGAGTAATTGTAGTAGACTAGAATTTGACTAAAGACCTCTTACTTCACTTCCTCGGGGTGGGATCGATAGAGGGGTTTTTAAAGACAACTCTATATTACTCGAAACGATACGTATACTTCGTCTAGTACCTTTAAAGGTGTAAAATATTTTCTAATTTTTATATCATTTAAGATTTTGCACATCAGCCACTATTTATAAATCGGGTCAAGTGTTCGGCCATCTTTTGAAGTTAATTTACTGCGTAATTGCGGGTCGGGTCAAGTTTTTGGCGCCTTCGCTGCCGAGTTTCCTTGCAGAAGAACTTCAGGAGAAATTTTTAGCTGAAATAATTAGCCGTACTGAAAACTGTAGTGTCGTAAAAACTATTTTGTGTGGAAAGAGTTTTATATGAAAAAGTGTTGTGAAAAAAAAGAAAAAACTGTTTATATGAAAAACAAGGTGTTTGTAAAAATATTTTGTTGTGTTGAATATATTTCATCTGTTATTTGTTTATTTGTTAATGTATTGTTTGTTGTGTTAAGTATACGAAACAAAGGATCTAAGGTGGATTGTGTCTTATGATACCGAGTTTGAAGAAAATAAAAAAATAAAAATACTGAAAGGACTCGAAAAACTAGAAATGGAAATGGAAAACTTTCAAGATAGTAACTTGGAAAATCATCATACTTCATTGAGGGATTACGTAAATCCTACGACACATGAAATTCACTTAAGTATACAAAACCCCGTCGTAGAAGCCGACTGCTTCGAAATAAATCCGTAGATTATCCTACTGGTAGAACAATCAGTTTAGGGGAACTCCCTTGAGGATCCCTATTTATATTTATCAAATTTTCTAGAACTTTGTGCTACATTTCGTTATAACTAGTATGTCGCACGATGCCGTTAGACTAAGACTTTTTCCTTTCACTAAGGTATAAGGCTAAAATGTGGTTATACTCATTAGCACATGTTTCTATTAAAAATTCGGTGGATTTAACTCAGAAATTCCTAGCTAAGTATTTTCCACGTTCAAGGACTACCAAACTTAGAAACGATATTATCTCATTTTGTCAATATGAAGGAGAATCAATATACGGCTTCGTGAAAGATTTAAGGAACTCCTAAGAAAGTGTCCACACCATGCTCTGCCCAATTGGTTAATCATTCAAGCATTTTATAACGGTTGCAGGAACTTTTAGGTCTATAATTGATGCCGCCGCAGTGGACTATTAATGTCAAAATCATTTGAATGAAGTGTATGCATTAATTGAAGAAATGACTACAAATGAATTTTAATGGCCCTCTACAAGGTTAAATCATAAAAGTGTAGCTAGTGTTCATGATACAGATACGATTACAATTCTTGCATCTCGTATTGCCGCAATATCAAGGAAGTCGTGGGACCACTAAATGAACCAACCTCAATTTACTCCTTTAAGTGAGGAAAGTTCATTAGTACCTATGATTGATTCTAAATTATTATATGAATTGGCCTAAATACCCAAAATTGAACTTTAATTAATTAGGGTTAACCACATATCAAATTAACTTAAAAACAATTCTCCACTATCCTTTAAAGATAGGAGAACACCACATAAAAATTTGAAACCAATTGGACTTGATTAACCTCACCAAATGGGTTGATTAAGCCTCTTAAGCAAAAATGGGTAAAATTAAACTTTAAAAATTCATAACTCACAAAATACATTTCAAAAATCTACAAAAATGGTTTTGGAGCTTCTCTGATATCAGAGGAACTTAGGAAAATTAAAATTATAATTTTCTAAAAAGTTGATTTTTATCATTATTTTAATATTTTTAATAATTAATAATAATAAAAATCATAAAAATATTAAAAATCACCAAAATGTCACATTTTGAATTCTAATCATTTAGGGACAAACCAAGTATTTTTTTTAAGTCCCTAGGGTAAGATATTGAATTTTAAAGGCTTAATGTAATTTTTAATATTAAAAAAATGTATTTTCCAACCTTTTCACTAAAATAATTCTACTAAATCAAAAAAAAATCAAAAAAATATAAAATTTATTTCTCTGGACTCCTTGAGGTCAGAGAGATCTAAAAAATATATAAAATCCTTTTTTCAACTTTAATTTTATTTTAAAATTAATTAATACTCCAAAATTCAAAATAATTCTAATAAACAAAAAATCACCAAAATTGGTCCAGATGGTCCTCTGGTCATTAGAAACATCCCATAATTTTCTCAAGGATAGAAGCATTTCCTTGGTCATGTTGTTGAATTTTCTTTGAAAACCCTCTATTTTCCTTTAAAAAATAATTACATAAATAAGTTAAATACAGAAAAATCACATTTTCTCCTCTAATGTCTTAATTGACTTGTGAGTGAGGTTACATAGAAATTTCAAGTTCATTTGAGCTTAATTTAGTGAGTTATAGAATTATTAAGCTTAAAGGGCAAAAATGGTAATTAAATTCTTTAACCCTTAATTAAAATTTTAGGATTAATCAAAAAAGGGGAGGGTAAAATATTTGATTTTAAACTGATTTTGGATGATTGTAACTTAAATGATTAAGGGTAGAAACCTATTAACCATTTCAAATATAATTAAAATAAAACTTTTATTAATTAATTAATTGAAATTTTGGGAGAATAATAGAAATTAGAATTATTAAAGTAGGGATATTATTTAAGAGGATATTTATTCTTTAATTTAAAAATCCCTAAATAAATCACTTCAATAATACTTAAGTCTTAATTAAAAAAAATTAAAATAATAATCTCAATTAAATTAAAATTGAAATTTAATTAAAAGAAAAATAAATTGAGATCAAATTAAGTTAAATTAAACTAAATTAATTTAAATTAAATTAAAATTAAACTAAATTAAAATTAAATCAAATTAAAATTAAATTAAATTTAAATTTAAATTGAAATTAAATCAAATTAAAATTAAATTAAAATTAAAATTAAATTGAAATTAAATTAAATTAAAATTAAATTAAAACTAAATTTAAATTGAAATTAAATTAAATTAAAATTAAATTGAAATTAAATTAAATGAAAATTAAATTAAATTAAATCAAAATGAAATTAAATTGAATTAAATTAAATTAAAATCATTTAATAACAAACCTAAATGAAATCATTAAGAATTAAATCTAAAATAACTTAAACACTATTCCAAACTTAAACTAATTTTCTATAATTAAGTCAAAATTAAAATTAAATCATTAAGTTTAAATCATTAAAATACTTAATGAGTTGATTTGCCCTTTTAAAGCTCTTGTTATTATAACTCTTAAATGAGGTATCAAGTGAAGTGTTACCTCACTTATAGGATATTCGAATGTCCTAGTTCATTGAAGCAAAAGAACAAAACTCAAACTCCCGGATGATTAATTCACTTGTATAATTAAATTCTCTTGGACTTAAAACAATCCTAGAGGTATTGAAAAGATGTTTAAGACTCGTCTTAAGAACTTCCTCAATATGATAGGATGTTTATAAGAACAATTGAATTTAATTGTTCTTTGATGAAGAAAATCGTCCTTAAACCAAAACACAAGAACCTAGACGTCATAGGAGATGACTAGCAATAGGATTAGGACTTTGGTAGACAACCAGAAATCTTTCCCTTAGCTTTACCTAGGTACTTGTTGGAATATTTAAATGCCTTAATATGTGTTTTAAGTGCGACTTGGGATGACGGGAAGACCCTCCGAGTACGCTTTTATTTTATTACAATTTACTTTATTGCAATTTACTTACAAGCATCGTACTTTACTTTTCTTGCATGATAAACAAGCTGTTGCATGAAAACCAAAACTTTTAGGATAGTCCCTGAATCGAAACCAAAATTAAATTAAAAATCATTACAAGATAAAATTCACCGCCACAACATTTCAAAATATAAAACAACTCAAAACTTAATCACAAACAGAACAACAAAACTACAATTGCAACTAAATTAAAACGTCTCGTTGAATGATCGGGAATACCTCAGATGATGTAACTCACGTGTTGCTAACGGGATTTCCCAAGGTTTAAATGAAAGTGTGGAACTCATTCAGTTGAGTTTAGCAAATTCATCTGGACTAAGTGAATTTGATGAAAATAACGGTGTCGGGATCACGGAACCGTGGGATCTTAATCGGTTCTGTTTAAACAACTTTAAGATTTGTTTTAATTAAAATATTAAAAACACTTGGATTTTAAGATTTTCTCTAAACCAAAACACTTCTCTCATCTCCTGATTTATGACTTCTAAAACCAAACCTCTGCAACAACAAAGAGCTCGGAGCATGGTGGGCAGCAAGGCCATCGTCAGCTGCAAAACTCGGATCTACATCAACTAAACATTCCTATAATTTAAACAACAAAGCCATAGGATTTCGAGGGAGTTTGCTTAGTGCAACATAAATCCTCAACTCTTCGTTAGGCATTTGCATGATCATGTTATGTAAATTAAGCCACTAACCGGTCTTAGGACTCCGAGGTAGTCGTTTGGTACGACATAAACCCTCACATCTTCTAGAGCTGATTGTATGATTATGTCATACGAATATAAGTCCTAATTAACTAAAATTGGCAAGATTGAAATATCAGATAATATTAGGATTTTCTTAAATTCGAGCCAAACAATAGGATAGTTTGGGAAGTTGCCAAGATTCCTCCTGATCCTCAGCTTCTCCTACTTCTCTTCCTTTGGATTCTAAAAAATTAACTATTCCAAATTTGATCTATTCCCTATTGAAACTCCAAAATTCAATCCTTTGAAAACCTTAAACTTCGAAATTCTTGAGAGCAAAACCACTGATCATTATCGAGAGTTTTCTTAAATGATTCCCGTCATTTAAGATGTAATTAACTATAGGGGCTTGCCCTTATAGGGAACTTTAAGAACCTAGGTAATATAAACCCTGCTTAATTCATTTATATTAAGCAGGGGAACTTGTCGGCTTATAAAATTGGTTCGCAAACCAAGCAGATGTCACATAATCTTCTAGTTTATTTAATCGAGCCCCATCATCAAGCGGTGTGTCTATTCTCGGGATAGATATACGGTTGTGGTGCGGTGCTCGTTTATATAAACTATTCGAGATGTGAGATCAGTTTTATTTCATATCTTAAAATTTTGAAACTCAAAATTATTTTCAAAATCAAATACTACTTTCTAAATTATATATATATATTTAAGTTAAATTTAAAATCTAAAAAAATTTGCCAACAATTTCTGTTTGGCGACCCCTTTTTAAAATACAACACATAACCTAAAAATATGCCGACAGGAAGTTGGCATATCATCGACACTTTATCTCGAACTTGTCAGGTAGGTGTGAGCCCTTCTCGGCATTAATTAAAAAGGACGCCAAATTCATTTGGGATGAGAAATGCCAGCGGGCTTTCAAGGACGTTAAGCAAAATTTAATGACACCTCCTGTCTTAGCAGCCCCAGTCTCAGGTAGACCGTTGATACTTTATACCGCGGCTTTAGACGATTCTCTCGGAGCCCTGCTAGCCCAGGTCAATGATGAGGGAAAAGAAAACGCTTTCTACTACCTAAGCCGTCGTCTAATCCCGACGGAAGTAATGTATCCTCTGATTGAGAAGCATTATTTGGCCCTGATCTTCGCCTCTCAAAAGCTCAGGCATTACATGCTTTCTCATAAGGTCAACCTTATTTCGAGAGTTAATCCGTTGCAATACTTAATGACTCGACCGACGCTTTCTAGCAGACTTGCCAGGTGGTCGATGATACTATTGCAATTCGACATAACTTTCGTTCCTCTTCGCGCCGTAAAGGGACAAGTCCTAGCAGACTTCCTCGCAGCACACCCTTTGCCGGCGGATCCGCCTCTCGACGACGATTTGCCTGACGAGCAAATAATGAGCCTAGAAGACTCTGATGATCGATGTTGGGAACTATACTTCGACGGTGCGTCCTCAGCACAGAAGAACAAAGAATTGCAAACGATAATGCCCGGTAAGGCAGGAATCGGACTAATCTTTATAACACCGAAGCGGGGAATGTTAAGGTACTCCTACCACTTAACAGAACCGTGTACAAACAACAAAGCGGAATACGAAGCCCTCATAACAGGACTGGAATTAACCATTCAGATGGGAATAACGGACATCAACATCTACGGAGATTCTCAGTTGATCATTCAACGAAGTCGTCGGACGATAGCGAATTTTAAAGCCAAGGCTCGAGCAGTACTTTCAGTATGCCATGAAATTGTTGGAACAAATTCCAAACGTAACAATCTACAAGATTTCCAGAAGAGAAAATACTCTCGCAAATGCATTAGCCCGTCTTACAAAGGAATTTGCATGCTTGCAAGTTGACTCAGTTGAAGTGTCAGTCTAGGGACGACAAGTCCTATCACAACTCTTCATGGATACAATACACAAATTAGAAAAAGCAGAAGAATCAATTGCAGCAGTGACAGAAAATATAGAAGATTGGAGGCAGCCACTGATAGACTTTTTGCAAACAGGAAACCTACCGGATGATAAGTCGTTAGCCCATCAAATCAAGAAAAGAACTCTTTCTTATGCATTAATAAACAATATGTTATATAGAAGGACTTTTTGACCAGATGTGGCTAAGGTGCCTGAGCGGGTCCGAAGCTCGTGAAATTGTCAAAGAAGTACACTCAGAATTTTGTGGCGCTCATCAGTCGGGCCCGAAAATGAAAATGAAGATTAAGAGACTAGGGTACTACTGGCCCTCAATGATGACCGCTGCATGAAAGTTGCCAAAAGTTGTCTCCAGTGCCAAGTGCACAGAGTGGTTCTACACAAACCTCCAAATGTACTACATCCGACAATCGCGTCGTGGCCATTTGAGTGTTGGGGCACATATATAGTGGGTCCGATAGAATCGCCTTCTTCAAGAGGACATCGCTTCATTCTTGCGGCTACGGACTACTTTTCTAAATGTGCAGAAGCTATACCACTCAGAGAAGTGAAGGCACACCACGTGCTTACGGTTTTCGAGAACCAAGTCGTCTACCGTTTTGGGGTACCGTGCGGGATCATTTCGGATAATGGGTCGCATTCAAAAGTACAAAGATCAACAATTTTGTCGGAAGACACGGGATCGATTGGCAATACTCAACGATCTGCTACCCGAGAGCAAACGGCTTGGCCGAGGCTTTTAATAAAACTCTCGTTCAAATTTTAAAGAATACTTTGGACGACAACAAGAGAAATTGGCACGAGAAGTTGTTAGAAGCCTTATGGACCTACAGGACGACTTTTAGGACTCCTACTCAGTCTACGCCTTACGCTTTAGTGTACGGGTCCGAGGCCGTCTTGCCCTGGAAGTTTAGCTTCCGTCACTCCGAAGTGCGGTTGCGAAAAGATCACTACGAAGAAAATGCCGGACTACGGCCGGAAGAATTGGAAAGCATGGAAGGGAAAAGACTTTTAGCACGGCGAGAATGCGGAGCCGCATCAAGCCAAGATGATCCAGGCCCATGATAAATTGGTCCGTCCAAGGACATTCAAAGTCGGTGACTTGGTTTTAGTTCTCAGAAGACCTATTCTTGCACATCGCAAGATAGGTGGTAAGTTTGAACCAACCTGGGAGGGACCATTTGTGGTCGAGACAGTCTACTCTGGAGGTTCCTACCAACTGGTGAATTGCCGTGGAGAATGACCCATGCTTCTAATCAATGGACGGTATTTAAAGAAGTATTACGCAACCTGATGTTTCGAAGGGTGGCCTCTAAAGTAGAATCTTATCCCTAGAAACACGGGTGAAGTAATCACTTTGTGGCTGGGTCCGAACCCAAAACAAAATAAAATGGATGATAAAAAAAATCTCATCAACGAAAATGTTAAAAAGAAAACAAACATCGGAAATCGTAATAATAAAATGTCAATCTTTCCTTTTAAATCCATTCATTCCTGATATTTTCTCATCTCTTCCTACTTTCTTTAAATTTAAAAGAAGTGAATAAGAATTTCTAAGTGTTTTTCTTATTGTTCTTGTTCTTAGTACAGCCCCTGATCCTTTTCTTGTTTTTTTTTTCGCAGGGAAATGTCGAACGGGCGGTTGGTTCTAAACTTGTCTAGCACTTGATGAAAAGAGGGTGAGGGATGGAGCAGTGATAGAGATTGACTCAGACTTCACACCAGCCGGCTTACAATACGAAGAAAATGATTGGATCCCGAGTTGATCGAGAAGAACTTCACAGACCGGACGGTGATGAAAATAGGTGGCCCGAGCCACCGATCCGATGATGAAAAAGAAAAGAAAATGCCGCTCATGCAGCCGGAGAAGATAAGAAAGTTAAGTCCGTGGTTGCCAAAGCGAGAGGGTAGGCTTGTCGACGCCGCGCCCGCGAAATTCGAGGGGTAAGGAGAGCTACTCTCATCGCTTACCCAACAAAGAAATAAGAATCGTCTCATTCGCAAAATGTTGACGAAGTTAGCGGAAGATCGAACATAAACGGACTGTGGATACGCGTTAGTGCAAATGCTCCAAGGAGACCGGTTCGTCAGGAACCAGAAAGAAGAAAGTCAACTCCAAGAAAGTCGAAATAGATAAAGGAAGTACCAAGAAAAGCAGAAATAGAGTCAGTACCTCGACGCCGAGCAGATGTACCGGATCTGAAGTGTCTTGTTGCAAAAGCAACCCCGGAGGATGTCCTTACAGAGACTATCCCCGAGGAGCTGAGACATGCAGAAGAATGTGCTAGGTTGAGCCATGCATGCTGCAGTATGTTACTAGACACCGAGGACTTCAGATAATCCCGGAATACGAGCTGGAGAAAATGCAACTAGTTGAGAAGAAAACCTTTGAATACTTTGAAAGAATTAGAGACAAGAGGGTCAACATTTTAGACGGTCTCGAGCTGCATACAGATGTATTCTCAGATTACGAGCAACAAATTGTAGACTGCATCCTCGAATTACTGAAAATGGGCTGAGTTAGCCGCCTGAGAGAAAAGACCTATTCAGAACCCCGAAGATGGATGCCGGGAAAAGGAAGAGTTACAATCCAATGCGGATGTTGCTACAATTTTGCCATAGACAGAAAAGGAAATCCACCAGGGATACTCCGTCGCAGTGAGGTGGATCCGATGCCAAGAATCATTAAGAGAATGGTGAAAAGGATGATAACATGGAGGGTATTGCCTGCAGATTGCATACCCAACAGCTGCATTATTAACATCTACAAGGAAGGTGACTGCATACCTCCACATATAGACCATCATGACTTTGTTAGACCCTTCTGCATAGTGTCATTCGTCAACCAGTACAACATAATGTTCGGATCTGACCTCCGGATTGCAGGCCCCGGTGAGTTCCGAGGGCCGGTGGAGATATCATTACCGGTAGGTTCCGTCCTGGTGTTAAAAGGAAACGGAGCAGACGTTGCGAAGCATTGCATTCCAAGATTACCTGTGGAGCGGATCTCAGTTACTTTTAGAAGAATAGACGACAGAAAAATGTCTTACCACTTTCAGCCAGATCCAGAATTGGAGAGTCTCCGGCCCTACGAGTTGTGAGTTACATGGGAAATAGCACACCTCCAATACACATCCATGCGGCATTCCCGCCGAGGGTGGCTTGGAAGGTGATGTTATTGCCCATGTTTCTTACTATTCATACATGGATTTTTGACAGACGCTTTTGGATGGATCAACAAGAATCTTACACAATCCGTTTTGGATTAACA
Source organism: Papilionanthe hookeriana x Papilionanthe teres (assembly GCA_022702705.1). Classification (NCBI taxonomy): domain Eukaryota; kingdom Viridiplantae; phylum Streptophyta; class Magnoliopsida; order Asparagales; family Orchidaceae; genus Papilionanthe; species Papilionanthe hookeriana x Papilionanthe teres. Next base: position 67,795,413 of record CM040435.1, on the reverse strand, counting down.
TGGATTGTATGAGACATTAAATTTCCGAGGAAAATGTCATCATGATTAGATCAAGTTGTATGATGTATTTTCAGCAAGTTGGAATGAAAACGACTACGTCATATTTTGCCTTCACCTCTTTTTGTACAAATTGAGTCGGAAACGCCATTAGAGTTAAATGAACTTTGAACGAAGAACAGAAAAGAAAAGAAAATAAATGAGAACTTTTCCTAAAAAATCTGAATATTAAATGAACTTCAAATTTACATGAACACTAAATAAACAACAAAAAATAAAATGGGATCGTTAAAGGACAAACAAAATGAATCTAAACTCTGAATTGAATTTCGATCTCAAACCTCTGATTCGAACCTTTCAGTTCTTTCCTCCATTGAAATATGTTGGAAACTCTTTTGAAATTTGAATATTCTCTTTGACTTGTCATTAAGTCAAGTCTTTTCAGCTTGGTAAGCTAACCAGATCTCTTTCCTTTGTGTTTTAGAGGATCGACTAATTCTGTTGACACGGAGCCACGAACTTTGTTCGATTTGGTTCTGATGGCATAAGACTGGGTCCCTCTTCATACAGATAAATTTCCAAGACTGGTACCAAATTCCAGTTCTCTTCCTCTCGAGGTCGGTACCAAATTCCGACTCTCTTTCGAATTGATACCAAATTTCAATTCTAAATTCCGAGACTGGTACCAAATTCCAGTTCTCTTCCTTCGAGGTCGATACCAAATTCCGACTCTCTTTCGAATTGATACCAAATTTCAATTCTAAATTCCCGAGACTGGTACCAAATTCCAATTCTCTTCCTTCGAGGTCGGTACCAAATTCCGACTCTCTTTCGAATTGATACCAAATTTCAATTCTAAATTTCCGAGATCGGTACCAAATTCCAGTTCTCTTCCTTTCGAGGTCGTGCTAAATTCCGACTCTCTTTCGAATTGATACCAAATTTTAATTCTAAATTTCGAGGCCGGTACCAAATTCCGGTTCTCTTCCTTCGAGGTTGGTACCAAATTGATTGTCTTTCGAATTGATACCAAATTTCAATTCTAAATTTTTGAGACTGGTACCAAATTCCAGCTCTCTTCCTTCGAGGTCGGTACCAATTCCGACTCTCTTTCGAATTGATACCAAATTTCAATTCTAAATTCCCGAGACTGGTACCAAATTCTAGTTCTCTTCCTTCGAGGTCGGTACCAAATTACGACTCTCTTTCGAATTGATACCAATTTTCAATTCTAAATTTTCGAGACTGGTACCAAATTCCAGTTCTCTTCCTTTCGAGGTCGGTACCAAATTTCGACTCTCTTTCGAATTGATACCAAATTTCAATTCTAAATTTCTGAGACTGGTACCAAATTCCAGTTCTCTTCCTTCGAGGTCGGTACCAAATTCCGACTCTCATTCCAATTGATACCAAATTTCAATTCTAAATTTTTGAGACTGGTACCAAATTCCAGTTCTCTTCTTTCGAGGTCGGTACCAAATTCCGACTCTCTTTCGAATTGATACCAAATTTCAATTCTAAATTTCTAAGACTGATACCAAATTCCAGTTCTCTTCTTTCGAGGTCGGTACCAAATTCCGACTATCATTCGAATTGATACCTAAATTTCGATTCATAATTTTCGAGACTGGTACCTAAATTTCGGTTCTCATTTCAAGGTCGGTACCTAAATTTCGACTCTCTTTCCGAGATCGATACCTAAATTTCAATTCTCTTTCAGGATTTATACTTAAATTTCAAATCTCACTCTCTCGAGATCAGTACCTAAATTCTGATTCTCATCCTTTTTCCGTCGATACTTAAACTCTTATTCTCACTCCGAGGCTGGTACCTAAATTCCAGTTCTCTTCGCAATCCCGAGGTTGAAACCCAGGTTTCAATCCTCTTTTCAAATCCAAATTTCAAATTCAAAATTTCCTTAAATTGATTTTAAATTAAACTTCAATCGAAATTGAAACTCGAAACAAATCGAAATCTAAACTCACACATTGAAACTTGAAATTTAAAAGTAAAATGAAATCTAAATCGAATTCCCCAGATCTTGTGATTTGGAGTCCACCTCCTTTTCCATTCCCCAGCGAGAGTTCAGAAATCTCTAGTCTTGGAAAAATACATGATACTCCCCAGTGGAAATTCTTCTACTTCGACCTAAGTTTGTCACTTGGACATCTGTGTTGGTTTTTTTGATCTCTTCGGTCAACGCCAATACGCATGGTGCGCTTGGTTAGCACACCACACCTATTGGGGGTCCATTTGTTGACCTCAATTTTGGTGAGGTCTTTTGCTTCTCTATTTAGTACTTAGGATTTAGCCTTAGGTTTTTCCTTTGACTAATCTTAGAGGACTAGAAATGGAACCCACCATTTGAAAATTCAAACTATTTCATAACTCCCTGCAAACCCCACAAGCTTGATTTTAGACCCCTAATCACCTAGAGGGTTGAAATCAAATGTGGAGGTTTAAAGGATGAGTTCCCTATAGGACTCTTTGGCCTTAGGACTACCCTGGGTGGCCTGGTCTGGTGATGGTTGACCTGCACACACTACACTCTCACACACATTTCAAGTCCTAAAACCACACCCTCACCTAACTTGACTTCCTGACTCATGTAGGCAATTCATATAGATGGTCCTCAACCCCTAAGCCCCTGGCTAAGAGGGTTAGGAACAACATAGTGAATGCCTCAAATGAGTCCTCTCATGGCTCATATGAGCTTGATATGGCTTCATGACTCAACCAAAATGATTCCATTTCACTTACACTTGATCAATCTTTCTTTTTTCAAAATTTCAGTTTTTGACCCCCGGGGTCCCGGACCCACCAAACCTACCAAATACCCTTGAAATAACCCAAAATTTGCAAAATTACCCAAATTACCCAAGATTCCTCAAATCTAATCCTAAACACTTCCCACCACTCAAATTGACCATCTTTGGCCAAAAATACCAAAATTTCCAAAAATACCCCTAAACCCCCGCCCCCAAATTACCAAAATACCCTTTTACCCCAAAAATCCAAAAATTCTAAAAATTCACAGAAAATTCCAGAAAATCCCAAATATTCTCAATTTCATTTTGTTCAACTAAACCATGGGCCAATTTTTCCAATTATTCCCCACTTTTACCAAAACCCCAAATTTGACCCATTTTTTTAACCCAAGTGAACCTAATGTCAAACCAAACCACCCCAATTGACCTCAATTTTGGTCTAATTCAATCATAAACTTCAATTCATTATCCCCAATATCAATTTAGACCAAATTCAAGTCCAATTTGATTGAAATTTGGGCCCAATTCCAATTTGGGGCTTAAGGCCCAATTTTGACCCATGACCCAAACCTAGCCCAATTCAACTCCCATTGGCCCCAAATCTTTTCTAAAGCCTTCCTAACATCCCCATAAACAAAACACTAACTTGATTTGCCCAAAATTTGAACCTAAACTCCACCCAAACCTAACCCAAAACCAAAATCCCTTAAATTGACCTAAGCCTAAACCTAACCCAAATGGGCCCAAATCCCAAAATTAGAGCCCAACTAAAGTTGAAAACTCTTTGTAACACTCCCATAAACATTTTTCAACATTAATTTTACACCAAATTCAAACTTAGCCCAACCTTAGCCCAAGTTAGCCCAATTTGGCCCACCTTGGCCCCTTTACCAAAAAGCCCAAATTCAACCCAATTCTACTCCAAATCACACCAAATTGATTCCAAACCATTCATGAAACATCCCTAAACTAAACCCAACATTTATTTGGCATGGTCTTTCACAAAATTTTTTCATCCAAAAGTCCATTTTGAAATATAAAGGCCCACCCATTTAAGCCTTTTAAAAAGCCCACTTCCACCAAACCCAAAAGCCCAAAAATTCATCCAAAGCCCACATGACAATTCCTTCTCATCATCCACTTGATAAAATCATTCCATAAAGTTTGAAACCTTTGATTAAATCATTCCAAATTAGGCTTTATCCAAATTCCCATCAAAATGCCAAAATTCCTAAAATCCATTCCAATAGAATTGACTAAGCCATCCCCAAGCCCAAATGAAGCCATGAAGCCATGTGTGAGTCACATGCAAGCCATGGAAGACACTTTCCACATCACCAATCCGTTTATGGCAAAGGAGGGAATCCCTTTCTAAGCTTCCCCTTAAGCCTTTTTAACCCCTTTGATGTCACACCCTAACCCAAAATTAACTTAAACAATCTTGATGGGGACTTCACCACACATGTGAGGTTGACCCAAGTGATTCTTTTCAGCCCAAAACCAGGCATTGGGTGGTGCACCAAGCCTAAAACCATGGGTTGACCAAATTAAACCCAAAATAAGCCTCCCCCAATTCCATTTCAATTTAGCCCCTTTACACTTGGCCAACTCCAATTGACTTCACAAAATTCAAACCCTGACCCTCCTGATCAGGATGGTGACCTGACCCTGGCCGGCCAGCAACCACAGCCGCCGGAAACCACCAGGCCGAGAGCACCCATATGAGCCAATTTTTGAATTCTTCCTTGCTGACTTATCCCATGCCTGATGGCCACCATGGTTGTTCTTCTCCTCACCAGAGCAGTTGATCCAAGCCACTAAACCCCCTTGGGAAGCCTTCCAGCCATGTCTATTTAAACCACACCACCTCTCGGCCAAAGAAGGTGTTGAACCAAACCTTACCAAAACTCTGCCAAAATCACTCTAAATCCCTCTCTAGACATAAGAACTTGATCCCCACTAAAATCCAGCCCTAAAGCCCTCTCTATGAGTCCAATTTTGGAGTTGAAATTCAAGCCCAAAACCAGGACACTTCACCACAGTGGGCCAATCTTCAAATTAATTGACTCTACACCTTCACCAGACCAAGAGGAGAAGTTCCCCGACAAAAGCCCCCTCACCATGCCAGCTATTGCTTCCAGCCTCCAAGCTTTGTGATCGGCCTTGGTTACTTTTATACCTAGGCATTTCCCCAGAGCAAGAGACTTCATCTGGAGCTTGCTTGGACTCAATCGAAGGTGACACAAACTCTTCCTCCCGAGCTCCTAGAGATTCTCCATTTAGTTTGAGTTGATTTCAATGCACCTTAGCCATATAGATGTGTTCGTCTCTTCAAGACGAATCGATAGAGTATAAGAACGTAAAAACCCAAAGAGAATTGAGTGAGAGCTCAAGGTTTTAGTGTGGACGGTCACGGGTGCACACCAGTCGTAGACGATGACCAGTCGCCGTCCGATCGCGCGTGTATCGTGTGAACGGTCCAGATTGTGCCAGATCGAAGGATGGAGCGAGACCGCGGGCAGCGTGGCATCCGACTCAGATGGCGACGTCGAATGGGAGCGCGCCGCGTGGGCCTTCGGAGCTGCCGAGGTTGATGCGGCGCTGACTGGGTTAAGTAGGAAATAGGTTATTTTCTATTTATTTAAATTCCCAGAAATTGAAAAATCCATATCTTTATGTAGAAAAATCACAAAAATAAAATAAAAAATACCCTCTTGCTCAGTGAACAGAGGAGAATAATGTGGAAAAGAAATCAAGTTAATTGGATGACTATTTTATTTTTAATAATTTATTTACTATTTCCAATGTTTTGATTATCCATTTGCATAGACAATTCACCATGGCATGAAACCATAGGACTTTTGAAGCCTCTGATCTTGGGAACAACCCCTGAATTCTTTAAGGTCAGAGGCCATCTCTGTGAAAAGTTATTGATTTTTCAAGTTCATGTCACTGTTTTAGGTATTCTAATTCCAATAATTAGCATGTTGTAAAATAAATTCTAGGAAAATTTGGTGATGTTTCTTAGGACCAGAGGACCCCATGAAAAATATATTTTGAGTTAATTCATTCATAATAACCCTAATTGGCCTAAACTCCCAAAATAGAATTTGAATTAATTAGGGTTAACCACACACCAAATTTACTTGAAAACAATTCTCCATTGCTCTTTAGGGTCAAAGGAACCTTACATAAAATTTTGAAATCAATTGGACTTGATTAACCCCACCAAATGGATTGATTAAGCCTCATAAGCAAAATGGAACTTTAAAAATTCATAACACCAAAAATACTTTTCAAAAATTCAGAAAAGTGATTTTGGAGCTTCTCTGATATCAGGGGAGTTCAGAAAGTTGATTTTTCACAATATTTTAATATTTTAATAATTAAAAAATAATAAAAATCACAAAAATATTAAAAATCATAAAAATGTCACATTTTGACTTTTAATCACTTAGGAACAAACCAAATATTTTTCCTAAGTCCCTAGGATAAGATATTGAATTTTAAAGGCTTAATGTAATTTTTAAAATTAAAAAATGAATTTTCAACCTTTTTCACTAAAATAATTCTAATAAATCAAAGTAAAATCAGAAAATTATAAATTTTGTTTCTCTGGACTCCTTGAGGTTAGAGAAATTTAAGAAAAATATAAAATCTATTTTTCAATTTTTATTTTATTTTAAAATTAATTAATACTCTAAAACTCAAAATAATTATAATAAATAAAATATAATTCAAAAAATCACAAAAATTGGTCCAAGTGGTTCCCTACTCATTAGAAACTTCCCATAATTTTCTTAAGGAAAGAAACTTTACCTTGGTCATGTTGTTAAATTTCCATGTAAAACCTATATTTTTCACTAAAAATAATTATATAAATAAATTAAAGTCAGAAAAATCACATTTTATCCTCTAATGTCTTAATTGACATGTGAGTGAGGTGACATAAAAAATTCAAATTCATTTGAGCTCAATTTAGTGAGTTATGAAATAAATAAGCCTTAAAGGGCATAAAGGTAATCAAAGAATTTTAACCCTTAATTAAACTTTAGGTTTAATCAAAATGGAGGGTAAAATATTTGATTTTAATTTTCTCTTGGATGATTGAAACTTTGGGAAATTAAAAGGGTAGAAACCCATTAAACACTTTGAAAATATCAAAATGAAACTCTAATTAATTACATAATTTAAATTTTGGAAAGAATGAATTTAAAATTTGGATTATTAAAATAGGGATATTATTAAGAGGATATTTATTTTTTAATTTAAAAATCCCTAAATAAGTCACTTCAATAATATTTAGTTCTTAATTAAAAATTAAAATGATAATCCAAACTAAGTAAATTTAAAATTAAAAAAATAAATAAATAACCCTTAAATTAAAGAAAAAGTTCAAAATATTAAATAGTTTAATAAAAATAATTAAATTAAATTAAATTAAATTAAATTAAGTAAAAATTAAATTAAAATTAAAATTAAATTAAACTAAAATTAAATTAAATTAAAATTAAATTAAAATTAAATTAAATTAAATTAAATTAAATCAAATTAAATTAAATTAAATCAAATTAAATTAAATTAAATTAAATTAACATCACTTAACAACAAACCTAAATGAAATCATTAAGAGTTAAATCAAAACATTTAAAAGATTTCAACACCTTTTTTTAATATAAGTAAATCCAAAACATAAAAAGTTAATCTGAAACACTTAAAGTGTAAAGATTTAAATTAAATCTAAAATAATTCGAACCCTATTCTAAACTTAATAATCATTAATCAATTTTTATAATTAAATTAAATCAAATTAAATCATTAAAAATATTTATTACTTTGCCCTTAAAAGGCTTTTATTGTTACAACTCTTAAATGAAGCATCAAGTGAAGTGTCACTTCACACATAAGATATTCAAATATCCTAAGTTCACTGAGTAAGCAAACAAAACAAAATTAAAATCCTTTGATGATTAATTCACCAATACAATAAAATTCATTTGAACTCAAAATAATCCCAGAAGTATTGAAAAGATATTTAGGACCCGTCCTGAACACTTTCTCAATATGACGGGATGTTTTAGAAGAACAATTGAATTTAATTGTTCTTTGATGAAGAAAATCATCCTTAAACAAAACACAAGAACCTAGACGTCATAGGAGATGACTAGCAATAGGATTAGGAATTTGGTAGACAACCAAAACCCTTCCCTTAGCTTTACTTAGGTACTTGTTGAAATATTTAAATGCCTTAACATGTGTTTTAAGTGCAGCTTGGGATGACGGGAAGACCCTCCAGGTATGCTTTTATTTTATTGCAATTTACTTTGTTGCAATTTACTTACATGCATTGTACTTTACTTTTTCTTGCATGATAAACAACAACTGTTGCATGAAAACTAAAACCTTTAGGATAGTCACAAAACTGAAACCAAAACTAAATTAAAAGTCACCACAAGATAAAACTCACCGCCACAACATTAAAAATATAAAACAACTCAAAATTTAATCACAAACAGAACAACAAAACTACAATTGCAACTAAATTAAAACGTCTCATTGAATGATCGGGAATACCTCAGATGATGTAACCCACGTGTTGCTAACGGGATTTCCCGCGGTCTAAATGAAAGTGTGGAACTCATTCAGTTGAGTTTAGCAAATTCATATGGACTAAGTGAATTCGAGGAAAATAACGGTGCCGGGATGACGGAACCGTGGGATCTTAATCGGTTCTGTTTAAATAACTTTAAGATTTGTTTTAATTAAGACACTAAAGACACTTGGATTTTAAGATTTTCTCTAAACCAAGACACTTTTCTCATCCCCTGATTTTCACCTTCTAAAACTAAACCTCTGCAACAACAAGGAGCTTGGAGCATGGTGGGCAGCACGGCCATCGTCATCAGCAAAACTCGGATCTACACCAGCTAAACCTTTCTTAGAATTAAATAACAAAGCCATAGGATTTCGAGGTATTTTCCCTAGTGCAACATAAATCCTCAACTTTTCATTAGGCATTTGCATAATCATGTTATGCAAATTAAGCCCTAACCGGTCTTAGGACTCTGAGGTAGTCGTTTGATACGACATATACCCTCACATCTTCGAGGCTATTTGTGTGATTATATCATACAAATATAAGTCCTAATTAAATAAAATTGGCAAGATTGAAACATTAAGTAAATTCCCAAATCTAAGCCAAATAATAGGATAGTTTGGGAAGTTGCCAAGATTCTTCTTGGATCCTCAGCTTCTCCTACTTCTCTTCCTTTGGGCTCTTAAAATAAACTTGTTCCAAATTTGAGCTGAACCCTATTGAAATTTCCCAAATCCAATACTTTGAAAACCTTAAACTTTGAAATTCTTGAGAGCAAAACCACTGATCATTATTGAGAGTTTTCTTAAATGATTCTCGTCATTTAAGATGTAATTAACTATAGGGGCTTGCCCTTATAGGGAACTTTAAGAACCTGGGTAATATAAACCACCGCTTAATTCCTTTCGTATTAAGCGGGGAGAACTCTGTCGGCTTATAAAATTGGTTTGCGGACTAAACGGATGTCACAAATCTTCTAGTTTATTTAATCGAGCCCCATCATCAAGCAGTGTGTCTATTTTTCGGGATAGATACACGGTTTGTAGTGCGGTGCTCGTTTATATAAACTATTCGGGATGTGAGATCGGTTTGATTTCATATCTTAAAATTTTCAAACGTAAAATTATTTTTAAAATCAAATGTTACTTTCCAAATTATATATATATATTTAAATTAAATTTAAAATTTAAAATTCGCCGACAACCTACAGTGACATGCCTTTGAAACACCATTAAGCTTAGAAGATGAAAAATTTACCCTTTTTCCGTTCCGAATCTTCCAAGCTCCAGTACCATCAGTCAGGTAAGCAATAATCATATCTAAATCTCCCTCAGATGGAGATAATCCGGAGTAATAACACTCTATGTTCGGCGGTAGGCCGTAGAAAATGTTGATACACTCGGGAGTGAATCCTACTCCAACTCCTCTAACGAAAATCTCGTACTCTTCAGCATCCACGAAATTGGCATAAAACTCCCTAACTACAGGGATAACAGCAACAACAGTAAAATAGAAGAATCGTTGCCAGTTGAGTGCAACGATCGTATCCTCAATTCTTCCTCCCGGATTGTAAAAACTTTGCTCTGAGATAAACTTCCTAGTCGTAGCAAAATCATTATACCGGAAATGTGCAGCGACAATGACAAACTTGCTATGATCAAAATTTTCTCGTTTCTTTCCTCGCTTAGATTTAGGTGCCATCTAAATGTGAAATAAAAAACGTAAAATAAATTCATAGGATCACAGAAAATATACTAATTTAAGCTTCTCAAACTTGAAAGAGCTTAACAATCCATGGATTTAACTCTAAAAATCAAAATTTTTCACAAAATTTCAATTTTCTTCAATGTGAGTAAAATCCATGGTGAAAATAAAAAATAATTGGTTTAGAATGTAGATCTGACCTTAGGATGAAGAAATCGAGTGATTTCAAGCTCAAAAACTTGAAAATCCGGCCTCAAATAGGATCTCAAGGGTCTCTTTTCACGAAAAACCAGAGGAAAGGGAAGCTTAGGTGCAAAAAATGGCGTGGGGTGTTTAAGAAGAAGAAATTTCAGGTTCGGGCCGAACCGGCGCCTAGGCGCCGAATTGTGGCGCCTAGGCACCAGACTCGCCTTTCCAAAAATTCAATTTAAATTTTATATTTTCCACAAAAACTTGTCAAATTTTACTCCTAATTACTCTTATAAGAGTATTAATCCAATTTATATCTTCCAAACATTTCCAAAGTTAATTTAAAATGATAACTAAGATCCACATTTCAAACACGAAATTTAACTAAACTCTTCAACTTTAATTCATAATTTCCATTCCAAACTTAATAAATTCCAGAACAAGACTATAACATGGTTCATCATTCTATAGACAACACAAACAACATAAATTCAAAGCAAATTCCAAATCCAACAACACACATTGAACAATAAAGCAAACACACACAAATTAAACAATAGATACCTTCAATTACCATCTCTTTCGCAATGAAGTTCGCTAGGACCAAATGGATAGAAAACCAACGCCCTTGGAAATTCCAAAGTCGCCTTTTCATCGATCCACTTGTTCTTCTCGTACATTGCTACTTGAGCGTCTTGATGGGCCGTCATATGATCAAATTAAAGTTTTGATTGCCATTCCACATGCTCAATTTGATGATACATTTCGTGCAAGTGATTCCCAATGCTTTGAAGTTTCGCTTCAATCTTTTCCAGACGACTAAACAATTTCTCCATACTAACAACAATAAAACCATTAAAATAAGGTTGAGGATTTTTGGGAGATTTGTCTCTGACCCGACCCGCAATAACGCAGTAATTTTAGCTTCCAAAAGATGGCCAAAAACTTGACCCAATTTTTAAATAGCGGCTAGTGTATAAAATCAAAATCTTGTAAAATTTTAGAAAATATTTTACACACTAGAGGTACTACACAAGTATACGAATCGTTTCAAGTAATATAGGGTTTTCTTTTATAACCCCAGTATCGATCCCACAGAGAAGCGAGGTAAGCAATCTTTTAAGCTTCCAGTCTATTTCTATAAGACCTAAACTTGGAATTTTGATTAAAATGGTTTTTTTAATAACTAATCCTAAATAAAGTTCTTAAATAAAAAGATAACTTATAGATAAATTGGTTTGGAGAATTTTGAGATGTTAAAGACTACCTTTCTCTTACAATTAGATAGATAATGTGTAAGAAAGAAATGCTTAGAATTTTATGTAGTAGTGCCAAATAGAAGTAATCATATTCTTTACCCTTTGGTCCAGGTGTAAAGAACATTAGCTAATCTATAGCTCGGTTCAGAATATTTTATTAGTAGAATGAGTTAATCTAGGCTCACACTACTAGATGTACAAGGGTGGCTATGGTCGGCCCTACTAGTGACCCGTTCCCTTTCTATAAACCAAATTACTAGAACTTAGTCTGTCACTCTAAAAACTAATCAATTTTGTGCCCAATAAACAATATCTACTAGTTAAGAACTCATCTCTGGATAGGTCTCAGAATTCTTCAACAGGTTTGAACAATGCAAGTGATCAATTTGTACAGTAAATGAAGATCCGGTATGAATATTATCACCATAATTTAATAAGAGAATATCTAAGCATATCTTAATTCCTAAACATGCATCTATTTCAATACAAAATAAAATTAAATGAAAAAATAATGGTATAAGAAGTAAGAAACTTGAAAGAATTGTGCAATCAATTAAGTGCCAACAAGGAACTTATTTCATTAGTATTCTATTTTATTTATGCAACTATCTGTCACCTAGAAGCATTTAATAGTTAATTTTATCATAAAAATGATTTTCTTACACATGCCACTACTTCATATTAAAAGAAAGAGTAAAGAAAATCACTTACGAAGCATGGATAAATCACGACAGAAAACTCGATTTAAAACAAAGAAAATCTACTAGAAAGTTTTTAGAACAATTACAAGAGAATGAAAAACACAATACTTAGCTTTTTCCCTCTGAAGGAAAGAAGAAGATCTCTCCACCAAAGTCTCCCACCATTCCATGGGCCGCTCGTACATCCCTTACATAAATATCTCAAAATCCCTCACTAATATCTCCATAAGATGTAGAAATCTACATCTTCATGACTTTAAAATGACTAAAATGACTAAGGGGGAAGAAAGAGAGGAGGAGAGAGAGAGAGACAAGAGAGAGGCCCTTTGTCCTGTAGAAATATCTCCTATTTATAGAGCTCTAAAAATGGTCAAGGGTTGCTTAAGGCACCTCTTCAAAAGTAGTCCACATTCATTGAATCTTCTAGAAACCGACTGCGGCGCCTAGGCGCCGGGATCTGGCGCCTAGGCGCCAGACTCCTCTGACCAAGTCTTCACACCCCTTCACTTTGGGTCGAACCTCTTCGCGATTAAAACTGTTCCAATGTGTCCAGATACATTGTATCACATGTCTAATATATTAGGAGTAACTTCCAGTCTTCTAGAAGGTCTAAAAACTACTTAACACCATCAAAATAACTCCCAAAGTTGTCAAAAATCCGTCCAATAACTATTTTTGGATGATTTTGGCTCCTAAGCCTTGATTCTGGCGTCTAGGCACCATTTTCTCGTCGTCACTGTCGCCTGGGCGCCGGGTTTGGCGCCTAGGTGTCGCCCTATGCGCAGCTCCATTGTTTTGCTCCGTTTCAACTCCGTTTTGACCCATTTTAGTTGCGTTGCGGTCCTAACATCTTCACCTACAAGATAGATATAAAAAAACCTTTCTAAAAAGTATAATTTCATTCAAAAATATGTGAGAAATATAAAAGATATTAAGCATAGAAAGACATATCAATATGTGCTAAGTTAGAATTTTCTTCCTTGCTTATTTTGGCTCAAAATTGCATAGTTTTTGCTTGATTTTCTCTAAAATCATATTTTTATACTTGAAGACAAAAATTTGCAAAATTCCTTCCTTTAAAGTGTAATATCTTTAAAAATGTGCATAAAGTTAGCATGAAATCTGCACTAAAAATAGGTAATTTTTAAAGTGGAACAGTCTCTTACCTCATTTCCATGATTTCCTCTATCTATTGCTTTCAAACTCCTCTTAACGCCTCCAAAATAGATTGCCCTGGTCGAAATTAAGGTTTCTATGTGATTGGGGACAAAGATAGGTCAATTTATTGGGATATTTCGTGTGAAAAACTGAAGAATTTCGATTTTCACACGATCTGTAACCGTGGCGCTTAGGCATCGGAATCTGGCGCCTATGCGCTAGATCATTGATACGCACAGGTTATTCTGGTGCTTAGGCGCCAACTTTTGGTGCCTAGGCACCGGAACCTCGATCGAATCTGATTCGCCTATCATCAAATTTTCAAAGTTTTGGTCTTAAAAATAGGTCTAGTAAAAGGTTGTGATCCACATACAAACATGATTAAAATAAATTCAAATCACAAAGAATCATAATGATAAGAAAATGGGTTTCCCCCACAAAGCGCTTGGTTTAACGTCGTCAGCCCGATCTAATTAATTAAATTAATCGGGTAGACTTAGTTTGTAAGCCTCTTTGTAATTTGGTTTCATTTCTCCCATATAAATACTTTTCCAGTTTTGGGATTTTTAATATCCACAGCTCCATAAGGGTATACTTTCTCAATTATAAATGGTCTCATCCATTTAGATCTTAATTTTCCTGGAAAAAGTTTTAAACGAGCATTAAATAATAACACTTCTTGTACAGGCTCAAAAATTTTCCTTGAAATCTTTTTGTCATGCAATTTCTTCATTCTTTCCTTATAAATCTTTGCATTCTCATAGGACTCATTTCTTATTTCTTCTGTTTCATTCAGTTGTAATGATCGTTTCTCTCCTGCAGCATTCAAATTGTAATTGAACTCTTTTATCGCCCAATAAGCTTTATGTTCCAGTTCAACAGGTAAGTGACATTGTTTACCATAAACTAACCGATAAGGTGACATTCTGATAGGTGTCTTATAAGCTGTTCTATAAGCCCATAATGCAGAATCAAGTTTATCAGCCCAGTCAGTTCTTTTAGGATTAACAGTCTTCTCTAATATCCTTTTAATTTCTCTGTTTGATACTTCAGCCATTCCACTTGTTTGCGAGTGATAAGCAGTTACAATTTATGTTTAATTTCAAATTTTTCTAATAATGATTGAATTCTTATATTTCCGAAATGACTTCCCCCATTTGTGATAATTACCCTAGGCATTCCAAATCTTGTAGAAATCATCTTCTTTAAAAATTTCAAAACACTTTTGGAATCACAGTTAGGTAAAGCTATAGCTTCGATCCACTTTGAAACGTAATCAACTCCTAATAAAATATAAATCTTTCCAGATGATGATACGAAAGGTCTCATAAAGTCTAAACCCCATACATCAAAAATTTCAATTTCTAATATAAAGTTTAGAAGCATTTCATCATTTCTAGATATATTCCCCATTCTTTGACATCGATCACAAGTTTTCACATAATGTCCAACATCTTTGAATAAAGTAGGCTAATAAAATCCAAAATTTAAAATTTTAAATGCAGTTTTGCTCCACTCCAAAGTGTCCCCCAAATTTAGAATCGTGACATTTTTGAATAATTGCAAAAGTTTCTTCATAAGGTACACATCTTCGAATCACAAAATCTCTTTCTATTTTAAATAAATGAGTATATTCCCAAATATATGATTTACAATCATTCTTGAATTTCTTAATGTATTTGTTATTCAACCCATATGGTAAAATATTGCTAACCAAATAGTTAACTATATCTGCATACCAAGGCATTTGTAATCCTTGAATAACATATAACTGTTCATCAGGGAATTTCTCATTTATATTTTCTTCATAAATCTTCTCGTTATTATTTTTTATTCTCGATAAATGATCAGCAATTTGGTTGTCAGTTCCTTTTCTGTTCACAATCTCAAAGTCAAATTCTTGTTAAAGTAAAACCCATCTGATCAATCTAGGTTTAGCATCCTTCCTATATATTAAATACTTAATAGCAGAATGATCAGTATGTACGATACATTTTGTTCCAAAAAGATATGGTCTAAATTTATCAAAGGCATATACTATTGCTAAAAGCTCTTTTTCAGTAGTAGTGTAATTTATTTGAGTTTCATTAAGAGTTTGTTAACATAGTATATAACTTTTAAAATTTTCTCATATTTTTGTCCCAATACAACTCCAATTGCATAATCACTTGCATCACTCATTAATTCAAAAGGTTTATTCCAATCAGGTGCAACAATGACAGGTGCAGTAATTAATTTTTCTTTTAAAATATTGAACACATTCAGACAATTTTCATTAAATTCAAATTTAGCTTCTTTTTCCAATAAATGGCAAAGAGGTTTAGTAATTTTAGAAAAATCCTTTATTTATCTCCTATAAAATCTAGCATGACCTAGAAAACTTCTCACATCAGTAACAGTATTAGTTGGTTAAAGTTCAGCAATAATTTTCACTTTTGCCTGATCAACTTCCATTCCTATTTTTGAAATTTTATGTCCAAGTACGATTCCTTCTGTAACCATAAATTGACATTTTTCCTAGTTTAGAATTAAATTTGTTTCTTTACGTCTCTTCAAAATTTTCGCTATATTTTCCAAGCAAGATTCAAAAGAAGTTCTAAATACTTAAAAATCGTCCATAAATACTTCAATTCCTTTATCGATTAGATCACAAAATATTGACATCATACATCTTTGAAAAGTTGCAGGTGCATTGCATAAACCGAAAGGCATTCTTCTAAAGGCAAATGTTCCATAAGGACTTATAAATGTTGTCTTCTCTTGGTCCTCAAGAGCAACAGGTAATTGATGATAACCAGAATATCCATCCAGAAAATAGAAATATGAGTATCTAGCTAATTTATCCAACATCTAATCCAAGAAAGGTAAAGGAAAATGATCCTTTCTAGTGGCGTTATTTAATTTTTGATAATCTATAAAAATTCTCCATCCAGTAACTTGTCTTGTTGTGGTTAATTCTTTTTTATCATTAACAATGACATTTACTCCTCATTTCTTCGAAACACAATGAATATGACTCACCCATTGGCTATTCGAAATAGGATAAATAATTCCAGCATCTAACCATTTCTTTACAACCTCTTTCATAATTGGGTTCAATCTTCTTTGAGGTTCAATAGAGGGTTTACAATTTTCTTCCATTAAAATCCTATGCATACAGATTGAAAGACTTATTCCTTTTATATCTGCAATAGTACAACCAAAAGCTTCTTATAATTCTTCAAAACTCCTATTAATTTTTCTTCTTGATCTTTGCTTAGTTCTGAAGATATAATTACAGGTAAAGCTAATGAATTTCTAAGAAATGTATGCTTTAAATGTGCA
Organism: Papilionanthe hookeriana x Papilionanthe teres; assembly: GCA_022702705.1. Classification (NCBI taxonomy): domain Eukaryota; kingdom Viridiplantae; phylum Streptophyta; class Magnoliopsida; order Asparagales; family Orchidaceae; genus Papilionanthe; species Papilionanthe hookeriana x Papilionanthe teres. The sequence continues at coordinate 67,778,717 of CM040435.1, read as the reverse complement.
CGTAACATTTTTAATTCCAGTTCAGGGGCTTTTTCAATTGAGGGTAAAAGTATATCATTTTTAGTTGTGTCTAAAATTTCCCAATTTTCATGAATATAATGAGTTTCTTCAGATAATTTTTCTTCATTTACTTTTTCAATTTCTTTAGCTAACGACTCATTATATAACACAGATTCATCATTTTTATCTTCAGAAATGACCTTACATTTTTCTTGATAATGTTTTTCAATTATATAATCAAAAATATCCATTCGATAGCGATTTTTCTTTATCGGGATACCTCATTAATTTCGAACATTAAATGTTATCTCTCGATCATTAACTCTCATTGTTAATTCTCCTTTTCGCACGTCAATCATAAGCACATCCGGTAGCTAGAAAAGGTCTCCCTAAAATAATAGGTATTTCTTTATCTTCTTCCATATCTAGCACAATGAAATCCATAGGAAAGATAAATTTATCTACCTTAACAAGAATATCCTCTATAACTCATTTAGGATAAGTGATAGATCGATCAGCTAACTGAAGGGTTACAATGGTGGGAGAAATCTCTCCTAAATCTAACCTTCGAAAGATTGAAAATGGCATGATATTAATAGTAGCTCCTAAATCACATAAGGCTTTTCCATAAAATTTTTCTCCAATAGCACATGGTATAGTGAAACTTCCAGAATCTTTAAGTTTCTGATATAGTTTCTTCTGAATTATTGCACTGCATTCTTCACTTAATGCAACAATTTCATAAGTTTCAAACTTTCTTTTCTTACTTAAAATATCCTTCATAAATTTTGCATAGCTTGGCATTTGTTCCAATATTTCAGCAAAAGGAATGTTGATGGTAAGTTTCTTAAAAATCTCAAAGAACTTAGAAAATTGATGGTCAAGCTTCTGCTATTTTAATCTTAAGTTTCTTAAAAATCTCAAAGAACTTAGAAAATTGATGGTCAAGCTTCTACTGTTTTAATCTTTGAGGAAAAGGTAGTGGTGGTCTTTCAACTTCCACTTTAATAGGAATTACAGTCTGATCTTTACTTGGAGAAAGAGTATCTTTAGGTTTTTCAATTTCTTCTACCTCTCTCTCTTTTTCAATTTCATTCCTAATTTTCTCTTTTAATTCCTTTCCACTTCTAAGTTGTACAGCTTTTGCTTGTTCATGTTCTTTTCTAGTTTCTTTAGGATTAATTTCGACATTACTAGGTAGTGTTCCTTGAGGTCTGTAATTAATAAAATTAGCAGTTTGACCCATCTGATTCTCAATATTATGAATAGCAGTGTTTTGACTTTGTAGCTGATTACTTAGTTGCAAGATCAATTCTATTATAGATAACTTTTTCTGCTGATTATTAAAACCAGGAGGGTAAGTTGATCTAAAGTTTGAATTTCCTTGATTGTTCCAATTTGGATTAACTTGATTATTACTCCATTGTTGATGTCCATTATTCCAAATAAAATTAGGAAGATTTTTCCAACCAGGATTATAATAATTAGAATAAGGGTTATTAGTTTTACTAGCAATAACTTGCAAAGTTTCTATTGTTTGAGAATCATTAGTATTTGCAGAATTATCATTACTTACATGTGATATATTAATAGCAAAATTATCTAAATTTTTATATATCGCAGCCACTTATGAAACTTAAATAGAAAAAGCTTCATTATCTTAAATACTTTTCATTCTTTTAGGATTAACCCTTTTAGAAGGCCATTGAAAATTATTATTAGCCATTTCTTCAATTAAAGTATAAGCTTCTTCAAATGTCTTAGCCATTAAAGAACCACCAGCAGCAGCATCAATTATAGATCTAAGTAATCCAATAAGTCCATTATAAAATTTTTGAATAATTAATCAATTTGGTAAAGAATGATGACATTTTCTTAATAATTCTTTAAATTTTTTTTCAAGCTTCATAAATTATTTCTCCATCAAATTGTGTAAATGAAGTTATATCATTTCTTAATTTAGTAGTTTTAGAAGGAGGAAAATATTTAGCAAGGAGTTTTTGTGTCATATCTGCCCATGTTTTAATAGAACAAGTTGTTAATGAATTAAGCCACGTCTTTGCTTTATCTTTTAAGGAAAAAGGAAAGAGTCTAAGCCTAATAGCATCATCAGAAACATTAGTATATTTAAAGGTAGCACAAAGTTCAAAAAAAACTAGCAAGGTGTATATTTGGATCCTCATTAAGTGTTCCTCCAAATTGATTATTTTGAACCATTTGAATAATAGAAGGTTTAAGCTCAAAAGAATTAGCATCTACAGCTGGCATTTGAATACTAATATGAAGTTCATCAGCTGTATGGTTTTCATAATCCCTTAATGATTTATAAATATTTTATTCATTAATATTTATTGGACTTTGATTATTGTTATGTAAGCTAGCCATTTCCTGATATTTTTGCATTTGTTTACCTTGTTTTCTTTTTTTAATTCTTTTAACTGTTCTTTCTAATTCAAAATCAAAAGGTAATAATCCTTCCGATCCAAAACTACGCATAAAATTAAAATCTTTTTGGTATTTTTTTTGTTATTATATTTAATTTAAAAAATAAAAAAATGTTTATATAACTTTCTTACTTATTTTTCCTTATCTTCCCCGGCAATGGTGTCAAAAACTTGATGCGTGACTCAGCCTAACGGAGCTTTATATATACTTTCAAATGCAAGAATTTGATACCACTGCTAAAAGATTTAATCACTGACAGCGGCGCCAAAAACTTGATGTGATTTTACTTATGAAAGAATTTATGAATTTATATTTTAATTTTTATAATTTGTAAAAGTCTCAATTTCAAACGCAAGTATACGTATCGTATCAAGTAATACAAGGCTCTAGTGGAGTCCTGGTTATCGATCCCACAGGGAAGATTTTTAGAATATTAAGTAATTTTTTTAGATTTTTCAAATTAAAAATAATTTTTATTTTTATTTCTTTTTAAAGATTTGATTTTAGATTTAATGAAATTTATACTAAATGTAAGTAAGCAATACTAAAATAAATATTAATGCAGTTATAAATAAAACAACTTTATCCTTTTCAACTAATCCAAGATTTTTAGAATAATTATCATTTGTGGAGAATTTAGATTATGGTATTGTGCCAAATAGAAGCATTCCTATTCTTTACCCTTTGGTCCAGACATAAAGAATATTGACTAATCTATAGATCGGTTCGGGACGTTTTATTAGTGGAATGGGTTAATCTAGGTTCACACTACTAGATGTCCAAGGGTGGCTATGGTCGGCCCTACCAGTGACCCGTTCCCTTTCTATAAACCAAATTATTAGAATTTAGCCTGTCACTCTAAAAACTAATGAATTTTATGCCCAATAAATCATATCTTCCAATTTATTTGCTCTTCACCCTAAATAACCCGCTTATAGTCTGCGATTACTTAAGGATTCATGTGATATCTACTAGTTAATAACTCATCTCCGGATAGGTCTCAGAATTCTTCAACAGGTTTTAACAATTTAAATGGGTAGTTTAAAAAGTAAACTAAGATCACGTATTAATATCATCACAAATTTTATAAATATTTTAAGTTAAATTCTCCATTAAAGTTTAATTATTTTATTATCTTTTCATAGTTAAAAGCAGAAATAAATCTAACTACTCAGAACACATTGAATTCACACAACAAAACATATTTATAAAACTTTGAACCAAGTTACAAATACTTATCTGGAATGTTCCTTCAAGTGATCCGTTGACTCCTACTAACTCCGATGCAATGATGAAAGACTTCAACAGCAATAACACTAATAATCTCACACTTAACACTCAAAATAAACTCACTGAATAATAAAGAAGGTGGCTCCCTAAAATGATTGGATGGTTATATAGTGCTTGGGGACTAAAGATGCTAAAGGGGTGAAAGAGACTATAGGGTGCAATTTTCTTTGTAGAATGGGCTCCTATTTATAGAGCTCTGAATTTGACCAGGGGTTGCTTAAGGCACCTCTTTAAAATTGGTCGAAATACAATATATCTTCTAGAAGGTAACTGACGTGCCTAGGAGCTGGAATCTGGTGCCTAGGCGCCGGACTCTTTGACCAGGTCTTCGCACCTCTTCACTTTGGGTCACATCTCTTCGCGATTAAAACTGTTTCCCTGCATCCAGATGCATTGTATCACATGTCATATATATTAGGAGTAACTTCCAGTCTTCTAGAAGCTCTAATAACTGCTTAACACCATCAAAATAACTGTCCAAAGTCGTCAAAAATCTTGTCTGCGTCTGTATCGAACTGGCGCTTAGGCGCCGGATTCTGCGCCTATGCGCTAGGCCTACAATTTAGACAACTTTGCTCTTTTAGCTCCACTTTTGCTCCTTTTTCCTTCTTGAACTCTTTTTTTATCACCTACATCCAAAAACATAAAAATACCTTTCATTAAAGCATAATATCCTTAAGAATTGATTCATAAATAAGGCATAAAAATGGGTATTTTTAAAGTGGATCAATCATCTCACATGCTTTTACTTTTCTTTTCAACTTTGGTGTTATCTTAATGAAATTAGGGCAACTTATGAACAATTAATAATGCATACATTCAAAGTTGAATAAATAAATAAATAAATAAAGGAATATAGACATTTAAGATGATTAACTTGTAGTTCAGGGGAGTAGCAATGAGGATCCAAGTATTTTACATCAAATAAGCATATTATAGACATAACAATTTAAGGCCTTGTTTTGGTAGCACTACTATTTTTTGTTTTTCTTATTATTATTATTATTATTATTATCATTATTTTCTTTTAAAAATATATTTGGTTGGTATATTTTTTATATTTTTTTGCATTAAAAGTAAATCAATTTGATTTTTAAAAAAAATGCTTAGAACACCTAAAAGATGTTTTAAGTGTTTTTAAAACTATTTACATCAATGAAATATGTTTTAATTTAAATCAAAACATTAAAAAAAAACATAAAAATAAAAATAGAAGTGCTTTAAATATGTCAAGTGAAAAGGAGTTTAGGGACATTGTGTATAATATAAATGACATAAAATACTACGAGAAGATAATAAATTATGTGCCTTCCCTCCCTTTGACCTATGTTGCCGCCATTAAAGATATTGTATGTGTTGTATATGATCTACGGAATGAGTCGTTATAACTTAGGATTAACAAATGTTTTGTGACTCAATTATTGTATAACAATCATGATATGTCCATGTTGAATGATCGCCCTGATTTACCTTGTGAATGGTATGAAATTGTAAGAAGATGACCTAATTTATAGTTCTTTTAGGATGCTGGTATTGCATGGTATCTTTCTTTATGTAGATAATCACATCATATTATACATCTCTCGATGTTTACATTTATTGTTTGACTTTGGATTTATCTTAAAAAATTGGGATAATTACATACTGAGTGAACCGACCTTTACAAATGCAAGAATTTATGAATTTATATTTAAATATTTATAATAATTTTTGTAAAAGTCACAATTTCAAATGCAAGTATACGTATCGTTTCAAGTAATACATGGCTCTATTGGAGTCCTGGTTATCGATCCCACAAGGAAGATTAAGTGAAAATTAAATTAAGAAATATATTAGATTTTCAAATTAAAGGTAATTATTATTTTTATTTCTTTTCAAAATTTAGATTTTTAAGTTTAATTAAATTTCTACTAAATGCAAATAAGCAACAATAAAGTAAAATTTTAATGCAAGTATAAATAAATCAACTATCTCCTTTTTCAACTAATCTAAGATTTTTCAGAATAATTATCATTCGTTGAAAACTTGAAATTATGGTATTGTGCGAAATAGAAGCATTCCTATTCTTTACCTTCGCTCGATAGTAAATAGAACATTAACTAATTTATAGATCAGTTTATGAGGTATTATTAGTAGAATGAGTTAATCTAGGCTCACACTTCTAGATGTCTAAGGGTAGCTATGGTCGGCCCTACTAGTGACCCGTTCCCTTTCTATAAAACAAATTATTAGAATTTAGTCTGCCACTCTAAAAATTAATCAATTCTATGCCCAATAAACAATATCTCCCTAGTTATTTGCACTTCACCTTGAATAACCCGCTCAAGGCCTTCGATTACCCAAGGATTCATGTGATAGCTACTAGTTAAGAACTCATCTCCGGATAGGTCTCAGAATTATTTAACAGGTTTTAACAATTCAAATAGCCAGTTTAAAAACAAAATTAAGATCAGGTATTAATATCATCGCAATAATTAAAATTTTTAAGTTAAGTTCTCTAACGAAATTAAATTATCTTATTATCTCTTTATAGTTGAAAGGAGAAAGAAAACTAACTACTCAGAACACATTGAATTCACACAACAAAACATTTTTATAAAAATTTGAACCAAGTTACATATACTTATCTGGAATGTTCCTTCAAATGATCCACTGACTCCTACTGATTCCAATGCAAAATTAAAGACTTCAACAGCACCAACTCTTACAAATTCACACTTACTACTCAAAGAATTGAGTAGTAACACTCAGAATAACTACAATAAACTCACTAAATACTTAAGAAGAAAATATGGCGACTCTCTAAATCTATCTCCGGATACTAGAGATCTAGGGAGGCACGTTTTTCTGTAGAATTGACTCATATTTATAGAGCTTCAAAAATGACCAGGGGTTACTTAAGGCACCACTTCAGAATTCGTCCAAATACAATGAATCTTCTAGATAGTAATTGTGGCGCCTAGGCGCAGGAATCTGGCACCTAGGCGCCGGAGTCCGTGACCAAGTCTTCGCAACTCTTCACCTTGGATCGCACCTTTTCGTGATTAAAACTTTTTTCCCGTGTCCAGATGCATTGTATCACATGTCCTATGTATTATGAGTAACTTCCAGTCTTCTAGAAGGTCTAATAACTGCTTAACACCGTCAAAATAACTGCCCAAAGTTGTCAAAAATTCTTCACTACTTTAGTATCGAACTGGCGCTTAGGCGCCGGATTCTGGCGCCTAGGCGCTAGACCTAAAATTTCGGCAACTTTTCTTTTTAGCTCTATTTTTGCTCCTTTTTGCTCCTTTTTGCTCCTTTTTTCTTCTTGAACTCTTTTTTATCACTTATATCCAAAAACATAAAAATACCTTTCATTAAAGCATAATATCCTTAAGAATTGAATCATAAATAAAGCATAAAATAGGTATTTTTAAAGTGGATCAAATTCCCCCAAACTTAAACGTTAATTGTCCTCAAGTAACCCTTTTTATTATATAAAATGTATAACATCTGGAATGAAGTTTAAATATTTAGGATTCCTTGTAATTTTTGGTTTTATAAAATCTTTAGCAAATCATTAACCAAATTTCACTAATTAAGGTTAATTTTAAGAATTTAAAGAATACTTAACTACCAAATTATAAAATTTTAAAACTTTCATTTATTTCAAGAATAAATGTAATTTATCATATTAAGTTCACATAGATATTTTACAAGAAAAATACTTTCATGAAAAAAATTTTTAGTAAAAATATTTGTACATAAAAATTAAGTTAAAATGTAATTAGTTTTCTTCCTATAAGATAATTCAAGTGAAGCCAATTTTTTATTAGGCTTTCCTCAAGATTCTCCTCACACTTCTTCTTCTTCTTCTTTTTTTCTGCTTCTTTTAATTTTTTTAAAGGATATTTTTCAATCCTCCATTTTTTTTATATTTGTGAGGATTACTAGATCTGGATAGCTTGTTAATGATTTTGAACTTCACTATCCTTAACTTATATTTAAAAACTTATACATTTTTTACTTAATAAATATGACATTCTTAATAAGTATTTTTCAAAAAAATTTTATCTTTTCTTTTTTCAAGTAATAATCTTGATTCTTTAGTATTTCAAAAATACAATTCTCTATACTATAAATAGAAAAACTTTTAATCTTATTATCCTTTAAGTTGAATAATTTTAATCTTAAAATCAATCAAAATTATTGAAATTTTAGTTAAGTCTACTAAATTATTTACAAATTCAAAAATTTAAGTAATCTTAAATAGATTTTTCATTCCTTATGTTATGTTAATATTTTTTTTTAAAGAAAATATTAGTACATTGACAACAAGTAATATTTAATATTGAAAATGTTTTCCCTTCACCCAAGCTTCAGCTTTAGTATAAAAATGAATCATAAAATTTTCTAAAGCATGAGAGAAAGAATAAAACATGAATTTATCTAGGTACAATGATGATGTAGTAAGGAAAAAAACTCGTTTCTACTTCTACACATGCTTTAATATGTATATAACAGAAATGATTAAGCATATATAGAAAAGTTTGCAGAGCAGGAGTTAATTTCTATAATTTTTTCAATTATATATATTATTATTATTCTCCATTTTTTTATATTTAAAACATACAAAATTACTAACTATTCAGGAATACTAAACAATAGGCTGAAATAGAAACAAACATTTATCATAGAATATAAAAATTCATCCATACTTCAGTCTTTAATACATAACACATAAGATGATCTAAAATAGTCTAAACATCAAAAGTCCACACAAAGTTAATTAAACAAAACAACACTAACAAATAACAATAAAATCATACTCATCAGTACTAACATACTAAAAATAAAATATTAAAAATAGAATCAATACATCTCAAGAGGTAAATTAAACTACTAATCACTAGGTGTAGCCTCGTCGTCGTCACCAAAAGAAAATTCTACATCCTTTGGATCTACATAAGGTGAGAATCCTAGGACGAGTAGGGGCGAACATCATGATCACCCTTCAAGAATCTTACAAGAGACTCAGAATACTCAGCATCATAATCACTCTTCCTTTTGGTGTACTCAGAAAGATGATCGATCTTCTTATCGATCGTATCTACTCTACAATGAGTTAGAAATAACTCATTTTGCTGCTCCATAAACTTATCATGCATAGATTCCCAGAAACTAGATGGTGGCTCATATCGGCATATTTTAGGTTATGTGTTTTATTTTGAAAAGGGGGTCACCTACAAAAATTGTCGGTGAATTTTTAATTTAATTTAAATAAATAATTTGAAAAGTAGTATTTGATTTTGAAATTAATTTTTAAATTTGAAGATTTTAAGATATGAAATCAAGCCGATCTCGCATCCAGAATAGTTTATATAAACGAGCACCGCACCACGAAGCCAGTGTATCTATCCCGAAGAATAGACACACTTGCTTGATGATGGGGCTCGATTAAATAAACTAGGAGATTTGTGACATACGTTTGGTACAGCGAACCAATTTTATAAGCCGACAAGTTCCCAGCTTAATATAAATGAATTAAGCGGGGTTTATATCTACAGGTTCTTAAAATTCCTATAAGGGCAAGCCACTATAGTTAATTACATCTTAAGTGACGGGAATCACCTAAGAAAACTCTCGATAATAATCGGTAGTTCATGCTCTCAAGAATTTGAAGTTTAAGTTTTTAAGGGATTGAATTTTGGAATTTGATAGGGAATGGATCGAATTTGGAACATTTTATTTTGGGAATTCAAAGGAAGAAAGATAGGAGAAATCACGGATTCGAAGCGAACTTCGGTAATTTCCCGACTATCCTATTGTTTGGCTTGAATTTAGGAAAGCCCTAATGTTTATTTAATGTTTTGATCTTGCTTATTTTAATTAATTAGAGACTTATATTCGTATGATGTGATCACACAAATAGCCTCGAAGATGTGAGGGTTTATGTCGTATCGGACGACTACCTCGGAAATCTTAAGGCTGGTTAGGGCTTAATTTGCAATGCAAATGCCTAACAAAAGGTTGAGGGTTTATGTTGCACTAGGCAAACTACCTCGAAATCCTATGGCTTGGTTATTTAATTCTAAGAAAGTTTCTTTGAAGTAGACTCGGAGTTTTGCTGATGACGATGGTCGTGCTGCCCACCATGCTCCGAGCTCCTTATTGTTGCAGAGGTTTAGTTTTAGAAGTCATAAATCAGGAGATGAGAGAAATTTTTTGGTTCAGAGAAGGTCTTAATTTCCAAGTGTTTTTAATATTTTAATTAAAACAAATCCTAAAGTTGATTATAACAACACCGGTTAAGATCCCACGGTTCCATCCTTCCGGCATCGTTATTTTTATCGGATTCACTTAGTCCATGAATTTGCTAAACTCAACTAAATGAGTTCCACACTTTCATTTAGACCGTGGGAAATCCCGTTAGCAACACGTAGGTTACATCATCAGAGGTATTCCCGATCATCCAGCAAGACGTTTTAATTTAGTTGTAATTGTAGTTTTGTTGTTACATTTGTGATTAAATTTTGAGTTGTTTTATATTTTGAAATGTTGTGGCGGTGAATTTTATCTTGTAATGAATTTTAATTTAGTTTTGGTTTCGGTTTTAGGGATCTATCCTAAAGGTTTTGGTTTTCATGCAACGGTTGTTTATCATGCGAAAAGTAAAGTGCATTTCGTGATAAAGTAAATTGCAAGAAGGTAAATTGCAATAAAACAAAAGCATACCTGGAGGGTCTTCCCGTCGTCCCAAGCTGCACTTAAACACAATTTAGAGCATTTAAAGTAAGTTCCTAGATAAAGCTAAGGGAAGGGTTATGGTTTTCTACCAAGTTCCTAATCCTATAGCTAGTCATCTCCTATGACGTCTAGGTTCTTTGTGTTTTGGTTTAGGGACGATTTTCTTCATCAAAGAACAATTAAGTTCAATTGTTCTATAAATATCCTATCATATTGAGGAAGTGCTTAAGACGAGTCTTAAACATCTTTTCAATACCTCTAGGATTATTTTAAGTCCAAGAGAATTTAATTATACAAATGAATTAATCATCCAGGGAGTTCGAAGTTTTGTTATCTTGCTCGGTGAACTAGGACATTTGGATATCCTATGAGTGAAGTAACACTTCACCTAATACTCCGTTTAGGAGTTATGACAACAAGAGCTTTTGAGGGCAAATTAATGTTCAAGTGATTTATGATTTAATTTAATTTCAATTAATGGGTTTAAGTTTGGAATAGTGTTCAAGTTGTTTTAGATTTATTTTTGAATTCTTTATGTCTTAGGAGATGTTATTTTTAATTCAATTTAATTTAATTTAATTTAATTTTAGTTTAATTTAATTTGGTTTAGTTTTAATTTTAATTTTATTTTTTAATTTAATTTTAATTTTATTTTAACTTGATTTTATTTTTTATTTAATTTAAGCTAATTTAATATGTTTTAATTTAATTTAATTTAATTTAGTTTAATTTAATTTAATTTAATTTAATTTAATTTAATTTAATTTAAATTTTAATTTAATTTAATTTTAATTTAATTTAAACTTTAATTTAATTAAATTTTAATTTAATTTTATTTTAGATTTTAATTTAATTTAAATTTTAATTTAATTTAATTTTTAATTTTAATTTAATATTTTATTTTTTATGTTTTAAAGATGATTTAATTTTAATTGTTAAAGTATTAATTTAATTGAAATTTTAAAAGGATTTAATTTAAATAATTTAACTTTAATTTAATTTAATGATTAAGTCTTTTAGCATTTTAAATCTTAAAATTGGATTATCATTTTAATTAGGAATTAAATATTATTGAGGTGGTTAATTTAGGGATTCTTAAATTAAAGAACAAATCTCTTCCAATAATATCCCTATTTTAATAATTCCAATTTTTATTATTCTTCCGAAATTTAATTAATTATTTAATTAAGGTTTATTTTAATTATTCTTAAATTGTTTGAGTAGGTTTCTACCCTTTAATTATTTAAATTTCAATCATCCAAATCAAATTAGGATCAAATATTTTACTCTTTCATTTTAATTAAACCTAAAATTTTTAATTATAGGTTAAAATTTTAATTACCATTTTGCCCTTTAAACTTACTAATTTCATAACTCACTAAATTGAGCTTAAATGAATTTGAAATTTTTATGTGACTTCACTCATATGTCAATCAAAACATTAGAGGAGAAAATGTGATTTTTCTGTATTTAATTTATTTATGTAATTATTTTTGGTGGAAAATAGGGATTTTGAAGGAAAATTTAATAATATGACCAAGGGAAAGTTTCTGTCCTTAGAAAATTATGAGACATTCCTAATGACCAGAGGACCACTTAGACCAATTTTGGTGATTTTTTGAATTATATTCTTTTTATTATAATTATTTTGAGTTTCGGAGTATTAATTAATTTAAAAATAAAATAAAGGTTGAAAGATGAATTTTATATTTTTCAAAAATCTCTCTGATATCAAGGAAACCAGAGAACCAATTTTTACAATTTTTTTATTTTTCTTTGATTTATTAGAATTATTTTAGTGGAAATGCTAGAAAATACATTTTTTTAATTTTAAAATTATCTTAGGGCTTTAAAATTTGATATCTCATCATAGAGACTTATGAAAAATATGGCGTTTATTTCTAAGTGATTAAAATTCAAAATGTGACATTTTGGTGAATTTTATTATTTTTGTGATTTTTATTATTTTTTAATTATTAAAAATATTAAAATAATGCAAAAAAATCAACTTTTTTGAAAAATTGCAATTTTAATTTTCTTAAATTCCCCTGATTTCAGAGAGGCTCCAAAACCAATTTGGTGAATTTTTGAAAAGTATTTTGAAAGTTATGAATTTTTTAAGTTTGATTTTGGCTAAATGGCTTAATTAACCCATTTGATAGGGCTAACCAAGTCCAATTGACTTCAAACTTTTATGGTGGGTTCCTCTGATCCTAAAGGTCAGTGGAAAATTGATTTCAAGTCAATTTGATGTATGATTAGCTCTAATTAATTAAAGCCCCATTTTGGGCGTTTAAGCCAATTAGGGTTATTACAAGTGAGTTAACTCAAAAACTATTTTTCCTAGAGGCTCTCTGGTCATAAGAAACATCACCAAATTTTTCTAGAATTTATTTCACAACATGCTAATTATTAGAATTAAAATACTCGGAATAGTGACCTAGAATTGAAAAATCGATAACTCTTCGTAGACATAGTCTCGACTTTGGAAAATTTAGGGAATGTTCCCGAATTCAGAGGCTTCAAAAGCCCTATGGTCTCATGCCATGGTGAATTGTATACATGCATGGAGAATTGAAATAGTGCAGAGAGTAAATAAATAATTAAAAATAAAATACTTGATGAAATTATATGATTTCTTTTCCACATTATTCTCCTCTATTCACTGAGTAAGAGGGTATTTTTATTTTATTTTTCTGATTTTCCTACACAAAGTTATGCATTTTTGAAGTTTAGGGAATTAAATAAATCAAAAAATACCCTAATTTCCTACTTATCCACGCGGCGCCACGCCATCCTCGGCGACTCCGAAAGGCCGCTCGTCGTCTTCGATTCGGCGCCGCCATCCGACTCGGCGCTCCGGGGGCTCGCGATTCATGCACCATCGCGCCTGTCCAGGCTCGATCCGGACCGTCCGCTCGATACACGCTCGATCCGATGGCTCCGGATCATCGTCTACGGCTAGTGTGCACCCGTGACCGTCAACCTTCTAACCCTAATTTCTCACTCAATTCTCAATGAATTTTTGTGTTCTTATGCTCTATGGATTCATCTTGAAGAGACGAACACATCCATATGGTAAACATGTATTGAAATTGACTCAAATTAAATAGAGAATCTCTGTAAGCTCGGGAAGAAGAGTGAGTCCATATCTTTGCTCAGAGAAGTGAAGCTTCGATCTGAGAGTTGTGTCACCTTCGATTGGGTGCAAGCAAGCTCCGGATGAAGTCCCTTGGGCTGAGTGAATTGTCAGAGTATGATTTCGACCACGGCCGATTACAAAGCTTGGAGTCACGGAACGGATGGGTCGCTGGAGAGGGGGCTTTCATTGGTAAACTTCTTCTCTTGGTACGAGTGAAGGTGTAGGACCAAGAAATTTGGGGATTGGCTCCTGTGGAGAAGTGTCCTGGTTTTGGGCTTGGATTTCAACTCGAAATTGAGCTCGTAGAGAGGAAATGGCGAGGATTTCGGTGGGGATCATGTTCTCTATGTGTGGGGAGTAGTACGGAACAATTTAGGCAGAGTTTCCTCAAGGTTTGTTTCAGCACCTCTCATGGCCGAGAGGGGGTTGTGTTTAAATAGGAGAGGGTGGAGGGCCTCCCAGAGGGGTTTAAGGCTGGGGATCAGCTGCTCTATGCAAGAGAAGAACAGCCATGGTGGCCACTTGGGCTGGGACACTTCAGCAAGGGGGAATTTCAATGTTGGCTCACATGTGAGCTTTCGGCCATGGTGTTTTCGTGCACGGTGGCTAGCCGGCCGAGCGCTTGGTCACCATCTTGTTCAGGTGGGTCAGGGCTGGGGTTTAGTGCAGTCAATTGGCCATGGACATGTGTAAAGGGGATGGCTTGGAATGGAATGGGTAAGAGGCCATTTTGGCTTGGTTTGGGTCGACCCATGTGTTTGGGTTGGGTTCACCTCCCCATGACACTGGTTTTAGGTGAGAGAATAAGTTAGGTCAGCTGGTCGAAGGTGGTGAGGTCTCTTTCAAGAATATTTAGATTAAATTTGGGTTAAGCGGAATCATGGTTAAAGTCTAATGACTTTAGGAGATTAAGGAAAGAGTCTCCTTCTTTTGCCCAAAATGGCATGGTGACATGTAAAGAGGCTCTCATGGCTTCCATGTGGCTCATGCATGGCTTCATGGCTTGCAAATGGCTTAGGATGGCTTGGCTTGATTTCATGGAAGTAGAATTTAGGAATTTTGGTACTTTGGTGGAGAATTTTCATGAAGCTTGATTTGGAATGGTTTAATGATGATTTTGAAACTTAGGGGTGATTTTGATTAAATGGATGATGAGGGGAAGTGTCATGTGGGCTTTGGATGAATTTTGGGCCTTTTAAAATCATTTTTGATGGGCTTTTAGGAAGGTTAAGGGGATGGGCCTTTAGGTTTAAGAATGAATTCATGGATGGGAATTTTGTAGAAGTTTGGGCCAAATAATTGTTGGGTTTGGTTTAGGGGTGTGTCATGAGTGATTTGAAATGAATTTGAGGTGGTTTGGGTTTGAATTGGGTTGAATTTGGGTTGATTTGGTGAATGGGCCAATGTAAGTCAAATTGGGCTAATTTGGGCCAATGTTGGGCTAAGGTTGAAATTGATGTAAAATTAATGTTGGGAAATGTTTATGGCAGTGTTTCAAAGAGGTTTCAACTTTGGTTGGGTTTTGGTTTTGGGATTTGGGCTTATTTGGGTTAGGTTTGGATTTTGGTCAAAATTGGGCCTTTTGGTTTTGGGTTGAATTTGAGTGGGTTTTGGGTCCAAATTTTGGGCAAATCATGTTAGTGTTTTGTTTGTGGGGATGTTAGGGAAGGTTTAGAAAAGATTTGGGGTTAATTGGAGTTGAATTGGGTTAGTTTGGGCTAAGTTTGGGTCATGGGTCCAAATTGGGCTTTAAGGTCAAAAGTGAAATTGGATTCAAATACCAATCAAATTGGGCTTGGATTTGGTCTAGACTGGTGTTGGGGATGTTGAATTGAATTTTAGAATTGAATTGGACCAGAATTTGTGTCAATTGGGTAGGTTTGGTTTGACATTGGGTTCACTTTGGGTTAAAATGGGTCAAATTGGAGATTTTGACAAAAGTGGGGTAAATTGACAAAATTGGCCCATGGTGTAGTTAAACAAAATAAAATTGAGAATATTTGAGACTTTCTGGAATTTTCTGGGAATTTTCTGAATTTTTGGATTTTTGGGTCAAGAGGGGCATTTTGGGTATTTGGAGGGTATTGAAGGGGGTATTTTTGGAATTTTTGGCATATTTGGCTATGGATTATCAATTTGAGTGATGTGGGAATGTTTGGGATTGGTTTTGAGGATTTTTTTGGTGATTTGGAGAATTTTGGAAAAATTTGGGTAATTTCAAGGGTTTTGGGTAAGCTAGGCGGGTCTGGGGTCCCGGGGGTCAAAAATTGAAAATTTGGAAAATTGAAAATTTGGAAAATTGAAAATTTGGAAAATTGAAGATTGGGTAAATGTAAGTGAAATGAAATCATTTTGGTTGAGCCATGAAGCCATATTAAGCCTATATAAGCCATGAGAGGATTCATTTGAGGCATTCATTAGTTTTACTAGCAATAGCTTGTAATGTTTCCATTGTTTGAGAATCATCAGTATTTACAGAATTATCATTGTTTACATGCAACATGTTAATAGTAAAATTATCCAATTTCTTAGATATGGTAGCCACTTGTGAAGCTAAAATAGAAAAGGCTTCATTATCTTGAATACTTGCCACTCATTTAGGATTAACCCTTTCAGAAGTTCATTGAAAATTATTATTAGTCATTTCTTCAATTAAAGTATAAGCTTCATCAAATGTCTTAGCCATTAAAGAACCACCAGCAGCAGCATCTATAATAGATCTAAGTGATCCAATAAGTTCGTTATAAAATGTTTGAATAATTAACCAATCTGGTAAAGCATGATGAGGACATTTTCTTAATAGTTCTTTAAATCTTTCCCATGCTTCATAAATTGTCTCTCTATCAACTTGCATAAATGAAGTAATATCATTTCTTAATTTAGAAATTTTAGGAGGAAAATATTTAGCAATGAATTTTTGTGACATATCTGCCCAAGTTTTAATAGAACAAGTTGCTAATGAGTTAAGCCACATCTTTGCTTTATCTTTTAAAGAAAAATGAAAGAGTCTAAGCTTAATAGCATCATCAGAAACATTATTATATTTAAATGTAGTACAAAGTTCTAAGAAACTAGCAAGATGTAAATTTGGATCCTCATTTGGTGTTCCTCCAAATTGATTATTTTGAACCATTTGAATAATAGAATGTTTAAGCTCAAAAGAATTAGCATCTACAGCAGGCATTTGAATACAAATATGTTCATCAGCTGTAGGGTTTGCATAATCCCTTAATGGTTTATAAATATTTTGTTCATTAACTTCTATTGGATTTTAATTATTGTTATGTAAGTTATCCATTTCCTGATGTTTTCTTTTTCTAATTCTTCTAACAGTTCTTTCTAATTCAGAATCAAAAGGTAATAATCCTTCAGATCCAGAACTATGCATAAAAATAAAATAAAATATTTTTGGTATTTTCATTTTTGTAAATGTTTTTGTATTATTTATTTATTTTTTATTTTTTTATATATATTTTTACATATTTTTTTAAAAGAAATAAAAGTATATAAAATATTTTTAATTTGAGAAATCTAAAAATTTTCTTTCTTTCTTTCTTAATATTCTTTCTTTCACTTCTTTTCTATCTTCCCCGACAACGGCGCCAAAAACTTGAACCGACCTTTACTAATGCAAGAATTTATGAATTTATATTTAAATATTTATAATAATTTTTGTAAAATTCACAATTTCAAATGCAAGTATACGTATCATTTCAAATAATACAGGGTTCTATTGGAGTCCTGGTTATCGATCCCACAGGAAGATTAAGTGAAAATTAAATTAAGAAATATATTAGATTTTCAAAGTAAAAATAATTATTAATTTTATTTCTTTTCAAAATTCAGATTTTTAAGTTTAATTAAATTTCTACTAAATGCAAATAAGCAACAATAAAGTAAAATGTTAATACAAGTATAAATAAAACTCCTTTTTCATCTAATCCATGATTTTTCAGAATAATTATTGTTCGTTAAGAACTTGAATTTATGGTATTGCGCCAAATAAAAGCATTCATATTCTTTACCTTCGCTCGATAGTATAAAGAGCATTGACTAATCTATAGATCGGTTCAGGATGTATTATTAGTAGAATGGGTTAATCTAGGTTCACACTTCTAGATGTCCAAGGGTGGCTATGGTCGGCCCTACTATTGACCCGTTCCCTTTCTCTAAACCAAATTATTAGAATCTAGTATGTCACTCTAAAAACTAATCAATTTTGCACCCAATAAATAATATCTCCCTATTTATTTGCACTTCACCTTGAATAACCCGCTCAAGGCCTTCGATTACCCAAGGATTCATGTGATATCTACTAGTTAAGAACTCATCTCCGGATAGGTCTCAGAATTCTTCAACAGGGTATAACAATTCAAATGTCCAGTTTAAAAAGTAAATTAAGATTAGGTATTAATATCATCGCAAAAATTAAAAATTTTAAGTTAAGTTCTCTAACTAAATTAAATTATCTTATTGTCTCTTCGTAGTTGAAAGGAGAAAGAAAACTAACTACTCAGAACACATTGAATTCACACAACAAAATATATTTATAAAACTTTGAACCAAGTTACAAATACTATCTGGAATGTTTCTTCAAGTGATCCGCTGACTCCTACTGACTCCAATGCAAAATTAAAGACTTCAACAGCGCCAACTCTTACAAAGTCACACTTACTACTCAAAGAATTGAGTAGTAACACTCAAAATAACTACAATAAACTCACTAAATACTTAAGAAGAATATATGGCGGCTCTCTAAATCTATCTCCGGATGCTAGAGATCTAGTGGGCACGTTTTTCTGTAGAATGAACTCCTATTTATAGAGCTTCGAAATTGACCAGAGGTTGCTTAAGGCACCTCTTCAAAATTCGTCCAAATACAATATATCTTCTAGAAAGTAACTGTGGCGCCTAGGCGCCGGAATCTAGAGCATAGGCGTCAGAGTCCGTGACCAAGTCTTCGCACCTCTTCACTTTATATCGCACCTCTTAGCGATTAAAATTATTTTCTTGTGTTTAGATGCATTGTATCACTTGTCCCAGATATTAGAAGTAACATCCAGTTTTCTAGAAGGTCTGATAACCGCTTAACACCGTCAAAATAACTGCACAAAATTATAAAAAATTCTTCACTGCTTCAGTTTCGAACTGGCTCTTAGGTGCCAGATTTTGGCGCCTAGGCACCAGACCTAAAATTTTGGCAACTTTGTTTTCTAGCTTTATTTTTGCTCCTTTTTGCTCATTTTTCCTTCTTGAACTCTTTTTTTATCACCTATATCCAAAAACATAAAAATTCTTTTCATTAAAGCATATTATCTTTAAGAATTGAATCATAAATAAAACATAAAAATAGGTATTTTTAAAGTGGATCACTGAGCATCTGAAATATTGTTATTTACAAATCTACCGCCCAGGCATGGTTAAACCATTGAGGATTTGATAAAAATGAAAAATATGGGTTGGGATTTTACCATGAATTTCAATATTTGATTGAAATATTCAAAATGGATGCAAGAGAATGATTTATTTGTAAATAACAATGTTTTGGGTGGTTTGTATGTAATTATCCCAAGAAAATACTGCTTGCCACTGATATGTATTCCGTTTGGTTTGGAATTCAAAATGCAAATTTGTATTACATTTTAAAATTTTAAATTATTAAAATTTAACTTATGCTTATTGTTGACATGTAAAAATTATAAACACAAACACGCACACACGCACACACATATGCACACGCTCACACACACATAGGAATTTAATCCAAAAGGTGTCTTGATGTTTAAGAATTGAGCTTCAATCTACTTAAAGGGTTTCACTATCTCTCTCATTTAAATACCTGACATTAAAATTTTTAATTATTAAACTTTAACTTATGCTTATTGTTGACATGTAAAAATTATAAACACAAACACGCACACACACACACACATATGCACACGCTCACACACACATAGGAATTTAATCCAGAAGGTGTCTTGATGTTTAAGAATTCAGCTTCAATCTACTTAAAGGGTTTCACAATCTCTCCCTTTTAAATACCTAACATCCTTGTTAATGCTCGATATACAGGAATATTCATCAGGCATATGGGATTCTTGAGGTGGCTCCCACCATATAAAACTTTATCTCATCGATGATTCAAGAGGTGACTCCCATAGAATGAAACTTTGTTTCGTAATTCACTTAGTTTCCATCTTCAGGCTGGTGTAATGTTCTAATACCATTTATGACAAGACGAACTTTCTCCCATCAAGTTATTATCCCTATTGGCTTTGTGATTTTTCCCTGTCGGTGTAATTTTTCAAGAGGTCACCCATCCTAGGAGTGCTCCAAGATGAACATGCATGACTTTAGAGTTTGTAATAAAACTCCATCGATATACCAAAAGGAGCCTAAATGTTTAAGAGTTCGACTTCAATTTAATTAAAGGCGTTCACATTAAAGGTTTCTACATGGAAACCCCGAAAGATCACGGGTTCTAGCCTAGTTGAAATAGTTCTATCACTCAGATGTATGTTACAAGACTTTCGACTACCCCTGAATAACATAATATAATATCACAAGAATGAGAGAAAATATTCGAGAGTGATAGTAATCTGACAACCACGATGGCAGATTAATGACCAAGGCTATGAGGTGTCGATCTTGATTCATTGTTAATAATGGTTAAGTAATAGTAATCAAACAAAATTAGTAGCGATATCCAGACAATGGTGATCTGTTGATGATGATTTGATAATAGAGGGCTAATGATGGCAATGACATTAGTTGAGCACCGATGTCCTGATGACAACTGTGATAATAGACACACAATGGTGGTGGTGAAAGGGTGTCAACCGCAAGACTGTGTTCTAATTTCAAATAGGTGAAAGTTGTATGATGATAGTGAGGTTCGGAAAGAGTGATTTGGTGAAGATGGCAGTGGACTAGCAATGACTGTGACAACTGTGGCATGGTGGGGCAATAGTGGTATGCAACTACAGCTGTGGTCTAGTGGCATTAGTCAGTTGATGGTAATATGGCAGTGACAATGGTAGTGGGACAGTGATTCGGTAGAAGTGCTTTTTGCTAAATAACATCAACCTGATGATTATGATGGGGTCTGGTGGTATTGATTGGGTGGTAGTGGTTTGAGGTGACGGAGGCCAGGTAATAATGGTGGTAGTGGCACCATTAGTTATATAATGGTGGTTTGATAACAACAGTGTACCGTGACAACGTCGGTGGTCGAGCAACGGTAATCTATCATAATGGTGTTCAAGAGATGATGATCTAATAACAGTAATGGTACACCGCAACATTGGCAAATATTCGACTTTGGTGATTTGACATAGCGACTACTAGGAGATGATGATTCGACGATGATATTAATATTCCATTGATGATGGCTTGACATTGATGATGACGATGTTATGACGGTGGCATCGATGGCTTGGCATTAGTCGGTGATGGTGGTCTTTCAGAGATGGTGGCCTAGCGTCTACTATCGGAAGGGCGACAGTGGCTCGACGTCGATCGTGTGATAGCGGGCCAGTGGTGGGTGCGATGACTCATAATGGTGGTTAAGGGAAGGTGGATTTCGATAATGCTTAAGTGCTCGAAGCTCCCTTCAGTCTTCTCATCCCAATTTACTACCCCTCATAAAGAGAGTGAGTGTCTATTTATTGATTTTATGTGCAACAGTCCATAAATACTGTATGAATCTGAACCACTCCATCAGACGCCCATGAGTGATTCTCTTAATCGGTTGATGTTTTATGAGTATTGGTGTGTTTTAATGATGTCAAAAATATGCTTTCTTAGGCTCGTTGGATTCGGCTCGTTAAGGCCCTCGATTTGACTATCAGCTTGCTCTCGATTTAAATTCCTAATAATATGTTTCAAAACTTTTATTTATTGCAGTAAAATATGTTTCAAATATGTTTCGGCAATAGTGCATCATCTGGGCTCACATGGGCTCATATTAGGTCATTTCTTGTCATTTAGTTTTCATTTAACCATAAATAAAAGTGTGGACATTTAAAAATCTAAATTTTGAAGTTTATGCTCCAAATGTGTGTCGTGATTCATGTAGTTCAATATGATTTTTTTAAGGATATATCATAAATAAATAATTAAATTATATATATATATATATATATATATATATATATAGATTTATATATCATAAAATTTAAAAAATAAAATAATTTGCTATTATTTTCTTTTAGGCTACTTGTATCCAATGTCATATCTTTCTACAGAACGTCATGTTTTATTTTAAATTTAGAATGAAAAGTGTAAGGTGATTTATATTCTTACGTAAAATATAAATGTAAAAAAGGTACATTTTATTAATATATTTTTTCATATCAAGAATATAATATATTTTACTGATATATGTTTGTCATTAAGAATATAATATATTTTACTCTCAGTTCTTTCTGATATTGCGTGGAGACTTTCGATAAACTAAGGGTATGTTTGGGTAGCTACAACTTATCCAAATTAAGCTGCTGATTAGCAGCTAATCCGGATAAGCTGACTGGCTGTTTGGTTTGTGCGTTTGAAAAACAACTGATTTGCAGCTATTTCTGGATAAACGACCATGCTACCTCTAATCTGTCTAAACTGTCTAGCTGTTTGATTTTGCCCAACAGAGCTTTTGAAATACCTGTGAATATCCAAAACGGTTAAATTATTGGTAGAAGATTTCCATTTTACCGAAATTTCTATCATAATCAACCAAATAAAAATCCTTAGCACGCTTTAAAAAAGCGAACAAATTAAATTTATTGAAAAAGAGAAAAACCAAAAGGCATAGCTAAAAATATTTCAGTTTCTAATAAACAAATAAGATTCAGATTAAATTTTCTCATAAGATAACTACAATATGAAAAACAAGCATCAATATCAAGGCCCCCAATATTTCAACTCATCAAATTTGAAAAATATATACAAACTGCAAAAAAAAAAGAAATATACTTAGGGTCCGTTTGGGACAGCTTATAAGTGCGGCGGCGTTTTTAAAAACGCCGTCGTAACGTTTGATTTGCGCTTATCTGAACTTATTAGAAAACTGAGTTTTCTGTTTTGCGGTACACGCGAACCGTGGAGCAACTCCCGAGTGCCACTTTTTCGATCGTGTTTCATTCTACGAATTACTCCCGTGACCTCGTGACCCCTTGACACCGTGAACCCGCTTTGTCGTTCGCATCTCGCTCGGTGAGAAACCCTAAGTACTCCTCTCCGTTCACACCCCTCATCCTCAGCACTTCTAGCCCATGACCCTCTGCGTTCGCCCCTCATCTTTTATTCGGCATCTCGCTCCATACTAGGTCCCCACTTTTTCTTCGACACTCTGAAGAGGTATATGTCTCATCTTCTTCATTCGCTCCTCATCCTCTTCATTCAGAATTGGGAGTTCTCTAGCACTGTTTTAGTTTATCTTTGTTCTTAGAGTTGTTGAATGATCTATATATTGTTTATAAAAGATGAATGTATTTTGTTATTGGTTTTACCTGTTTAATGGATTCGGGTTGCTTTGCCTGTTGGGGTATAGTGAGCATTTTTTTTTTTTTCTTTCTCTTGATTTCAAACTAAAGGCTTATTTTCCTGCTTGAAGTTAGAAACCATGCTATTGTTAACGGATGAATTTGTAAGATTCTGCACTTATAATTTTATTGTCACATGGCAGCTCCCCATGGCTTAAATATTATGGATTGTTTCTGCTTATGGATTATCTCATAATTCGGCAACAACTTATGGATTATTTATGCTTATGAAAGATCTGGATGGTCTATATGTAAAAAAGTAAATTATGGGTGAAATTTGGGCTTAAAAAGAGTGTTGATAGGACACTTCTAAGGCCCTTGCAGGTGCCTTTCGTATAATCCCACTTCCACCCGAACTCTTATACCAACTAAAATAGGGGAAGGGGAGAAGGATAACTACAGTTTATGCAAATTCTCTCATGCAAAATATGTACAATTTAGGTGGCTAAACGCAATAAAATTTTGTACATTTTATGCAAGTTTTCTCATGACATATTTAGTACGTTGAAATTAGAAAGCAAATATTTATGTGAATTGAACTCAATGTTAAAGCAAGGCTCAATGCAAGCAATATAACAACTTTAAATTTTTTATATTTATATTATAAAAAGAATATTGTATTCACATGTCTTAGGGTGCTTATATTTATTTTGGGAACATTACGGGTTATGAAACAAATATTTATGCTAATCCATTTACCTGACAGCACGCAATGAGTAAAGGTAAAGAGGTCGGATCATCGACCATGTGGGATAGAAAGGTCAACATTACATTATGTGATCTATGTGTAAGGGAGATACAACTTGGAAATAGGCCGACGACTCATTTTAATAAAGAATGTTGGCAAAACATGATGGTTAAATTCAATGAACTTACTGGAAGAGATTACGACCGGACGAAACTAAAAAACAAATGTGATCAATTAAAAAAGGATTGGAAAATGTTGAAGGAACTCAAAATAGGATCAACTGGTTTGCGTTGGGATCTAATTAAGCAGACAATTGATGCACCAGGACTGAAAAACTTGAGGTTATTAAATATGTAAGATCACTTCATCCTGCACACTTCATCCTGCATTATTTTGTCGCATTTAAATTATGTCACTAATGAAATATTTAATATATTACAGGTAGTTCCGGGTGCAAAAAAATCTAAATCCTATGCTATAGATCAGAAGTTGGAGGAGAAGCTAGACGACATGTTCTATGGGGTTGTCGCAACGGGAACTCATTCTTTCACCCCAAATGATCAAGGGTTTGCCAACTTCCCACAAAAAATGCAAACTATGCAGTTGGGTGATTCAAGAGAAGGTCCTAGCCAAGTCCACGCAGATGTTCAATCCACAAGCGCAGCCAAGCTCCCTAGGGTTGACAAAAAGAAAAAAAAAGGATGACATTCATCAAAGGCAGCATTGAGACTCTTCTGGAAAGCTGCAAAGCTAGGACTGTTTCCTCAATTGACAACTCAATTGATGAATTTTTAGTGAGATGTGTTAGTGAGATCAATTCGACTGTAGAACTTGATTGGACAGTTTAGATAAATTAGTCAGATCAATCGACTGTCGAACTCGATTGGATTGTTCACTTAAAAAAAATAGGATTCATTGTTCGATTATAATAGCTTGGCTAGCTTGCCTAGGAGATCAACACAACCAAGTCTTTTATAGGTGAATTGAAAAAAATCTCTACTAAGAAATAATGTGGAATTTGGCAACTCATTTTAGGGTTGAACTGGTTGCATGAGCATTACCCTAAAGAGAAGCATTTATGTGAAGTGGAAATCAAGATTAGGCGTTATAAAATATTAATGCACGCGTCATAAGAAGACATGGACACAATGCAACTGTTCGTGTGCATTATTCTATAAATCACATAATCAGATATCTCTTGAGATTCATGTATAAATATAGCGTTGTTTTATAAAGTAAAAGTCAAAAGTCAATCTCTATAAATCGGGGTGATCATTATAATACAAGGAACCAATCTCTAAAGATTATAAAGGACTTATTTTTCTTCCATTCCTACCCTTCTCTTGGTGCTCAAATCTCATTTTAGCTCTTTTCTTGATGGTGTGACCCCACTAGTAGACTACATTCTAAAAGGTGTAGTGAACATGGAGTATGTCATGGAAAAGAAGAAAAGTTCCACAAGGAGTAGAACCAAGAAATAGAAAATTCTCAAGCAACTTAGAATGCATTATGAAGTTTATCTTGTGACAAATCAATAACCTGAAAAAATAATGATGATAATGATAAAAGAGAACTTACGACAACACTAAGGGAACAAGTGTCTACCTCTCCAAAGTCTGTAGTTCGACAAAGGATAACACTAATTGTTGGCATAAGAAGAACCTCTTATGTTCCAAAATTTGAGGATAAAATATAATATCTCAATAGTGCAAGTTAAAGCCCAAGATGACTTCAACTAGAGAATGTCTATTAACCACATTTTTTATAATGTCTACATCTTCGTCTTTGGGTACCATAGATGACTAGTTGATGGTTGCACCTCTTGTAGAACCAATCCAATGTCTTGACCCCCTCTAATTTAAAATGGTCATGATCTGATCATTTACATATAACTTTGATTTTGAGTTGATTGTTGATTAGGTTATTAGAGGCTGGAGGTTGAGTGCTTTACGATCCTTTCATACCTCTAGGGGCCTAACCCAAGGCCTTAGGAGCCCTTAAATCCCTTAACTCAACTTGTGAACTAGATTAGTTAGGTTAACCTCTTGATTTAGCCATTTGATAGAGATCTTATGGGGCCCACCAAATAAACCAAATTATTCTTGGTCAATGCTTTGGTTTAAAATAAACTTGATTAATTCATAAATTACTCAGAGCTAGGCTAACATATTCAATTTGTCCCATTAGGCTACCCTAAAATTGAAAATTTAAGAAAACTCAAAATGAAGCACCCAAGTAATACATTTGAGTCAATTAATTTTTCAATCAAACAATCCAAAAATTATTATTCTTTTTCTTGAATATAAGATTTAAGAATTTCAATAAGAAGACTTTCAATTTTTTATTTTCACGCTTAACCTCATGCTTCATCTCAAAGACTATAATTATCTTTCTTTTAAGATCTGAGTCTTCTAAAATATTTTATGTTTCTCTTTTTTTCCTTAAATTTTTTTTTCCATTTCATGGATAATTATTATATCTAGTTGTACATGTATTTTATTTATTCCGAATGTCTAATCTTCTATAGTTTACAATTCTTAATCATCTCTTAATTCGTATGAAAAAAATTATAAGTCATTCAAAAAAATAAGTTTAAATAAAATTAGCTGAGTTGAAATTTAAAGATTTAAATATTTTTATTGATTATTTATATTTGTAGTCTCTTCTTTTTGAATTTATAGGATCTTTTATGTTGAAGGAAGATGTAATTGGTGTAAGATGTCAATTAAATTAACTTCAAATACAATTATTTAATTAGTATTTACATTACTTTTTAAGTTTATTATATTAATATTATCAAATTACAAGGAGTCCAATTATGATATACTACAACATGGTGGAGTCTTAAATTTAGATACATAAATCACTTTTAGGCATTTATTTATCACGAAAACCTCCCTCAAACTTATTTTCTACTATACACTTATGACATGTAGAATTACAATTAAATAATAAGATATAAAATGAGTGAGCAAGGAATATAACATAATAATAATCACATAATAATAGTATTAAAATACTAATGTAACGACTAACATGGACCAAATAAATATCAAGTGAATTCTTGGTTTGCAAATTTAGAAATGAAATCCAAGATTACACATACCCCAAGAATAGTTCAACCCTAGAAGACAACGTTAGATTAATAGGCACCCCTAGTTAGTGTTAAAGATTAGGACATATAAAATCTCAGGACTGTAAACCCCTTGGACTATGTAGATGCCTTTAAATTAAGTAACATGCAACTAATGATTAAGGTACCTCAAACTACCTAATGACTAAAGAGATCTATATTTTTATCACTATGATGGCATTGGATATCTCTTTTTACCTAGTTGGGTAATAGTCTAAGGTAACTAATGAACCTGGGATAACAGAAGGTCAAGGTTCTCATACTCAAATTTCTGAACTCACCGAATTTAGCTTTTATAACTGTAAAAAATAAAAACAAAAAAGATCTTTGAAGAAAATAATGACAAATTCTAACTCTCTAAGATTAAGGGTCTGTTTGGGACAGCTGCAGCTCATCAATAAGCTGCTGCAACTTAGTTGTCCTAGGAAGTTGTTGCGGGGAAGCTACTGCCGATAAGCTGGTTAGCTATTTGTTTTATGTGATTTGAAAACAACTATGTAGTAGCTGCTTATGGACAAATGATCATTCTACTCATGTGTAGTAATGTTGTTTGTAGCAGATATGTCAAAGTCATATGTTTGCAGTAATCCAGATATATACATCACTTAACAGTGAGTATCAAAGTTGCTAAAAAAATCATTAAAATTACAATTAATAAAATGAGATTATTGTTTTTAACAAGCAGAAGAGCTACACTATCCTCCAGAGATTTTATCGATTCCTGATCACTGTCGGCAGTGGAATCTGTCGGATTGTCTGCTCACAGAAAGAAGTCATATTTCTCCATGATGCTCCGCGACCACCTTTAGAACTGCCTGCCATAGTTGTGCGCCTGCCATGACGTAAGTAGGAAAGTCTGAAGTCCGCAAATAGATGCACCACAACTGAAATCCACCCCTTATAAGGCCTCTTTTTTTGCTCAAATTCACAACAAATAGAACCACCAACACCAATAGTACCCCAGCTATCAAGTACACAATAAACATACACCACAACCGAAGTCCACCCCATGCCCCCGTAAAGCCTCTTCTTCTTCTCAAATTCACAGGAAACAGAAGCATCAACGCCAACAACACCATAGCTCTCAAGTACACAACAAAAAAAGAAAACACCACAGCCCCCTAATAAGGACTCTTCTTCTGCTCAAATTCACAACAAACATAAACAACAACACCACATGCTTCTCAAATTCTCCAAATTGAGACAAAAAATTCAGGCCTGAAACCATATAAAATAGACCCAACAGAACATCAAGAAACCAAAACATAAAAAACAATCCAACGATGCAAATCCTCTAAAAACCAAAAAATCTCAAAGATTAAGTGCAAAACCACCAAGGATATAGGAACAAAAGATACCAGAAGAAGAAGGCGTTCGGAACGATGGTTTAGGGCAAAGGATGCGAGAGCTACACTGGGAAAGTAAGGGTTGACGAAGAATGCAGGTTGAACCCAAAGGGCAAGCGTAAATGAAAGAAAGAAAAATACAGCCGTGGGGTCCAACCCATGACCTGCTTTTTATTAAACTGCAGCTGCATCGCGGGGAAAACGCCTCCCCAAAGATGGCTCCGAGAGGCCCTGAGCCACGCGCAGGTGAAAAACCCCCCTAACATGCCCTAAAAGTGGAACAAATAAAGTATACTATCCTCAGTTGCCTAGCGAAATTGATTATAAACAAAGTAATTCTAATGAGTGTGTACAAATTCGTGACATAGTAGTTGATAGTGTGATTTTCTACTGTGAAGTCGTGATTTCGAATCGCACATATTACCATTTGGGCATTCACCCTAAAAATATGTTTATTTACTATAATATTCCTTAAAGAATAAAGGAAATTTTATGTCTGGATTTAATTTATCAAAAGTCTGCATGCAATATCAAAATGATCTGGCTGTAAACTATATTATATTCTTAATATTAAAAATATATCAGAAAAAATATATTATATTCTTGATATGAAAAAATATATTAATAAAATGTAGTTTTTTTACATTAATATTTTACATAAGAATATATATCACGTTACATTTGTGCGCATTCCATGACATGTTGGTAGAGCAGCCTCTTTGAAGGTCGCAAGCCCTCTAAGGTCAGTGGTTTGAATCCCCTGGTGGTGCAATGTCGCCTAAAGCCGAGTGGAACTCGAATTATTTACACACCAGGTCTCCCACAGACCTAGCTGGAGTTGAGCTAATAGGGTGAGTTATATATATATATATATATATATATATATATATATATATATATATATATATATATATATATATATATATATATAAGAAAACAATAGTAAATTAATTTATTTTTTAAAATTTTATGATATATCCTTAAAAAAATCATATTTATTTACTTGAATAGCGACATACATTTGGAGTATAAGCTTCAAAAGTTAGATTTTAAATGTCCACACTTTAATTTATGATTAAATAAATTAAATGACATAAAAAATGAGTTAATCTAAGCTCAAGTGAGCCCAGATGATGCACTCTTGCCGGAACATATTTGAAACATATTTTACATCAATGATAAAAGTTTTGAAACATATTATTGGGTACGTAAATCGAGGGCAAGCTAATAATCAAATTGAGAGCCTTAACGAGACAAATCCAACGAGCCTAAGATAGCATATTTTTTACATCATTAAGACGTACAAATACACATAAAACATCAACCGATCAAGAGAATCAGTCATAATTGTCTGAGGAGTGATTCAGATTCATGCAGTATTTATGGATTATCACTCCTAAATATATAAATAGACGCTCATTCTCTTTATGAGGGGGACTAAATCGGGATAAGAAGCCTAAAGGGAGCTTCGAATTCTTAAGAATTATCAAGCTCCACCCCCTGACCAACGTTGCGAGTTGTCGCCCCCACTGCTGGCCCACTATCACACGACTAATGTCGAGTCACTGGTGCCCTTCTGAATTGTTGACGCTAGACTACCATCTCTAATAGACCACCATCACCAGACCAATGTTGAGCCATCGATGCCACCATCAGAACAACATTATTTGGTCGTCATCAATGGAACATTAGTATCATCATCGAATCCTCTTCCAGCAATCACTATTTCAAATCACCAAAGCACAATATTCGCCAATGTTGTGGTGTACCATTGTTATTATTAGATCATCATCTCTTGAACACTGCTATGATAGATTACAGCTGCTTTACCACCGAAATCATCATGGTACACTGTTGTTATCGAGCCACCCTTGTATGATTAAGGGCTACCATCATTATCACCTCGCCTCCGTCGCCTCAAACCACTATCACCCAATCGATACCACCAGACCCCCATCATAATCATCATATTGATGTTATTTTGAAAAAGGCTCTGCTACCGAATCACTATCCCACCACCATTGTCACTTCCATATTACCATCACCAGACCGATGCCACAAAACACAGCTATAGATGCATAACACTCTTGCCCCACCATGCCACAACCATCACTGTCACTGCCAGTCCACTGCCATCTCTGCCATATCACTCTTTCTGACTCTCACTATTGTCATACAACTTTCACCTGTTAGAAATTAGAACATAATCTTGTGGTTGAAACCCTGTCACCACCACCATTGTGTGACTATTATTGCAGTTGTCATAAGAACACCAATGCTTAAATGATGTCATTGCCATCGTCAGCCCTCTATTGTCAAATCATCATCATCAAATCACCGTCGTCTGAATATCACTACCAATTTTGTTGGAGTGCTATTACTTAGCAACAACCACCATTATTAACAATCAATCAAGGTCGCCACCACATAGCCTCTATCATTGATCTGCCATCGTGGTTGTCGGATTACTCACTCCCCAATACTTTCTCTCATTCTTGTGATATTATATTATGTTTTTCAAGGGTAGACAAAATTCTTGTAATATACATCTCAACAATAGAACTACTTCAACTAGGCTAGAGCTGGTGAATGTTTTCTTTCAAGTTTTTATTGTAGAAACCTTTAGTGTGAATCCATTTAAGTAGATTGAAGTCGAGCTCTTAAACATTGGGGCACCTTTTGGTATAATGATGAAATTTCTTTAGAAACTCCAAAGTTTTGCATGCTCATCTTGGAGGACTCCTGTGATGGGTGACCTCTTAAGAAGTTACACCAACGGGGAAAAAGCACAGGACCACTAGGCCAAACAGGATAATAACATGATGGGAGAGAGTTCGTGTTGTCACAAATGATATTAGATCATTACACTAGCCTTAAGATGGGAACTAAGTGGCATACGGAACAAATTATTTTTCCATGGGAGTCACATCTGTAATCCTCGATCGGACAAAGTGCTATATGGTGAGAGCCACCTCTAGAATCTCATCTACCTGGTGGATATTCCGAGTTATAGAGCATTAACAAGGATGTCAGGTATTTAAATGGGGGAGATTGTAAAACCCCTTAAGTAGATTGAAGCCGAATTCTTAAACATCAAGGCGCCTTTCAGAATAAATTCCTATGTGTGTGTGTGCACGCGCGCGCATGCATGTATGTGTAAAAATTCATGGTAAAATCCCAACCCATATTTTTCATTTTTATCCAATCTTCAATAGTTTGATCGTGGCACATGTAAATACAACAGTCCAGAAGTTCAAAAAAATCACCTGGGTGGTTGATTTGTAAATAGAAATATTTCAGATGCTCTGTATGTAAGTTGTCCTATTTTTCTTAAGATAAATCCAAAGTCAAACAATAGATGTAAACATTGAGAGATATATAATATGATGTGATTATCGACATAAAGAAAGATGGCATTGAATACAAGCATCCTAAAACAACTATAAATTTTATCTTCTTACAATTTCATACCATTCACAGGGTAAATCAAAGGCAATAATTCAACATGGACATGTCATGGTTGTTATCCAATAATTGATTCATAAAACATTTGTTAATCACAGGTTATAATGACTCATTCCATAGATCATATACAACACATACAATATCTCTAATGGGGGCAATAATAGGTTAAATGGAGGGAAGGTGCATAATTTATTATCTTCTCCTAGTATTTTATGTAATTTAGTACACAATGTTCCTAAACTCTTTTTTCTCTAGACAAAAATAAACCAGTTCTATTTTTTTTAATTTTATTTTGTTAAAGTTTTATTTTAAATTAAAACATATTTTATTGATATAATTATATTTAAAAACACTTAAAAACATCTTTTAGGTGTTTTAAGTATTTTTTTTAAATCAAAGTGAGTTATTTTTAATGCAAAAATATAAAAAGTATAACAATCAAATATATTTTTCAAAACAAAATAATAATAATAATAATAATAATAATAATAATAACAAAAAATAAAAGTAATACCAAACAAGGCCTTAAATTGTTGTGTTTATAATATGCTTATTTTATGTAAAATACTTGGATCCTCTTTGCTACTTCCATGAACTACAAATTAATCATCTTGAATGTCTCTAATCCTTTATATATATATATATATATATATTTATTTATTTATTTTTAAACTTTGAATGTATGCATTATTAACTTTTCATAATTTGTCCTAATTTCATTAAGATAATACCAAAGTTGAAAGAAAAAAAAAGCAAGTGAGATGATAATATTAAAAAATATCATATCAACCCATCTTTGAATGAAAATGATGATTCTCCTAATCACATTGGAAAAACTTGAAATCCGAAGCACTTTAAACCTAAATATGTAACACGAGCACATGTTAAAGAGTTATACGCTTAGATAACTTTTTCATCCAAGGTAATTAGTATTTCACTAATACCCACTGATCAAACACTTATCTGCATGGCAAGTTTAAATATTTTAATGACTTGTGTTCCTTTATACAATCCTAATAAATATTTTCATGGATTCAATCCTTTTGAAGTTCAAGAGCCATTAACTCGATAATTATAAGGACTTGATCTTATAGAAAATCTATTATAATATTGAGTTTGTTTAATTTTGAAAATTATAATATAGTGGAATATAGATTATTATGCTTGGTTCCTATTAATGTCCTTGGAAAGGATATTTGTCTAAGATGAAATGTCAATATGCTTAATATGACTAAGACAACTTATAAGAGAAACAACTATAACTAATTGAGGCCAATTAACTAACATAACCTTGTAAATATTGATCAATCCATTTTATATGCAATCGAGGGTTGTCAAAATCACTATAACTTAATCATTCATTATTCAACTTAAATTTATCTTGAACAAAGATTGACCAACTTTACTTGAGCTCAATTAATAATTGGTTAACTTAAATTCAAACTAAGAAAAATACTTCTTAGCCTTATTTAAAAAAATTTAACTCCACATAACCACGATTATCTATAGTCAAACTCTATAAACTACACATAAAAGCTTGATTTACCCATAGATACTTTAACTAAACCTTGTACTAGCTTGTCAAATTTAATGTTTTCTTAATTCATATGTAGCCCCACTACCTTTGCCTTAATTTTCAAACTTATAATTGGCCCCACAACAATCCTCATTATGGCCATATCATTATGTCATCATTGGCAATTAGTGACCCTTATATAGTGAACCAAAATTATATAATTTGGTTTAAATTGATTTAAGCTTAATGAATCATTGACTTCTTCCAATCCCTTTCAAGTATTTATGTTATATTTTACCAAAATGTATGATTTTAAATACATTATTTTCATCATAGTCTTCTATTATTATCCTATCAATCTCTTTTAATTAATCATTAACCACATGATCCATATATCATACATTTTATAAGAACCTAAAATCCAAATTCCTCATTTAATAACTGAACGAATATTTGATGTTAGATTTCAAACTTTTTTATTTTGAAAATTATAAATTTATTAATTAGCTAATCTAAGAAAAAGTAAAACAATTGTAATTTCAATTCCTAGTAAATAAATCATAAACAAGAAATGAGCTAAATATTTTTTTAAACATAGTGTTTTCCTTTAGTCTCCCACCTATTATTGCCAGTAACTTCTAGCAACGAGTGGATTCAAATCTAAATAATCAAGGATATAATATTATTTACTTTGAACCAAAATCATGGTTTGAATATATAAATATCTTTCTGAACCTTTAGTACATTTAATCATAAGTGATCTATATTTTAGAAGGTTCCTAGGGTGGCGAACAAACTCAAAAGAGCTAAATAAAAGGTTGTTTGAGCTCAAGCTCATTTATCAAAAGCTAGTTCAAGCTTAGCACAAATTTGATTCTATCTTTTTGTGATAGTTTTCAAGCATGAGCTTACTATCTAAAAACCTTTTCAAGTTTGGCTTTAGTCATATTAGGATTAACAAACATTAAATGAGTTGCCCATTTAAAAAGATAAGTAAGCTTTTCAAACTAAGCTTGTTTGGCTTAGCAATGTGACTTTAATTTAATAATCATAATAAATAAGCATGACTTTAGTGAAATGATTTTGCTCACATGTAGCTTCTCTCATGGATGCTTTCTCTAACATCAAGCCTCAACAAACTTAATCAAGTGCTTTTAAAGATATTACTCATCATCATAAATCAATCAAAATGCAAGCTATTTAGGTATGTTTATTTAGCAAATAAATAGTTATAAAAACATTTAAGTTATTATGGTTAGTGAATCAAACGATCATAAACCTCAATGTATTGAGAAGAGAGATCACACCTGGGATTTAAAAGACTATGCAATCATATATTACATGTCACGTGTACTTACATATCTAACACCTAAACA
The DNA here is from genome assembly GCA_022702705.1 of Papilionanthe hookeriana x Papilionanthe teres. Classification (NCBI taxonomy): domain Eukaryota; kingdom Viridiplantae; phylum Streptophyta; class Magnoliopsida; order Asparagales; family Orchidaceae; genus Papilionanthe; species Papilionanthe hookeriana x Papilionanthe teres. The sequence goes on along the minus strand of CM040435.1, from coordinate 67,744,051 downwards.
TTCATATTTATATACATAACACATTTTTATATTATTACATCAAAAATACTATTATTGTTAACTTTTTAAAAGTGAAACACATTTTCATACATAAATTTATGACACCAAAGTATTATAAATGCATAAATTTTAGCTGTTAAATATGTAAATACATGAGAATTGTGTGGTGTCCATGTAAATTTCCCAAATATAAAACCATTTTTTTTTTTTTACTTTTTACAATTAATATAAGTTATAAGAATAAGCCATAAATAATATATTATGTTTCATTCTATTTATAATACTAGTGCATATTTATTATATGTCACATGCTTTCAAATGAATTTTGGCATTTAGATATTTATTATCAATCATTTTATAATTTGTAATCCATGTCCATCAACTTTACATCTCCCAATGCATCCATATAAAATTTAACCTTGTCTTTTTTTATTAAGGAAATGTGATGGTCACATCCAACTTTACTAAAAAGAAAATAATTACAACTCAAAATAAAATAGCCTAAAAAATTGTTACAACTCAAAGGAGCAACAACCGCAGCCATGTCATTGGACAAAAAGACAAAAAATCAACAGCAGCCGAATAGGAGATAGCTAACAATAGAGAAGAAGAAGAGCCCAGCAACACCCAAAGAAGCAGTTATGAAGAAGAGACCAGTTAGAAGAGTAGAGGAGCTATCCAACAAGAGTTAAGAAGGCCAAAGCAACATCTACAAAAAAGAAACTCAGAGAATACTGAAGAAACAAGAGGACAAAACAATAAACCACATAAAAACTTGAACAAGCATAGAAGCAGAGCAAAGAAGAAAATTAACCAAAAACCAAAATAATCAAAGACTAACAGACAACACCCCAAGAAAGACAAAAACAATCTACAACAACCATGGGATAAGAAGACCAAAAGCAACAACTGCAAACCAAAATCACAAAGAAAACCAAACTGAAAGAAAAGACAAAATAAAGAAAGATGAGCTTAGATACCTACCTGAAAGAAAAATATTAAAATTTCTTCTAAATATAAAAAATATTTAAAATAAACAACCCAAGATTTTTAAAATACGGCTGAATTTTAATAAAATGGCTGAATTTAGTTATAGCTCAATCCAAACTGAACAAATCACCAAATCAAGAGAATATCTAAAATTAATAGAAGAATGAATGACAACTAAGTTCAAACAACGACCAAAAAGAATAGAAAAATAGCTGAAAAAGGAACCAACCAACAAATAAAGAAAATACAGCTAACATAACCAAAAACAAAAGACCATAACAAAAACTAAGCGTTCTGTCTAAGCAGAAAAACAAATAACAAAATCAACCAACAATCCAACTGGAGACAGAAAGGCCAAAAAACAGCCAAACAGACAACACTAACACAAAGAGAAACAACAAAACCAACATGCAAAAAGAAAAAAAAAGTTGACAATCACTACCATTGCCCAGCCAAAGACCAAATATAACAACTAGCATCAGTCAAGAAGAGGAAAGCTAACAACGAAAAAAGAGACCGACAACACCCAAAGACTACAAACAACGACAACCAAGAAAAAGAGAACAAACAACAAAAATGAAGAGCAAGCCAACAGAAGTCAGGAAACAAATCACAAAGAATACCAAGCCGGAAACATAGAGGAAATAAAGAAAATGAGCATAGAAACTTTCCTAAAAGAAAAAAATAATAAAAATGTCTTCCAAATAACATAAATATCTTAAATCATCATATCAAAGATATTTAAACCAAGGTTGAATTTTAATAATTATCTCGATATATTATAGCTCAACCCAACTCAACGATTCAATAGATCAAGCTAAAATTTGAAATTAACATTAGAAAAAGGAAGAACAACCAAACCAAAACAACACTAAGATTGATTGAAACTTGCTAAAGGAGGAACCAACCAACAAAAAATAAAATAGCAACAATCAACAGAATCAAAATTAGATGACTAAAATAACAACCAAACAAATAGAGAAATAAGAAAAATAAACACCAACAAAAACCAGCCATCCAACAGTAGACAAAGGTACAAAATAATAGTAGCTGGAAAATAGAACCATGAAGAAGACCAAATTGAAAGCAAAAAAAAAAAGAAAAGAAGAATAAGCATAGAAACTTACCTGAAATGAACATATTAAAATATCTTTCAAATATCGAAGGATTAAAGATATTTAAGATATGATTGAATTTATATAAATGTCTGGAAAACAACAAGTTCAACCCAAACTTAAGAAATGAGAGAAGATATTAACTTAACAAAAAGAGAAGAAAGCTAAAAACATAAAACATGGAAAAGAAAGTAACAGCTGAGAGAGGATCCAACCAACAAATAGAATCCAAAAAAATCACAAACAGAATAACAACAAAAAGAATTCAACCAAACAAAAATAAATGAATAAAATTTCCTCCAAATATCATGTATATCTAAAGTCAAAGGACTATCAGTACAGAAAATATTGTTAAAAGTTATAAAAAATAAGAAAAACAAAACAAACAAAAAAAAGAAAATATCAAGATATTAGAATCAAACTAGAATAATCAAGTATATTAAGGATCTTTAATATACAAAGGGATATTATCTCTAAACTTTCATCATAGAATCTTCCACTTAATGATCTAATGGATGTTAAAAAGCATCATCTCAATAGAAGAAAAAAGATTTATTAAAATTCTTTCATTCCTCTATCATGAAATAACATAAGCAGTAGCTTGAATACATAATAAGTAAAATTCTTAACAAGGTTAGAGAAAAATGAATCCACTTAGAAAGAAAATGTAATAAAACCATTTAAATGATAGGAATTCCCATGAGGAATATCTCCTTTAAGTAAATTATAAGAAAAATTGCATTCAAAGAAAAGATAACTGTGAGTTTCATAATGAATTAAGCATAAAACAGAAGATTTATAAATCATAATACCTCTATCAATCAAATCATCACTAGTTTTGAGACCATTAAGTAAATTTTTTCAAGTATTGATAGCATATCTAAAAGAGGAACCTTTAAACCAGACATAATTATTCCAATCCACAACAAAAGAACTATCAAAATATGGACTATAACAAATTTATGAGTGCATTTATCATGACCATTCCAGAAACAATAAATGAAACCATTCTTAATAGGAATATCAAGAATAGACTTTAATCAAAATATTGGAATATTACAAGATGAATGAAAATTTTAATTATTATTAAAAATAACATCGCCAACTTTAGTGAAAGTGGGAAGGCTAAACAAAATAAAAATAACATTATCAAACTTCTCAAAAGGAAAAAAAAAACAATCTTACAAGGTTCAAAAAAGAGTGGAAGATTACTATTGAATGTAATTTGATGACAATTCTTAATTTTAAAAGCCACTTGTGATAAATTCTTCCAAAAAGAAGATGGGCTACTTCTATTTTTAGTTCAAAGAGACCCGCAATGATTAAAATACCAAGTAGCTAAAAGAGAGAAAATTAAAATGTCTCCATATAATTTTGGACTTACAAATTAAATTCAACATACCAATATCAAGCAAACCAAGACCACCATAAATCTTAGACTTAGAGGTATTAATCCAAGAAATAGTATAAAGTTTAGAATTAGAACTATTATAAAAAAAAATTATAACTTAAGGAAGAAATTTTCTTTATTAAATCTCTAGGAATATAAATTACGAGTAACTAATAATTTAAATAGCTCCAAATAGTATGTTTCAAAATTTTAAATATATCAGCAAAAGACAAAATTTAACTTTCTAACCAGTAAGCAATTTTGCAACTTATCTCATATTTAGCACAATCAACAACAAGTTGATTAAAAGAGTTAATAAGCACATCTAAATAATATCTAGGTAATGATTTTAAAGAAAAACCACTAACATGATATAAGTAGATTTGAAAATTATAATCAACAGATTTTGGAGAAACAAATAACAGATTTAGTTTTATTAGCACTCAAATTAGTAGACTTAAAAAATATCAAGAATTCAATTTAAATTGTTAATAGAGTTAAGATTAGCTTTACCAAAAACTAATAAATCACCAGCATAAATAAGATGAGAAATGTTAGAACTATCAACAATATAATTAAAAATATTAAAATTAGAATGATGTGAATCCAAAAGGTAAGTAAAAGAAACCATAGCAATGATGGAAAGATGAGAAGAAAGAGGATACCCTTGTCTAATTCCACGGGACGGGCCAAAATAACCCATCATTTCCTTATTTTCTAATGACAAAAAGTAAATATTAGAAATGCAAACCCTAATTCATTTGATGAACGTAATAGGAAAACTCAAACTTGTAAATCTATCAAGAATAAATTGATGATTAACATTACCAAAAAAAATTTAATATTTATTTTGACACAAAAATATTTATTAGCATTAATAGAGTTAATGTCAAATAAAAGTTCTGTAGCCAAAATAATATTATCCGCAATGTCACAACCAAGAATGAAAGCAGCTTTAGCAAAATGAATGATTGTAAGGAGCAAAATTTTAAGTATCTTATCAATAAGCTTAGAAATAACCTTATAAACCATATTGCAAAGAAATATTGACCTGAAATTATAAAAAGTTCGAACATGATTATTCTTAAAAGTGAGAATAATAGCCACATGATTAATTCTACTAGGAAGATTAGAGGAATGAAAATAATATTTAATAACAGGATTGTAATCATCTCCAGAAATATCCCAAGTGTCCTTAAAAAATTTAGTTGTAAAACCATCAAGCCTAAGAGTCTTCTTGGATCCAACAGTGAAAAAGGCTTGCTTAATTTCATCATTAAAATAAACCTTAATAAGGTCAGAGCGTTTTTGGGATTTAAAACACAATTTACAGTATAAAAATTAGTATAATAAATCTAATTAGTAATAGTATTGTTGAAAGCCTCAAAGAAATAAGAGAAAGCTTTACTAGAAATATTATCCTAATAAATAAAAAAATGATTATCAGAAATCTCTTTAATATAATTATGACAACCATTAATTTTATTTTTTTGATATAAAAATTTAACTTCATCATCACATTTGGAAAGTCAAGTGCATTTAGCTCTTTGTTTTAACCATTTATACTCACAATGTAAGGTATTAGCTAACTGGGATTGAATAGCAGCCACTTCCTCCAAAATATAACTACCATAAGGATTAATATCTAATTGAGGCATAACCACAACTTGTTGAAGCTTTAAAGAATTAATATTGTTAGTTATACAACTATAAGAATTCCAAGTATAACTTTTCAAAACTATTTTAACAATTTTCAACTTGTTACAAATGGCAAATATAGTTCTTGGTTTCACATTAATACCCCAAGTCCAAGCCCTAACAGAAGTAAAATTTTTAAAGCTGCTCCAATAATTATTAAAATTAGACCTACAAAATAATTTTTGAGAATTGCCAAATTAAAATGCAAGAGAGCATGCTCAGAAGTTAAAATTTTCAAAATCTTAAAAAAAAGAAGGGAACATTTCCATCCAAAATTATTGTCAAAAGCTCTATTAAATAAACTTCTTATCTGAATTTTTTTTGTTGATTAAACCAGCTTAAAGAGAGAACATTATAAGGAAGATTAATAAAAATAGGATCAAAATGTAAGTTATGAAAGTCCACAAGCTTACTAGGGATAGGAGGAGAACCACCATTTCTCTCTTTAAGTTTTATAATGCAATTAAAATCTCCCAAGGCAATCCAAGGATCATGAATATTAACCACTTCAAAAGTAACGGAATTTCATAATTATTTCCTATGCATGGCATTATTATCAACATACACAATCGTAACAAAAAAATTAATAGAAAAGGAATAAGAAATAATGCCATGAATAAATTATGCATGAATATCCAAAACAGTCAAATTAATGGTAGAAGAATTCCATTATATCAAAATTCTACCATGATCAACCAAATAAAAATATTAACACTCTTTCAAAAGAGAACAAATTAAATTCATTAAAAAAGAGAAAAACCAAAAAACACAGCTAAAAATACTTAGTTTCTAATAAACAAATAAGATCCAGATTAAAATTCTTAAAAAATGCCTATAATCAGAAAAATAAGCATCATTATTAAGACCCCTAATATTCCAACTCATAAAATTTAAAAAATATATACAAACCACAAAAATAGAAAGTAGACATAATGAGAAGAACCAGCCGGCTAAAGAATTGGAACCCAGGAAGGACCAACAAAATTAATAGGAGTAACATCAAAAGTAGTTGAAGAAGAAGAATTATTACCTAACATGTTTCCTCTTCCATGAGTTTGGTTTGGGATAGAACTCTCCAATTGAGAGTTTCTAACAATAATATTATAGATAATTGGCAAGCTCACTAAAGTATCCACATAATAATTATCAATAATATTAATAGAATATAACTTATCTTGATTAAGCATTGTAAGGACATCAAACATGAAAGAATCATGATTAATACTATCACAATGTAAAGTAGTAGGAATTATGTCATGTCATTCTCTGGAAGAATTTCATCTTCTTTTTTCCTCTATATCTAAATTATTCTCATGTTCAGAGAAACATTAAAGTCAGGAGGTGCAGTAAAAACATAGTTATAACTAGAAAGAACAACAACATTAAAAATAGAAGGAACAACAACATTTGAAAATGGGATGATAGTAGGAGAATCATTCCTCATTATATGATTTGAATTTTTAGTAAAGTATGAGTTGTAAAACAAGAAAGAAATCCAGACCACTCTTGAATGGACGACCTGAAGATATTCCTTTGATTGAGCAACGTTCAATGAACATTTGAGTGTCTTAATGATGTCAGAGTTAAGTGATCTAAGGCTCATGGAGTTCGTCTTATCGGGGCGCTTGATTCAGCTAAAGCTTGCTAGATTCAAAATCTATTTGACATTCCAATTATGCTCACAATTCTTTTAGAAGAAGTTTAATGGCTTGATCAGAGGTTGATTTTACTTGAATTGAATCGATTTTGGTACCGTTGGGTCTGTCTTTTCGAGCCGATCAGTTTGATCGTAAGTTTGTTGGATTATAATTCTAGATGACTTTTAATCGAAGTTTAAAGATCTCTTGTCAAAATATTACTTCGATATGCATGCCATGTCTACAGATTTGTGCCAAATGATAGAAATTTTATCGGGCAACACCAAAATTTATAATTCGAAAATTTCCAAATTTATAGCATTTTATCTTTATTATGATAATATCTGCATATATATATATAATAGGAAAGAATTGAATGGCATAACCTAAAGTAATTAAGTGCACATGTGGAGCCACAAACAGGCATACACGCTACCAATATATCTATATATATAGTGGAAGGTACGGTTGTGATGAGTCAAGCCGACTCACGAGGTGGCTCAGGGCTTGAGAGATGGCTCTTGAATTGAGCTCGATGAGCTAACAAGCCAAGCTCAGGCCAATCTCGATTCGACTCGTTAGCTCGTGAGCCAGCTCATTTAATATATAATTAATAAAAAATATAATTAAAATATATTAAAATTCAAACAAATTTCTTTAAATCATTAAAAATATTTAAAAACTAATATTTTTAAATTCAAACAAAATTCCTTCTATTTACCATAAAAAGTTGCTCCGAACTTGTTTTTATTCTTGTTTCCTTCCTCGCATCACCTTCTTCAAAGATCAGCTCTGCTCCTTTGTCTTCCTTCCCTCTTCAGATCTACTGAGTTTTCGCATGGCATTAGCTTCACCGGCGTCTACTCGGCATCACTTCTACTAAGCTCTTTTATTAGTTTCCGAGGATGGATTCACTATTCAGAACTTTTTTGTGCATATTTCTTGGTTGAGACTTTGGTGGGGTTCTGATTGGATTAGAGTTGATCTTGGTGCGGTTTGTGTTTTGGGGAAATGGAAGGAGAAGTGGATGCTGGAGTTGCGCCGTCTATTTTGCTTCCTGGACGGTTTTCTGATGCGTCCAGCATGGCGAGGAAGCGGGATTTTCCTTGGACGAATCCTGGATTGCACCATTTTAGTCATCGTCAGCAAAAGCATCTTTCGTTAAAGGGGTCTGGGTTTACTAACCCTAACAATTTTGATGTTTGGAGCCCTAAGTTATGGGATTGGGATAGTTTGAAGTTCACTGCAAAGCCCTCGGGGGTTGCTCAGGGTGCAGGTGTTATGAAGGACGGGGGTGGTACAGGACAGCTTTTGAGCAGGGGAGTGGAAGAAGATGGTGGGACATTGACTTTGAAGATTGGAAGTGAAGCTTCTGCAGTGGAAGAACTTGTCTTCAAGCCAAACAAACGAGTTCGTTCTGGTTCACCTGGGAGATCTGCAAGTTATCCTATGTGTCAGGTAGATGCTTGCAGAACAGATCTGTCGAATTCCAAGGATTATTATCGCCGGCATAAAGTTTGCGAGCTTCATAGCAAAGCTTCCAATGCTCTTGTTGGGCCGCAGATGCAAAGATTTTGCCAGCAATGCAGCAAGTGAGTGATTTGAGCCATTTTGCAGACTTTTAAATTCGTTGTTCAATCTTATCTTTAGATTTTTGCTTTGATGTATTTGAACTAAATTATAATTTAGGAAGAAAATGCTGTAGTTGAATTTGATTAAATTTTTTTATTGAAAATCTGTTAAAATTTCTTACAAAGTTTTTCAACATGGCATATCAGTTTATCAGCATAACATCTTTTCTGGATTTGGTATCTTTAGATGGCATAATTTTTTTTTTCTTCTTGTCCTCTTCAACATTAAAAATTGACAGGATTTTCTGCTAGTATAATTTAGATTTCATCCCCTAATGGAGTTTGATGAGGGGAAAAGGAGTTGCCGTCCCAGGCTTGCTGGACATAATCAACGTAGGAGGAAGACCCAACCTGAAGTTGCATCAGCAAACATTTTAGAGTCTGGGAGTCATGATGAAAAAGCCACTAGGAGTATGAATATTGTCAATCTTTTAGCTGTCCTGACGCGATTTGAAGGCAAGACTTTTTGTCTTCATGAATGTTTTTTTGTTCTGAGAATCGTCTCACCATTTATTAGTGTTTCACCAGGCAATGCTGCAGAAAATTCTACAAACATGGCATCTCTACCACAGAGAGATCGGCTTTTACAGATTCCTGATAAGGTTGACAACTTGCCTCCTACAAATGCCACTTCGAAAAAACAAGTGAGAATAGATTTTGATCTTAACGTCTCAGAAGCTCCACAGCAAAGTTCTTGTAAACAGCCATCTGAAGAGAACGAGAATCTGAGTGCTCCATCAACTATGAATTTGCTTGCTATCCTATCTGCTGCTCCATCTTCAAATCCGAATACCCTGACTACCTTGTTACATGTGAATAGTGATGATAGTGGCAATAGCAAGAGCAAAGGGGCTTGTCAGGACACTGTAGTTAATGTTAATTCACACCGCAAGTTGGCTCGCATCTGTCCTCCGGTTGGAGGTAGAGAATCTGACTTGAATGTCTGTTCCCAAGTTAATTCTTCTGAAAATCCAGTTCAAACCGCCACACGAAGTATACCAGTGCAGTTATTTCGATCTGATGAAGATAATAGTCCTTCAAAACTTGGTTCTGCGAGTAAATCTCCATCCTCTCAGAACAGCAACATAATAGAAGATACATCTCCTTCATGTTCTCTCCACATTGCAAAAAGGCTTTTTACGCTGCAACCAGCATCTGCTACAAAGGATGAAAGCATGGTGATATGCAGGGAAGAGCTTGCAACTGCTGAAACAATAACATCTAGTGGGCGGGCCTTATCCCTGGATCCATTCAGGGACCCAGGCAGGGAATCTGATAATCAAAATGTTCAGAACTTCTCGTACCGCAGAAGTTATTTATTTTCCTCTGGCTCAGAACATTCTCCTTCCAACTCAAGGTTTGATGCCCCGGATCGAACTGGGCGAATTATTTTCAAGCTTTTCGACAAAGATCCCAGTAATTTGCCTGGGGAACTTCGGACTGAGGTACGCCTCAATAAGAATAAAAGTGAATTAAATTCGTAGCACCATAGTTACCAAGGTTAGTTTGTTTCTGATTAATTCTGTATTTTAGATTTTGAATTGGCTCTCCCATAGTCCATCTGAAATCGAAAGCTACATTAGACCCGGCTGTGTGGTTTTATCCATTTATCTGTGTATGACCTTGATAGCATGGCATGAGGTAAGGGTACCTATCATGTAAATACCTCCTTGCCTTATTATTGTTCATGTTGCAATTAACTAGTTAAAATGCTGGTTCTGCAGTTTGAGGAAGACCTCCTTCGGCAAGTTAATTCACTTGTTAATTGCTCTGAATCTGGGTTGTGGAAAAATACAAGATTTTTGGTCCGCTTGGGTAGACAACTTGCTTCTCACAGGGATGGTGTGCTTTTTATCCTTTATCAACTTATTTCGGTAGCCGTCGTGAAAGTATAGAGCAGTTTTGGTATCATGACTTTCTACTATTCTTTATCTCGGGTTAAGGTAATTCATAATGGTTTGGATTAATGTTCTCAGCTTTTGCTTATTGTTTTCAGGCAAAATACGTATCATCAAGTCCTGGAGGACATCTAGTTCTCCTGAGTTGACATCTATATCTCCCATTGCCGTTATAGGTGGGCAAGAAACCACATTGATTCTTAGAGGTCGCAATTTGAGTGTTCCTGGAACAATGTGAGTTCCAATCTTCTCATTCAAATAATCTGAAAAAATTGCCCCTTTTATCTCAATTATCTTCTGTCTGTACAGAATTCATTGCACTTCTAAGGGAGGGTATTTATCAAAAGATGTGGCTTCAACATATCCAGGCACAATATATGATGATGATTCCAGTCCAGAGTGTTTCATTCTTCCTGAAGGACCACCTTATTCCTATGGACGATATTTCATTGAGGTGAGTTAACCACTCCATTTTCGTGTTGTTTGGCATCAGGAGTGTTAACTAGCCATCCTCCGAGCTCGTAGAAGTGAACACAAACAAGGTTTTGGAAACCAATGACAGTGGTTAAGTTATGGCCATTTTCTCTTATTTACAGGTTGATAGAAGTTTTAAAGGAAATAGCTTTCCTATTATCATTGCGGATTCTGCAATTTGTAAAGAACTAAGATCACTTGAATCCGAGTTTGATGAAAATGTTGGCACCAATAGTACCTGTTTTCAAAACCATTTTTTGGAGAATGGTAGGATACAATCTAGAGAAGATGTCCTTCACTTCCTGAATGAACTCGGTTGGTTGTTTCAAAGAAAGTGCCAACTTGATACATCTTTTGTAGCTTTCTCGACCTTGCGGTTCAGGTATCTCTTTTCGTTTTCTGTAGAGAGAGATTTCGTCACGCTTGTTGAAAAACTTCTGGACATTGTAGTGGAAAGAGGTGCTGAGAGTGATTTTATATTGCATGAACCGCTGGAACTTCTTGAATTACAGCTACTGAACCGAGCTGTGAAGAGGAAATGTAGGAAGATGGCTGACATGCTTCTGAACTACTCTTTTAAGAATAAAATTACAAAAGATTCAAGTGTGCATCTATTCCCTCCTAATTCCCGTGGCCCTGGGGGATTCACCCCCATGCATCTTGCTGCTTCAATGCAGAATGCTGAAGCCATGGTTGATGCACTAACAAATGATCCCCAAAAGGCATGTTTGGATTTTTATTGCAATTTAAGTTTCTTCCCGGTATGTATTATGATCGAGTTGTTTGATAGTATATATCTATTTTTCATCTGAAACGATTTTAGATTGGGTTGACCTGTTGGGCTTCAGTTCTGGATGACAATGGCCAAACTCCCTCCATGTGTGCAGCATCAAGGAACAACCACTCCTACAACGTGCTTGTGGCCAAAAAACTCACAGATAAGGAGAATGGTCGGGTATCAATCATGATTGGGCATGAAGCAATATCCATGGATGAGTCAAGGCGAGCAACCAAGTCACCAGCAAAGCATGGTAATGGTTGCATCCCTGCAAGAATGGCGGTAAATTCGTGTGCTCAATGTGCTTTTGCGGACTCTCGGCCAATCCGGATAGCTCTTGGCAAACGTCTCCTCCAATGGCCATACACCCACTCTGTGCTGGCAATTGCTGCGGTCTGCGTGTGCGTCTGCGTGTTTCTTCGTAGCACTCCTTGGGTTAGCTCGATTGCTCCGTTCAAGTGGGAGAATTTGGATTTCGGTCCAAGATAGCTTCAATGAATAGAATGCCATCCAAGGATGTTTTGCTTTTTATTTTTACTTCCCAGGAGTAAAAAAAATTGTATATGTTCATATGCATAGGGGAATATTATAAGCTTGCATTGGCTAACTTATTCTTTCATTAATCAACTAGTTCACATCAGCAGATTGTTCTGTAAATTTACATATCACACTATTCTTATGTATTCATCTTACATCTAGATTTTCATATTTATATTTGTAGCATTATAGTGTCATGTGCCTGTACATGCAAAGTTGTATTTCACTATTTTTGATGTGATATTATATATGTATTAAAGGAGACTTTAATAGAATATTAAGTTAGATTAGAAATGGTCTTAAAGAGAAAATATTTTAAATTTTAGTGGTTAGGGATGTAATATTATAGTTCCAATGGTCATGGGTGGGTTTCTATCACAATATAATTATCGTGTGGATAGTAATTGGTTGGTTGTTTAATTTGATGTGAGTCATCAGATATGAAGGAAATGAATCTTTTATGCAGATTATATGATCTGTTTGTTAGAAAGTCTATCAGTACATATCTACTATGAAGAAGTTGGTATCCTTTCCCAAAAATACACAAATAAAAAAATAGAGAAGAAAAGTAAAAAGAAAAAGATAAATAGATGCATTGCTTGAAAGGTACGACTTGCTTTTATTTAATAAGAACTTTTCTTTTTCATGTAAATAGAGAGCAATAGCTATAGAAGAAAATCTACTTAAAAATGGTGGTCATTGCTTTGTTGTTCTAGTTGCCACGACTAAAAGGAAAATAATTTATTTAATAAGAAAAAAAATCATCTCTTATTTATAATAATTATGAATGATAAAACTAATGACTGTAACTTTGAATTAGATCATCTAAAGTGTAGATAGTAGTGGCCACTCAGATCACAATCTTTGCCATCACCATCACTACTCGTGCTTCATCTTGACGTACGGTCATTGAATAAATTCATACCCATTTTTATGCCTAAGCGAGTTGGTTTGATAATATGATGGGTTATTTTGGAGTAACACCCCACGAAAGCTCATGCGCATGGATTGTTGTTCTAGGTGATCTACGATGTTCACCAATGGCAGCATAGCCTATGTGTGGTGCTATGGTGTGGATTGTAATCCCCATCATGATATGACCTTGTATTGATAAGTTGCATTCATGTAGATGATGGACGTTCTTTGCAATCATCTTAAAGAATTAGGTTTGATGACTCTTCCTAATTGTTATAGTATTGAGTAGTAGTCTTGAAATAACATCCATATTCTTCTTGGTGATATGTATGCTCTATTGATCACATAGATTGTAAATATCATTGATGTAATGATGCAAGCTAGAACTATTATCACTTATAGTGCCAAAGAAAGGTTTTATAGTGTTGAGCTCCCCATTAAAAATCATACTACATACAATGGCATCACCACAAGTTAAATTGATAAAATAGTAACCTCGAAAAGAATGTCAAAATTAATTACAACGCTTATATAATGCTACTTAAAGGGTTATCGATGACAATATGGGTTTGAGGGATATTTGGGTTGCTTGTAACTAGTATAATAGTCCCCAATAGTGAAATCATTAGCTCCCCAAGAGTGAAATCATTAAAAGATGTGCAATGCAAGGTTTGGGTCATCGTGCATATGCATAGGATCTATGACACAAGTCATTTTTCTCAAGGCTTTAGATGTTGAATGAGGAGGTAAGACTATCTTTGACATTGGCTTCTTTTATATGGCATGTTGCTCAGAAGCTTGAGGGAAGTTGATTTTTTTCTTAATTTGGGCCAAAGCCACTTAACAAACATCTAAGATATGAGTGTTACAGAAACGAAAAAATCTTTTTGCCTAATAAAAAAAGATCTAGTGAATATTTTCTTTAAGTAATAATATTTAAAAAATTATGCCTAAAGTAAGGGAGGTGGTTTAGAAATTGAAAAAAAAAAAAAAGTTCAAGTAATAGTTTCTTGTAATCTAATATTAAATTTAACTTAAAGATACTTTGATCTTAGATTTATATATATATATATATATATATATATATATATATATATATATATATATATATATATATATATATATATATATATATATTACGACTTAAATTTTTATTGTGCTATAAATTAAAAAATAAACAAAAATATAAAAGAGAATAAATGGAGAGAGAATTTGTGAAAGCTATTTTTGAATAAAATATATTATCAACTATCATAAAGTAAGAGTTCATAACACACTACTTTTATATTTTTATTTTTATATTGCAAACAATAATAAATTATCTAATGGATCTATGAAATATTTATTTTAAAAAATAAAGGTAGGAAAATAAAATTAAGAAAAAAAAAACACTTCACTTATTCTTTATTTTGCTCCCTAAAACTTTGTTTATCTTTATTTTCATGCCTTGCCTTTCTACAATTAAGTTATTATATTTTTACAAATTTATACTTTATCATGTAGTTTATTTGTTTATTTTTTTATCTTTAGTATTATTTTGACATAGTTCTTAAAGTAAATTCTTAAAATTTATGCTACATTAAATTAATAAAAATAATCAAATCAAGTGGTCAAATAACATAGCTAAATAGTTAGACCATTTTCTTACAAGTTATTGCAAGTAAAAAGTAGTCTTGGGTTGAACTAAGTTTATTGAAGCACAATTTCTTCTTGCACATATAACTACATCAATTATCAGTCTGTCTTATAGCAATTTTTTGGAAAGATAGTCTAATGTTTATCAATTAGGAACTTGAAATAAATTTTCTAAAATATACTTAAGAGAGTCACTTTTAGAGTGAAAATTTTAATCCTTATATATGATCCAAAACTACTTAAAGTTCTTATAATTAAATCCTTTTAAAAGAAACCATCAAGCAAATAAAAGTCTACAAAATGGTTACGACTTGATTCGTCTTCAGAGAGGAGCAGTATTTGGCGCTCCTTAATAAGAACTCTCTCTCTCTCTCGATACACATACATACATACATACATACATACATATATGTGTCTACACACACATACATATATGTATGTAAGTAGACGCACACACACACACACAGACATATCTTTATTTCTCTTTCTAGTTTTCACATTCTCTCTCCATCCCTCTCATTCTCCCTCATAGGAGAATCCATTTAGTCCTTACATACTAATTTCCTTTCCTTTAACTATTCTTTTTTTTATTTATACAATAATGTCTTCCTTTTCATTATATATATAATTCTCAAAATAAAATTGAAAGAAACTAAGAGAAAGATGATGTGTGAAGAGGGTGGGAATAATGGATAAGATGTAAGAAGGCTCTTCTTATGGAGTGGACATGTTCCTTCAGAAAAGGTCTAAGGTTGTAAAGAAAAAGAGGAGAATGTATAATAACATTACAACTTCATACATGTTTAGTGTGGAATTTTATAACCAATGTGAAGTAGATTGCTTACAAAATTCCTCAGGTTGACTCAACAAAGGAAACTATAAGGATTAATTTAGCAGAATGAGGGCCATTTTAATGATGAGGATGATATTTTCATCGATTGTTAACTTAAAATGTTGAGAAAATAATTATTGAGAACTGCCTCAAGATTGATGATAATAGAACGTTGTATTTACTCTTTATAATAAGAGGCTGAAGTCCAATTAATAGATTGCACTCAATGATAGTATGATAAAGTTCTTGTGTTTAAATAGTCAACCTCTAAGTTGTGGAAATCATTGCTTGGGAATCCATTTATGGTAAAGCATTTATATCTTAAGCTTAGGACTTAACCAATTGGTTAACACTCATAACTATTTTTATTAATTCATTTATTCAAGCCATTTTATGCTTAAACTAAAAATAACAACATTTGTTCTTATAAGAGAGAATTAAGTATTAAAAACTATCCTATATTTTTTTTTATTATAAAATTGTGATGTTATTGTAGTTTTTTATAAAAATGTGTAAGCTAGATTTATAAATGTGTAATTAAAAATGAGTGTTTAATGGGATTTATCTTTCTTGAGAGGCGAAGAATTGAGAGATTAAGTACTTAAGATTCATTCATATAGCAAACTTTAACTTACAAGCTTATGCCATTCTTGAATAGTAATTGTTGATATTTTCATAGAGATAAACTTAGAAATTTGTTATGATGAGTACAACACATATTCATGGGCTTTACTTATTACTCATGCAATTTGGGATAAGGTTACACTTAAGGACCGAGTTTTGGCTATCAATTAGAAGGTCTTGGATGAGTGTGCTTCTTAAGAATGAAGGCATCTTTATTGACCATAAATCCCTACTAAGCATGTCACTTGAAAAAGAAGATTTGTTTATCAAAATTTTAGGGACTAAGCCTTAGTATTTAGCTAGGAAATCCAAAATATAAGTTATTATTCATATCTTCGATAAAAAGGGAAGATAAAAGTAACAGCATAGCTAAATCGCATTATATATGATTACCAATTTAAATATGTAGAAGTAATTTAAAGAGAAATTGAATCTAATTATTCATGTATATTAAGTCATTACAAAAAATATTCCATGAGGTAAAAGCCTTACGATTGAGCGAACTTAAGTGTGACAGAGATGCATTTAAGAAATAATATATAATTTAAATACATTATATGTTCTTAATATTATTTATACCTAGCTCAATTATATTAGACATGAAAGTTTTTGCTTGTTATGGTATATTATGGCAATACAACTTATGTAATATGAATGTAAGGTAATCATAATCTCAGGGTCCTTATTTTTATATGTGTGATCAAGTTATTAAGAATGGATGGTTGTTGATTTCTAATGCTAATGACACTTGGAGAAGTTCTTTACACGTTACGATTCCTTCCCACTACCTCTTCAAACTTGAAGGTGATGGGAAAAAAATAATACATAAGAAATCAATCTTTTAGCATTCCCTAAGAAGGGGAATAAATAGTGGAAAAAGTTGGCATCCTCTGCCATCACGCTACAAAAGACTACACATAGGAAGACAAGGTCAAGCTAAGGATGGGCCCTTGGCTATTATGTCACCCAAAGGAATTATGCTATAAGTTTTGTTTTCTTAATTTTATTTTTCCCTATCATGAAAGAGGAAAAATTCTAAATATGGGAAATATATTGCTACATGTGGCTAAGGGAATGCATTGACAAGTATTAATGACTTTGAAACTAATAAAAGGAAAGACATTGTGAGAATGCCAAAAATTAATTAGTGTGTGACAATATCTTATCATGTTGGATGATGATGATGTTCGTGTGCCGGCAGTCGCAGTACCGTAGCCGATATCATTATTGTTGTGTCGTTGTCATGGAGTCGCCAATTTGTTTTCCGTTGTATAGCCCTTTCTCTCTAAATAACTCTCTAATGGATCATGTAGGTGATATAAAGAGAGAAAAGACCAGAAGGCTAAGACATACGATGAAGGGGACAAACAAAAGAAACACACGGGGAAAAAAACTTTCATAGGGTGGACTACTCGTAGAGAGCTCCAAAGCATCTATCTGAGGCAAGCTCGGCTAAAATACTTTGAAGACTCTCTCATGAAGAAAAACTTAAGAAAATAAACTTCAAAACTAGAGATTCAAGTTGTTATACATGTTTCGGGGTTCACTGCTTTCTATAAAGGCAAATCCTTATAGTTAATTACATCTTAAGCAATGTGGTAATTACTTAAGAAAAATTCTGATTAAGGTTGTGACTCGTCCTTAGAAATTTCAAATTTCGGTGTTTTCAAGGAAAGAGCTCCAAAGTCTTGTCCTAAGGGTAGTGGATGCTTTGAGGGTTTTGAAGAATCCTATCAAGATTCTGGCCTATCCTAAGGTTTTATTTTGTCGTTAATAGTTTAGTTGGAGTTCATCCTTTTTGCTCTGAGTTTTGAATTTTTGTCCCTGCAAAATACAGTTATCACACCCTAATAACATGCAAAGCAAATTTGGGGTGACATCCGCCTTTTGCCTTCAACAAACCTGAAAAATGGAGTTAGTATAAATTATGTTTTGGTTGGATTGGTTGGTTGTTGTTTTTATTTTAGACAACCAAGTTAAGATGCCCATGATTTTACATCATCCCGGGGTTGTCTAGTTTTCTGATTTACTTAGTCTGAGAGGTGTTCAAACCTTCTTCCACCGGAAGATTCCTGTCAGTAACCATGGGTTGTGTCATCCAAGAGATCTTCGTAGACCCGAGTAGCGGGGTTAAAGTTGTGTTCAGTGATCTTTATTCATTAGGGTTTCATTTAATTTTTAATGTCTTTTTTGGATTTTAGGGGTTAAAAATTTTATGTTGTTTAAGACTTCTTGGCCGATTAGATTTTTTTTCATTTTTGTGTTTTGATTTTGTTATTCGGATTGACCTAGTCAAGATCTCATTGTTCCGTCGTTTTGGGGTCATTGAGGTTTGTGGTTTGATTAGTCACAAGTGATTGGAAGATATCCTGTTAGCAGCCATAAGTTTCTCCTTCCAAATAACTTCTCAAACCAAGTTGCATTTTTGTGGTTCAAGTTTAAGTTTTAGTGGCTTTTATGGTGGATTTTATGTTGTTTTGTTTAAGTTGGTTTATACCTTGGCCCAAATTATCCCTGACTGAGGCTAAGTGTGCTTTTCTTCTCGAACAAGAATTCAAACACTCCTTAAACTTCAGTCTCCAAGGTCTAATTTGACTTCAGATTAGTTCAAATTAGGTTGAGCTGATCCAGGGAGAGTCTCTAGGTAGTCCGAGTTAATCTCACTTAGGATATTTTCTCTCGGATTATCTTCGAACTTGTTTAGGTCAACCAAGGTTTAATAGGATTGACCCAGATTGGCCTAGTTTGATCCAGGTTAAACTAGTCATACTTGGTTTAGATTAACACGGGGTTGGCCATTTTAAATCAAGTTGAGCTAACTTGAGAATAAACCAGGTTAAGCTGAGTTGATCCGGATTAAACCTTCTAAGTCAAGTTAAGTTTAAGTCAAATAAGACTTGCATAAATTCTAAGTTAATTTAGGCTTGATTTTTCCTTTAAGTCTAAGTTGGTTTAGACTTAAATCAATCATTGGTTAAACTTGATTTGAGACTTAAGCTAAGCGCGAAGTTGAGTCTCAAGTCGAGTATATCCAAGTAAGTTCTAATAGACCCAAGAAACAGTTAATTTGGGTTAACCGAGTTAGGTCTGGTTGACCCAGTGATTAAGTTGGATTGGGTTATCCCAAGTTAGGTCGGGTTGACTCGGTGATTTAGTTGAATTGGGTTTAACTCGACTTAGGTTGGATTGACCTAGTGAATCAGTTGAATTGGGTTAACCCAGTTAGATCGGGTTGACCTAGTGATTTAGTTAAATTAGGTTAACCCTAGTTAGGTTGGGTTGACCCGGTGAATCAGTTAAATTAGCTTAATGAGTTAGGTCGGGTTGACTCAGTAAATCGGTTGAATTGGGTTAACCCGATATAGGTTGGGTTGATCCGTTGATCCTGTTTTCGGCTTAATTGGTTTAAACCGAGTTAGGTCAAGTTGACTCCAGTGAATCAGTTGAATTTGATTATCCCGAGTTAGGTCGGGTTGACCTGGTGATTCAGTTGAATTGGGCCCAAGTTAATTTAATCCCAAGAAAACGTATATTTCATTAAGTCTGAGTTAGTTTGGACTTAGAATAGGTCTAGGTTGGGCTAGATCTAGAGAAAATTCAAGTTGAACTAAGTCTAAATTAGTTAGACTTATAATGATTCACATTTAGGTTTAATGTAATTTAAAATTAAATGATGGTTGATGTTTGGGGTGTAAGTTAAGTTAGACCCAAGGTCGGTTCATATTTTTGGTCTAATGTGGGCTAGACCTAAAGGATGGTTGATTTTTTTGGTATAAGTTAAGTTAGACCCAGAGTTGGTTCATATTTAGGTCTAATGTGGGCTAGACCTAAATGATTATTAATGTAGGATTTAGGTCTAATTAGAGTTAGACCTGAAGGAGATTGAAGCTAGGTCTAAGTTAGGTTAGACCTAGGGTTTATGTTTTGTTCTACCGTGGGTCGGACGTAAAAAGAGTTTGGGCTAGGTCGAAGTTAGGTTAGGCCTAAAGTTAATGTTAGGTATAGTGTGGCTTAAAAATAAGGTTTGGGGTTTATGTCTAGTTTGGGTTAGACCTAAAATATTTAGGGTTTAGGTCTACTCTAGGTTAGACCTAAGAGATTTAGGGTTTAGGCCTAGTTTAGGTTAGACCTAAAAGATTTAGGGTTTAGGTCTAATTTGGGTTAAACATAAAAGATTTAAGGTTTAGGTCTAATTTGGGTTAGAGCTAAAAAATTTTTAGGTTAGGGTTGTTGTCTAGTTTAGGTTAAACCTAAAAGATTTAGGGTTAAGTCTAAGTTAGGTTAGACCTAAAAGGTTTAGGTTGGTTTTAGTCTAAATTTTGGTTAGGGTTTAGGTCTAGTCTGGGATAGACCTAGAAGGTTTAGGGTTTAGCTCTAATTTGCGTTACACCTAAAAGAATTAGGTTGGTATAGGTCTAATTTAAGTTAGACCAAAAGGTTTTGGTTAGGCTTTAGGTCTAATTTGGGTTAAACCTAAAAGACTTAGGATTTATATCTAATGTAGGTTAGAGCTAAAAGGTTTAGGTTGGTTTATGTCTCATTTAGGTTTGACCTAATGGGTTTGGTTAGGGTTTAGGTCTAATTTAGGTTAGACCTAAGAGATTTAGGGTTCAAGTCTAATTTGGGTTAGACCTAAAAGGTCTAGGTTTGCTTAGGTTTAATTTAGGTTAGATCAAAAGGGTTTGGTTAGGGTTCTTGTCTAATTTGGGTTAGACCTAAAGCTTTTACGATGCTTTAGGTCCAATGTAGGTTAGACCTAAAGGGTTTGGTTAGGGTTTAGGTATAATTTAAGTTAGACCTAATATATTTAGGGTTCAGGTCTAATTTGGATTAGACCTGAAACATTTAGGTTAGTTTAGGTCTAATTTAGGTTAGACCTAAAGGGTTTGGTTAGGGTTAAGATCTAATTTAGGTTAGACCTAAGAAATTTAGGGTTTAGGTCTAATTTAGGTTAGACCTAAAAATATTTAGGTTGGTTTAGGTCTAATTTAGGTTAGACCTAAAGAGTTTGGTTTAGGCTTAGGTCTAATTTGGGTTAGACCTAGAGGGTTTGGTTTTCCGTTAGGTCTAATTTGGGTTAAACCTAAAAAAATTTTAGGGTTTATGTTGAGCTAGGTCTAAGTTAGCCTATCAGTAGGGCAAATCCAAGTTGGTCGTGAGCTAGGTCAAATCTAGTTGGAGTTCGAACTTGACCTCAATTGGATTGGGTCCAGCTGTGAGTCCATTTGGGTTAGGTCTAAGTTAGGTTAGACCCAAACCAAACTCAAACTCAAATTGGGCCAACCCTGAGCCATTAAGGGTGCTTTCATGGTTAGGGGGAATAACCATGATGTTATTCCCTTAAGAGCTCTGCTAGGTGACCTCGATCCGCGGACAACACAGTAATTTATGCTTTCAAAAATATTTTATAGCCAATACTTTGACCCAAATAATAATAGCGGCTAGTGTATATAAACATAATTTTATGGAAAATATTTTACACACTAGAGGTACTACGCAAGTATACGTATCGTTTCAAGTAATATATGGCTTTAAATAAAGACCTCAGTATCGATCCCACAAGGAGGTTTATAGATTTTTAAATATTTTAATTTTATTTTTATGTATTTCTTTTAAAGTTATAAATTCAATATTTAATTTACTAAATGCAGAATTAAAGCAATAATAAAATAATGAGTGATGTAAATAATAATAAACAAACAACTTTCTTCCTTTCAATTAATCCAAGACTTTTGAAATAATATAATATTCGTGGAGAATATAAATTTATGGTATTGTGCCAAATAGAAGCATTCATATTCTTTACCTTCGCTCGATAAGTATAAAGAACATCAGCTAATCTATAGATCGGGTCCGGATGTATTATTAGTAGAATGGGTTAATCTAGGCTCACACTACTAGATGTCTAAGGGTGGCTATGGTCGGCCCTACTAGTGACTCGTTCCCTCTCTATAAACCAAATTATAAGAATTTAGTCTGTCACTCTAAATACTTATCAATTCTACGCCCATTGAATAATATTTTCCTATTTATTTGCACTTCACCTTGAATAACCCGTACAAGGCCTTCGACTACCTAAGGATTCATATGATATCTACTAGTTAAGAATTCATCTCCTTCTAGGTCTCAAAATTCTTCAAAGATTTTAACAATTTAAATGGCCAATTTAAATAGTAAATTAAGATCCGGTATTAATATCATCACAATATTTAAACATATTTAGTTTTTAATTCTCCAACGAATTTAATATTATCTTATTTATCTTTTCATAATTGAAAGGAGAAAGTAAAGTAACTACTCAGAACACATCGAATTTAAATAACAAAACATATAAACAAAACTTTGAATCAAATTGCAAATACTTATCTCAAGTGTTTCTCCAACTGAACCTCTGATTCCTTCTGACTCCAAAGCGAAATAGACTTCAAAAGCACCAACTCTTTCAAACTCTCAATACAAACTCTAAATAAAATAAATTCACTAATTTATGAAAGAAAGTAAACTACAATTGTGGCCCTTAAAATTCTCTCTCTAATTGGAGCAGACTAGGGCGGGCTTCTTATTGGCCGTTTTTCTCTGAAGAAATCGCCTCTTATTTATAGGCTTCAAGGGTTGCCTAAAGCATCTCTTCAAAATGTGTCCAACTTCAATGAATCTTCTAGAAAGTGTGTATGGCGCCTAGGCGCCGGCATCTGGCGCCTAGGAGCCGGACTCCGCGTCCAGTTCTTCGCACCTCTTCACTTTGGATCGCACCTCTTCACAATCTAAACCGTTTCCAAGCGTCTAGATACAATGTATCACATGTCCTATAATCCAGGAATAACTGCCAATCTTCTAGATGGTCCAATAACCGCTCTAACCATCAAAATAACCACCTAAAGTAGTTACAAAATAACCATCACGGATTTGGTATCGAGCTGGCGCTTAGGCGCCGAATTCTGGCGCCTAGGCGCCAGACCTATTATTTTGGCAATTTTTGCATTTTGGCTCTATTTTTGCTCCTTTTTGCTCCTTTTACATCATTTTTCCTTTTTGAACATTTTTTCATCACCTACATCCAAAACACAAAAATATCTTTCATTAAAGTATAATATCCTTAAAATTTTGATAAAAAGCAAAGCATAAAAACAGGTATTTTTTTCATGGATCAAAATCCCCCAAACCTAAACGTTACTTGTCCTCAAGTAACCCTTTTTACAATATAAAATGTATAACATTTGGAATAAAAGGTAAATATTTAAGATTCCTTGTAATTTTTTATTTTATAAAGACTTTAGTAAATCATTAACCAAATTTCACTAAGTTTAATTTTAAGAATTTAAAGAATATTTAACTACCAAATTGTAAGACTTCAAAAATTTTTCATTCATTTCGAAAAAAATTGTAGTTTATTATATTAAGATCACATAAATTATTTACAAGAAAAAGATCTTCATGAAAATCTTTTTTAATAAAGATGCATGTATAAAAATTAAGTAAAATATGTAATTAGTTTTCTTCTCATAAGATAATTCAAGTGAAGCCAATTTTTGATTAGGTATCTCCTCAAGCTTCTCCTCTCTTCTTTCTTTTTTTTTTCACAGTGAGGATTACTGTATCTGGATAGTCTGTTAATGGTTTTGAATTTCACTATCCTTAACCTATATTTTCCAACTTATACATTTTCACTTAATAGATTTCAAAAAGACTTTCAATCTTTTCTTTTTCAAGTTATAATTATTGATTTCTTAATACTTCTAAAATTCAATTATCTTTACCATGAATAGAAAAAAAATTCTTAATCTTACTCTTCTTTAAGTTGACTAATTCCATTCTTAAAATCAATCAAAGTTATTAAAATTTTGGTTTAATCTACTAAATTATTTATAATTTCAAAAATTTAAGTAATCTTAAATAGATTTTTCATTCCTTATGTTATGTTAATATTTTTTTTATTAAATAAAATATTAGCACTCAAGGACAAATAAAATTTAAATTTGCATGTATTTTTCCCTTCCCCCAAACTTAAGTTTTGATATATCATGAAAAATTTTAAAGTATGAGAGAAAGAAAGGCATAATTTTAAAAAGGAATTTTTATAAGTATGTAAAAACGACTACAAAGAAAAATTTACTTCTACACATGCTTTTTATGAATATTACTGAAATAATGAAGCATATATAAAAGTAAGCATGCTCTATTTTTATATCATTAGCTAAATTAAACGACTATACTAATCACAATAACAGAAACAAAACATCATCACTCACTATTCAAGAATACTAAACAGTAGGCTGAAACAGAAATAAACATTTATCATAGAAAATTAAAAAAAAAATCATCCATATTTCAGTCTTAAACACATATCACACTAGATACTCTAAAAACAGTCTCAACATCAAAAAAAATCCACACAAAGTTACTTAAACAAATCGACAATAACTAAAAACAAACTAATCAGGTACTAACAAACAAGAAATAAACTAAAAACAGAATCAACTCATCTTAAGAGGTAAATAAAGTTACTAATCACTATCTGTAGCCTCGTCATCATCATCACCAAAAGAAAATTCCACATCCTTTGGATCAACATACGGTGAAAATTTAGGACAGGTAGTGAATTGAACATCATGCTCACCCTTCAAGAATCTAACTGAAGACTCCGAATACTCAGCATCATAATCACTCTTCCTTTGGGTATATTCAGATAGATGATCCATCTTCTTGTACTATAGTATCTACTACTGCAGTGAGTTAGAAATAACTCATTCCGTCGCTCTGAAATTGATCATGCATGGATTCCCGAAACTAGAGGGTGGCTCGACAATAGAAGTAGAAGCTCTACCTGGAGTAGGTACAGAAATAGAAGGAGCAGTAGATCTCTTCCCGCGAAGACGATCATAAATACTAACACTCTCCTGCCCCCTATAGGCTTTGTAGTCTTCAGCTTCTCCTCTGCAATATCAGCAATAACTCCATTGCTCGTGCATAAAGAATATATCAAGGATGGGAATCCTAATCCCAGAAAAGTGCTGGATCGTGCAATCGACTCCACAGAATCATAGATAATGCTGCTGACAACCCGGCTGCAAATATCAGAATTCAGCCTTGGGGGAGAGCAGGGTAGAAATTGAAGGATGTACATAATTGTTAAGCTTAATAAAGTTATAGATGTTTTTCAGAGTAAAATAGCAATTGTACTCTCTCCCCTTTTATCAACGTAAGTATACGTATCGTTCAAGTAATAAAGGGCTCTATTGGAGTTCTAGATATCGATCCCACAGGGAAGTTAGAGACTTAAAGACTAATTATAGCAAAGTCAATTACTAATCTAATTTAGTATAATATACGAAAAATGAAGAATGCTTATACTTAAAACTATTACTTAAGGACAGAATATATAAGTCAATTTAGAAAAGTATCTTTCTCCTTGTTAAGAGGATTGAGTGAATGAATAATTAAATAAGTTTAGAATTATATTGTGTCAAATAGAAGCATTTCTATTCTTTACCATTTGGTCCAGGTGCAAAGAATATTGACTAATCCTATGCTTGGTTGTTGAATCTGCGGTTAGGCTGGGAGGATACTGGCTGCCACTTCAGAGTTCACACGTTCCCCTATCCTGAGGGCTAACATCTACACTTCAGCTCCCAAACAAAAGGACTGAATTGAAGATTTTAGTCTGTCACACTAAAATATCCAATTCTTCGCCCAATAATTAATATTTTCCTATTTATTTGCACCCTCCTTCCAAGGCTTTTGAATTCTCTAAATCTTGGATGTAATCTTTACTATAGTTGATAACTCAACAAATGTTAACAATTCAATTGGCCAAATTGAGATTAAAATAAGATTTAAGTAAAAGATTATCACAATCTCTATTTAATATTGTTAGGCACAACTAATTTAATTCTTCATTTCACAAAACCTCAATAACAAGGAGAAAGACAAAGAAAACTACTCAGAATGCATGAGAAAAATAACACAGATCTTGGATTTCATTTAAAGTTATAAAACAATAAACAAATATACTTATCTCAAATCTTCTCCCCAAGCAGATTCCTCAAAGTTCCTTTGACTCTTCCTTCTTGTACAACACACTTAGAAACTCACCAAGACACTAAACAAACACTCAAACTCACTTAAATTACCTCCAACGACTCGCTAAAGAAAGACAAAGAAAACACTAATTGACACACAAAGCCATCAAAATCGTCTCTATTTATAGGAGCCAGATTTCCAAATGTTGCTTAAGTACCTCTTCAAAACGTATTTGGCTTGAATCAACTGTCTCGCTGTCGGCGGGCTCGATCTCGCCTTCGGCGGGCTTCTAGAAGAATGGCTAACAATTCAGGCTCGCTGTCAGTGAGCTCGATCTCGCCGTCGGCGGGCTCTATTATAATATATTCAAAACTTTCGGGAAAATCTCGCCGTCGGCGGGACAGTTCAATTTTCGTCTATTTTAGTCCTTTTTGTTCCAGATTCGCGCCTTTTTGCTTTTTTTGCTATCAGTATCTATAAATCTTCATTCCTGCAATAAAACACAGAAAATACATTTCTTTAAAGTGTAATTTCATATGAAATTAGTATGAATTTCTTAATATATTTTCTTGTAGTCAAAATCCCCCAAACTTAACTATTACTTGTCCTGAAGTAATCTGGATACTAAATAAAAGTAATGATTATTTGTAGTAAAGTTTTAATTCAGAATTACTATGAATTTGATTCAAATAAATATTATAGTAAAATTCTCTAGAAATATTTTTAGATAATTAAATTAAGTTTGTAGATGTAATGTTATTTAGTTATCAAGTTTAAGATTTCTAGTTTTCCATTTATTTCAAGAATGACTATATTTTTTAATATTAAATTACTTAAGATATTTAGATGATAGGAATTTCATGAAAGCACTACTTAGTAAAATACTAATCCATATATATAAGTTCAGAAATGTAACTGAAGTTTACCCTTTAGGTTAATTCAAATGAAGCCAATTTTTGATAAGGCATCTCCTCAAGCTTCTCCTCACTTATATATTTTTTTTCTTTTTCTTTTCTTTCTGGATTGATTTTTAATCCTTTTTTTTCTTTTTTTTTTTTAAGTGAGAATCACTATTTTTGTTTAGCCTGTTAATAATTTTGAACTTCATTTTTCTCTTCCTAAATTTGAAACATGAAACATTTACTTCCCTTATATGCATTTCAAAGTTTTTACTTCATTGAGTTTCAATCTTTTAGTTCTCAACTAAATACCTAAGAATTTTATATTTGAAAATATAGTTTTCCTTACTTTAAATAGTTAACTATATTCTTATTCTTGTATACTAAATATCTTAATCTACAAAATTAGTTAAACATTAAAAATATTTCTTTTAACTTTCTATAATAATAATTAAATAAATTAATTCTAGTTTACTGATTTAAAATTACTACGTGAAAATCATTCTATAATAATTTTTGAAAATATAATTTGAGAACAATTTAATAATTAAATTTGTATTTTTCCTTCCCCCAAACTTAAATTTTTCTATCTATCTATTTAGGGTGAAAAGAACAAACTATAAATTTAAATCATACCTTCGTGCTTTAGGTATTTCTCCTTTTTCAAGTTCTGCAGGTTCTATCCATTACTTAATTAACCTGTACTGTTAATAACTTTCTACACACAATATTAAAAGAAATAGCTGGGTAAAGAGTTTTGAAATAAGTACCAAATACTATCACAACTTATATTGAATCTAATATTAAACACACACAATTGACTATTTCAGTTTAAGGTCACAATAACAGTTTGAAATATTAAAATTTACAAACTATATAACTTTAACAACAAAATTTTAAAAAGTCTAACACTACATCACAATCAAGTTTATAATTAAGCATTAATACTGAAGTTTAAGAAAAACATACAATCAATTACAGCATCATAATAATTAAACAACTAAACAAATTTATAACTTAAATAAACATAGAATCTAATCTTCCACATCAAAGTCCCAAACTATATCGTCGTTTCCTTGATCAGCAGGTGGTGTAGGCTGGTAATGACTGTAACGGGGGCACTCAAGAAATATAACATCAAGCTCTCCTCTCCTGTAACGATTCTCAGCATCATAATAGGCTATCTCAAACTCTGAATGTCTCTAGAGATAATCGCTGTCATAATCGTGCTTTAGCTCTAATCCTCCAATTCTCTGATCAATATGTTCCAATTTTTCCTCAATCTTTTCAAAACTTTTTTGCTGCAGAATCATTTCGTTCATCAAGTCATGAAGGGTAGGAGAACTATAGGTAGGAGGATCATAACTGATGGAGGGAATATCCCTACTAGTTGAAGATACATAACTCCTAGTTTCAGATCTCCATCCTTCGTGGGATTCATAAGTCTTTATATTAGCCTGGGTAATGGGTTGCATAGGCTCCACCCATTCCTCATCATCTCTTGCTTCTACTCCAGATAACTGGCAGAGTGCATAAATTAGACCAGGATGTCCTAGTCCTCCTCCACTCTCACTTCTTGCAGTGGCTAATACATTCTTGTAAATAATATTTCCCACATTAATACTTCTGCGGTTCCGAATACGTAAATTCGGAATCGCTTCAATCTCGTGTTACTTCATTATGGTGATAGGTAGGTAACAAGGTAGAACAACTAAAATAGTGCCAAGCTTTAGATATTGCATTCATCATAGAAAGAGGGAAATTTACCCGTTCACGCTGCTTGATTTTCCAAACCCCTTTCCCATCAGTGAGAAAGTTGATTACTTCTTCCAGTGGTCCTTCCATTGTTCCAAAAGTATCGTACTCATTGGTATGCAGGTCGCGTACTTCGTAGAAAGAATTGATTCTTGCAGCATTGAAATCGACTAAAAATCCTCAAACCTTTATTGGTGCGTCTTCTATTTCAGTTAGGTTGGCATAAAATTCCTTCACTACTTCCATCTGCGACTTCTATTTGTTGTATAACGAAATTTTCCCACTTTCTCTCTTTTATTGTTTGTTCCACTTCTCCTTCTGGATTCTTAAAGACTCGATCTTGTATGCACTTCCTTGCTTGGATATTGTGGTAGTATCTAGATTGTGCTCGAGCACTTACAAATCGTGTTTCGTCATAATCCATTCGCCTTTTTGTCGCGGAGCCATTTTTCGATCTATTAAATTTACAACAATCTCAACTAATCTCCAAAATATTACTAAAATGGCTTCCAAAGATGACTAAAATCACTCTAAATCAAGTTCCATGAACTTCTTCCAAATCTTTTCTCCACATTTTAAATTTTTCCAAAATTCCTCAATATGGAAGAAATTCATGGTGAAAATAAAAAAAAATTTACATAGGAGGGAAGCTCTTACCAAGGGAAGACGAAATCCGGTGTCAAAATGTGTTGAAATTGCTCCAAATCCACGATCTATCAAGCCTTAGGTCGATTTTTCGAAGTTTTGAGGAAGGGGGTGATGAATAGTGACGGTTGACCGGTCAAAATATAGTGTTTTTCAGAATCTCGCGGTCGGTGAGAAATTTCTCGCCGTCGGCGAGCTAATTAATTAAATGGGTCAAAAGGTTCTGGAAAATCTCGCCGTCGGCGGGATCGATCTCGTTGTCGGCGGGGTTTTCGAATTTTTAATATTTTTAAGATTTATAATATTTTCAATTCATATTAAGCCTTGTTTAATGTCCGGTCACTTTATTAAATATACTTTATCATGATTAGATACTATTTTAACACATAAATTTACACAACACAAACATTATAACTTTATATATGACATACAGGTGATTACAAATTTCACACATTACATTACTAACAAATTGCTTTAAAAATCTTAGCACACACAATTCAGCGTCGCAATCCACACTACAGTACTCAAAACGCTGAAACTAAACAAATAACACATAATCTTATCTAGACTAAGATTAACTATATAAAGTGCAAATTACATTATAAAATAAATTCAAACTAACACACACAAATAGGTACGAATGAATATCTTCTACTCATCAAGATCTGAACTAAATTCTTCTCTGATATTTCTGATAGAACGTAAGTGCACGAACAGATTATAGAAATGCCTGAAAGGGAATTCTTCGGTAGAATCTTCTTTAATCCATCATTTCCTTCTGAGAAGCCGTATAAAACTAGCCTCCAGATGTCCTGAATGATCAAAGTGCTCTTTCATTCTCCAGTCAATGTGATCAAATAAATCAGATATATTGTTAATGGAATTCATCACATTTTGTATTTCATTCTCCAATCCTTTAAGTTTCCGTAAGATCATGTTAGTTCTATCAGTCAAGGGCCTGATTGAAGGATTGTTTTGAGATGCTTAATCCATAATAATGGCTGTCTCATTATCGTTATCCAAAGTAGGAAACATATCAGTCGGATCTAATGGTTTCCAAGGTAATAGTACATTTTCTCAAGCTTCGTAGGAAACTTGGTATTGACTACATAATGCGAAAATTATTGAAGGATGTCCGAGCCCGTGAATCGATCCATGCACAATTAGGCCTAAGGCAGACTTCACAATAATAGTTCCAACGTCGATGGGTAATCTCGTTTGAATACAATAATTTAAAATCCTCATAGTGGGTAATAATTTTGAGGAAATAAAGAAGTGTCAGTGCTTAGAAACGGGGTTAAGAAGTGATGCAGAAAAACTAACGTACTCGTCTTCTCGTATTTCCCATTCTTCCGGTTCATTAGTCAAATATCGGTAGATCTCATTCATATTATATCTTGTAGGGACGAAATTTGAATAGTGGCAAACAGATGTATTCTCAATTGAATACAACTCATTAATTCTTGAAGGAGTGAAAGTTACCCATCTGCCTCGTACATATATGCTTCCATTGTTGATTCCATGAAGATTGGGGTAGAATTCTTTGACTACGGGGATAACTACTGCAGAAGTTGTATAGCATAATACCTCCCAACGTCGTCGAATAATCATCTCCTCAATAGATGTTGTCGAGTTCTCTGCTCCTCTATTAACGAATCATTTTTCTTTAATCAATCTCTTTTTCGTCATAACCTTGTTGAATATCCGCTGTGCCTCGTAACTGACAAACTTCCTCCGATTGAACACTTGGGATTTAGTGATTTCAAGTGGATTGGATGCCATAATTCAATGTTTTTGTGGAGTTTCTATTCATTTCTAGGAAGTAAAAAGTAAAGATTTTGAGTTCTAGGTGTCTTATAAAGAGAAAACCACTTAGAATCGCCAGAAACCGCCAAAATAACTCCCTAAAATCGCTCTTGTACCAGTCTCACCGTCGGCGGCAACGATCTCGCCGTCGGTGGGATAGTTAATATTTTAAACTGAATTAAGGCGCGTAGATCTCCCCGTCGGTGGCGTC
The DNA here is from genome assembly GCA_022702705.1 of Papilionanthe hookeriana x Papilionanthe teres. Taxonomy (NCBI): domain Eukaryota; kingdom Viridiplantae; phylum Streptophyta; class Magnoliopsida; order Asparagales; family Orchidaceae; genus Papilionanthe; species Papilionanthe hookeriana x Papilionanthe teres. The sequence continues at coordinate 67,712,561 of CM040435.1, read as the reverse complement.
GATCTCGTCGTCAGCGAGCTAAGGCAAATTTGCCTAGTTTCGCTTTGGTTCCCAAAATTTTAATTTCTTCAGTTAATCTTAATGTTATGGTGATTATAAAAACAAATATGAGTATTAGAATTCATTTATTCTATAATTATCAATAAATCAAGTAAATAAACTATAATTTAAGACTACTATGGGTTGCCTCCCATAAAGCGCTTGGTTTAACGTCGTCAGCCCGACCTATTCTGGTTGTTAATCAGGTTGACTAAACATTAAAACCTCTTTAAAATTTAGTCTTCTTCCTTCAAAATATGGTTTTAATCTATGTCCATTTACTTTAAATTTGTGTCCAGTCTTTGGATCTTCAATTTCTATAGTTCCGTAAGTAAATATTTGAGTTATCGTGAAAGGTCCTAACCATCGAGATTTCAATTTTCCAGAAAATAATTTTAATCTTGTATTATAAAGCAAAACTTCTTGTCCTGGTTCAAAATTTTTCTATTTAATCTTTCGATCATGCCAAAATTTCATTTTCTCTTTATAGATTCTACCGTTATTATAAGATTCATTTCTTAATTCTTCTAATTCATTCATCTGTAATAATCTCTTTTCACCAGCTTCTTTTAAATTATAATTAAATTCTTTAATCGCCCAATATGCTTTATGCTCTAATACAACTGGTAAGTGACAAGTTTTTCCATAAATAAGTCTGTAAAGAGTCATTCCAATCGGAGTTTTATAAGCAGTCATGTATGCTCATAATGCAGTGTCTAGTCTCATAGACCAATCTAACCGATTAGGGTTTACAATTTTTTCTAAACTTTGTTTAATTTCTCGATTAGAGACTTCAGCTAATCCACTGGTTTGTGGATGATAAGCAGTTGAAATTTTATGAATAATGTTGAATTTTTCTATTAATTTGTGAATATATTTGTTCCTAAAATGGGATCCTCCGTCAGTGATAATCACTCTCGGCATTCCATTTCTTGTAAAAATATTTTTCATTAAAAATTTTGAAACACTCTTAGCATTACATCGAGGTAAGGCTTGTGCTTCAATCCATTTAGAAACATAATCAACAGCAATTAATATATATGAATTTCCAAATTAAGGTATAAATGGTCACATGAAATCTAATCCCCAAACATCAAAATTTTCAACTTCTAATATAAAATTTAGAGGCATTTCATTTCTTCTAGATATATTACCTACTCGTTGACATTTATCGCAAGTTTTGATATATCTATAAACATTTCTAAAAAGAGTAGGCCAATAAAATCCAGATTGTAAAATTTTATAAGCAGTTTTATCCGTTCCAAAATGTCCTCCAAATTCAGAATCGTGACATTTTTGAATGATTTGTTCAGTTTCTTCATAAGGCACACATCTTCTAATTATTAAATTCTTACATTGCTTATATAAATTTGGTTCATCCCAAAAATATGTTTTAGCATCACAAAAGAATTTTTTCTGTTGTTGTAAAGTTGGCATGGGTGGTAAAATATCAATTACAATATAATTTACTATATCAGCATACCAAGGTATTTTTCACTCATTTATATTATAAAGTTGTTCGTCAGGAAAACGGTCTGTAATTTCATTATCAGTGTCAGATAATTCATTATATTCTAGTCTTGATAAATGATCTGCAATTTGATTATCAGTTCCCTTTTTATTAATGATTTTAAAATCAAACTCTTGCATCAATAATATCCATCTGATTAATCTTGGTTTGGTATCCTTCTTTTGCATTAAATATTTAATAGTAGAGTGATCCGTATGTAAAATACATTTAGTTCCAATTAATTAAGACCTAAATTTATCAAAAGCATAAACAATTGCTAATAATTCTTTTTCAGTAACGGTGTAGTTGATTTCAACATTATTGAGAGTTTTACTAGCATAGTGTATGACTTTAAAAATTTTATCATATCTTTGTCAAGAACGGCTCTATAGCATAATCACTAGCATCACATATAAGTTCAAATGGTTTCTCCCAATCGGGGAAACTATTATAGATGTTGTGATTAATTTATCTTTTATTAATTCAAAAGCTTTTGAGCATTCTGTTGTGAATTCAAATTTTTTGTCCTTTTCTAAAAGTTGGCATAGAGGTTTAGTAATTTTTGAAAAATCTTTTATGTAGCGTCTGTAAAAATCGGCATGTCCAAGAAAACTTCTTACCCCTCTTACTGTAGTGAGAGGTGGTAATTTAGCTATAACTTGAATTTTTGCAGGGTATACTTTTATGCCATTTTCCGAAATTTTATGCCCTAATACAATTCCTCCTGCAACCATAAATTGATATTTCTCCCAATTGAGAACTAAGTTAGTTTTCTCGCATACCTCTAAGACTTTTTCAAGTTAACTCAAGCATACGTCAAATGATGTTCCAAATACAGAGAAATCATCCATAAATACTTCCATTCCATCATCAATTAATTTGCTAAATATAGACATCATACATCTCTGGAATGTTGCAGGTGCATTACATAATCCAAAAGGCATTCTTCGAAAAGCAAATGTTCCATAAGGACTGGTAAATGTAGTTTTTTCTTGATCCTCAGGAGCAATAGGAATTTGATGATAACTAGTATATCCATCTAAAAAACAAAAATATTTATGTCCAGCTGATTCATCCGACATTTGGTCTAGAAATGGTAAAGGGAAGTGATCTTTCCTGGTAGCTGCATTTAATTTTTTATAGTCAATACATATACGCCATCCAGTAACTTGTCTTATAGGTATTAAATCATTATTTTCAATAGCTTTAACAATCACCCCTCCTTTCTTAGGAACACAGTGAATTGGGCTTACCCAAGCACTGTCTGAAATAGGATATATAATACCATTATCTAACCATTTTAATATTTCTTTCTTGACTATATCTTTCATAATCGGGTTTAATCTCCTTTGGGGATCAACTCTTGATTTATGTTCATTATCTAAAATAATTCTGTGCATACAGATTGAAGGACTAATTTCTTTAATATCTGCTAAAGTCCACTCAAAAGTTTTCTTATATTTTTTAATGTGTCCAAAAGTTTTTGCTCTTGTGATTCATTTAATTTTGTCGATATAATAACTGGTAAAGTTGAAGAGTTACCTAAATAAGCATATCAAATGGTAGGTAAGATTTTTAATTCAAATTCAGGGGGTTTAATAATTGACTGAACTATATTATTTTCAGTATTTTCTGTATTATCCGACAATTCAAATCTTTTTTGTATATAATCTAATTCTTCATTGTTTGTTTCTTTATTTAATTCAGTATTTTCTATTTATAGTTTTTCTTCAAAGTATTCTTTAAAATGTTCATTTTGTAGATGTTCAAGAATTTTCATTCGAAAACATTTATCATCTTTTTCTATAGCAGGATATTTCATTGATTTTGCAATGTTGAAAGTTATTTTTTGATCGTTTACTCCCATAGTTAATTCTCTTTTTTGAACATCAATCATAGCTTTTCTAGTTGCTAAGGAGGGTCTTCCTAATATTATGGGTATTTCTTTATCTTCCTCCATATCTAGAACAATAAAATCTACTGGGAAGATAAATTTATCCACTTTCACTAACACATCTTCAATAACTCCCTTAGGATATGTGACTGAACGATTAGCTAACTGAAGAGTTACTGAAGTAGGTGAGACTTCTCCTAATCCTAATCTTTTAAAGATTGATAGCGGCATTAGATTTATGCTGGCTCCTAAATCACATAATGCTTTCCATAAAATTTTTCTCCAATAGAGCAAAGTATAGTGAAACTACCAGGATCTTTTAATTTTTCAGGAAGTTTTTTCTGAATAATGGCACTACACTCTTCGCTAAGTGCAACAATTTCATTGTCTATGAATTTTTTTTTATTTAAAATATCTTTCATAAATTTCACATAATTGAGCATTTGTTCTAATGCTTCTACAAAAGGAATGTTTACCGTTAATTTCTTCAGGATTTCAAGAAATTTAGAAAATTACTTATCTTTTTTATGTTGCCTTAGTCGCTGAGGAAATGGTGGTGGTGGTTTTTCTACAGAAATTTTCATAGGTATCAATGGATATTCTAAATTTTGATCTTTCTGATCCTTCTCTTTTTCGATTTTCACCTCCTCATTCTGACTTTTCGTTTCTTTCTGCATTCTTGTTTCTAACTCTTTTACACTTCGTAACTGTATCGCTTTAATTTGTTCTTTCCTTGATCTTTAGGATTTATTTCCACATTACTACGAAAAGTTCCATGAATTCTATTATTAAGCGCAGTAATGATATGTCCAAGTTGAGTTTCAATATTTTTAATTGCTGTTCCTTGAGTTTGTAATTGGTTTCCTTGAATTTGTGGCTGATTACCTTGATTCTGCAAATGTTGGCTCATATTTAATATTAATTCTTCCATAGATAACTTCTTATCCTTAAATTGAGAGTTATTATTAAATCCAGGTGGATAAGAAGATTTATAATTAGAATTTCCTTGGTTAGATAAATTTCCTACTGGGTTTACTGAGTTGTTCATCCATTCTGATTAGCAGAATTGTTATTCCAATTAAAATTTGGATGATTTTTCCATCCAGGGTTATAATAATTTGCATAAGGATTATTGAGTCTATTATTAACAGCATTTATTGTTTTATATGAAGATTGAGCATCTATAAGTTGTCCAGATAAATTTTTTTCTGTTATATTCGGAGAATAATTCATTCCAAAATGATTTAAATTCTTGGATATAGTAGCAATTTGAGAAGCTAACATAGATATTGCATCTGAATTATGTATACTGGCTATTTTTTTAGGATTTAACCTTTCAGAAGGCCATTGAAAATTATTAGTAGCCATTTCTTTAATTAATGAATAAGCCTCATCAAATAGTTTTGACATTAATGAACCTCTAGCAGCAACATCAATGATCGATCTAAGAGATTCTACTAATCCATTATAAAAAGTTTGTATAATTAATCAATCTAGTAATGCATGATGTGGGCATTTCCTAAGAAGATCTTTAAATTTCTCCCAAGCCTCATATATTGATTCTCCGTCAAACTGACTAAAAGAAGTTATGTCATTTCTAAGCTTTGCAGTTTTTGAAGGAGGAAAATATTTGGATAGAAATTTTTGTGATAATTCTCCTCAAGTTTTAATTGATCCAGGTGCTAATGAATTTAACCACATCTTAGCCTTATCCCTTAAAGAAAAAGGAAATAGTCTAAGTCTAACAGCGTCATTAGATACTCCGTCATATCTAAAAGTAGCACATAGTTCTAAAAAACTCGCAAGATGTAAATTAGGATATTCGTTTGGTGAACCACTAAATTGATTATTCTGTACCATTTGGATAATTGCAGGTTTAAGCTCGAATAAGTTAGCCGCTACATCAGGGTTTTGGATAGTTAAGTGAATTTCATCTAATGTAGGGTTAGCGTAATCTCTCAAAGGTCTTGGTTGGTTTATATTTTCAATTTATGGATTATTTTCCATTTGTTTTAATTTTATGATTTCTTTTTTATGTTTTCTAATTCTTTTAATAGTGTGCTCTAATTCTGAATCGTAAGGTATTAAACTTTCGTTTCCAAATTTACGCATACACAACTAAAAATAATTATAAAATAGTTCGTTACTCTTGTAATTATATTTATTATTTTTTTTAATAATTACTTTACTTCCCCGACAACGACGCCAAAAACTTGACAACCCGGCTGCAAATATAAGAATTCAGCCTCGGGGGAGAGCAGGGTAGAAATTGAAGGATGTATATAATTGTTAAGCTTAATAAAGTTATATATGTTTTTCAGAGTAAAATAGCAATTGTACTCTCCCCTTTTATCAACGCAAGTATACGTATCGTTCAAGTAATAAAGGGCTCTATTGGAGTCATAGATATCGATCCCACAGGGAAGTTAGAGACTTAAAGACTAAATATAGCAAAGTCGATTACTAATCTAATTTAGTATAGTATACGAAAAATGAAGAATGCTTATACTTAAAACTATTACTTAAGGACAGAATATATATGTCAATTTAGAAAAGTATCTTTCTCCTTGTTAAGAGGATTGAGTGATTGAATAATTAAATAAGTTTAGAATTATATTGTGTCAAATAGGAGCATTCTTATTCTTTACCCTTTGGTCCAGGTGCAAAGAATATTGATTAATCCTATGCTTGGTTGTTGAATCTGTGGTTAGGCTCGGAGGATACTGGCTGCCACTTTAGAGCTCCCACGTTCCTCTCGCCTGAGGGCTAACATCTACACTTCAGCTCCCAAACAATAGGACCGAATTGAAGATTTTAGTCTGTCACACTAAAATGTCCAATTCTTCGCTCGATAATTAAAATTTCCCTATTTATTTGCACCCTCCTTCCAAAGCTTTTGAATTCCCTGAATCTTGGATGTAATCTTTACTATACTTGATAACTCAACATATGTTAACAATTCAATTGGCCAAATTGAGAGTAAATTAAGATTTAAGTAAAAGATTATCACAATCTCTATTTAATATTGTTAGGCACAACTAATTAAATTCTTCATTTCACAAAACCTCAATAACAAGGAGAAAGACAAAGAAAACTACTCAGAATGCATGGGAAAAATAACACAGATCTTGGATTTCATTTAAAGTTATAAAACAATAAACAAATATACTTATCTCAAATCTTCTCCCCAACCAGATTCCTCAAAGTTCCTTTGACTCTTCATTCTTGTACAACACACTTAGAAACTCACCAAGACACTAAACAAACACTCAAACTCACTTAATTACCTCCAACGACTCATTAAAGAAAGACAAAGAAAACACTAATTAACACACAAAGCCATCAAAATCGTCTCTATTTATAGAAGGAGTCAGATTTACAAAGGTTGCTTAAGCACCTCTTCAAAACGAGTCCAGATTCATCGTATTTGGCTTGAATCAACTGTCTCACCGTCGGCGGGCTTCTAGAAGAATGGCTAACCGTTCAGGCTCGCTGTCGGCGGGCTCGATGTCGCCGTCAGCGGGCTCTATTGTAATATATTCAAAACTTTCGGAAAAATCTCACCGTCGGCGGCCTAAATCTCGCCGTCGGCGGGACAGTTTAATTTTCGTCTATTTTAGTTCCAGATTCGCGCTTTTTTCTCTTTTTGCTCTCAGTAACTGTAAATCTTCATTCCTGCAATAAAACACAGAAAATACATTTCTTTAAAGTGTAATTTCATATGAAATTGGTATGAATTTCTTAATATATTTTCTTGTAGTCAGCTGCCAACATCTATCGGCTTCCTCTCCTGAATGCAGTAGTTCAGGATAGCTCTATCTCTGGTAACTTCACTCAGGTGGTTGGAAGGAAGTAGTCTAGCATAAATAAAATAGTGTCAGGCCTTTGAAATACCATTCAGCTTAGAAGATTTAAAGTTTACCCGTTTGTCATTCTGGATCTTCCAAGCTCTAGTAACGTCAGTCAGATATGCAATAATCATCTCCAGATCTCCTTCAGATGGAGATAGACCAGAATAGTAGCACTCGACGGTAGGTGGGAGGCCGTAGAAAATATTGATCCATTCCGGAGTGAATCCCACTCCGACACCTCTAACAAAGACTTCGTAGTCTTCCGCATCCATAAAGTTGGCATAAAACTCTCGTACAACAGGAATAATAACAACGGCAGTGAAATAACAAAATCGCTGCCAGTTGTGTGCAAATCGCTGCCAGTTGTGTGCAACGATCGTGTTCACGATCATCTCTCCAGGACTGTAAAAACTGCGCTCTGAGATAAATTTCCTTGATGACTCAAATTCGTGATAACGAAAGTGCGTTGCCGCAGTAGCGAACTTGCTGCTGTCGAAATTTTCTCGTGCTTTTCTGAGCTTAGATTTAGGTGTCATCTAAATGTGAAAGAATACACAAACAAATTAAGGAATCAAATATCTAAACTCTTTTAAGCTTAAGAAACTTAAAATGAGTTAAGAAAATCCATGGAGAATTTCTAAAAATCAAAATTTTTCTCCAAAATTTTGATTTTTAGCAGAAATAGGAAAATTCATGGTATAAATCAAAAATAAATGGATTAGAAGGTAGATCTGACCTTAAGATGAAGAAATCGAGTGATTTCGGGCTAAAAAACGTGACGTTTTGACCTCAAGATGGATCTAGGGGGTGTATTTTCGCGAAAATGAGGAAGGAGATGAAGCTTAGGTGTCGGCCATGGCTTTTAGGGGTTTAAATCCCGATTTTCGGGTTGCAGGCTGATCCGGCGCTTAGGCGCCGAATTCTGGCGCCTAGGCGCCAGACTCTCCAACAAAAAAGATCACTTTAAAAATTTTATTTTTCACCAAAACTCACAAATTCAACTTCTAATTACTCATATGAGAGTATTGCTTCAGTTTCCAACTTCCAAAATATTTTCAAAAAATTGTAAAGATTAAAAATTAAATCCATCAATTAAACACAAGTTTAAGTCAAACTCTTCTAATTCCATTCATAATCTTCAATTTGGCTCAATACAATACATATAAGTATAATATTAAGATTCAAGTCCTAACAAACAATAAAACAACACAATTTTAAAGCAAATACAACACACATTGAACAATAAAACAAACACACAAAGAATACATTCGATTACTAAATGGATGCAATGACACACTAGATAAAGTCTTGATCTAACCACATTTATTATCTAATCTTCAAATTAAAAATTTCCATTCTCATCGCAATGAAGATTACTCGGCCGACTTGGGAAGAACACTAACGCCCTTGGAGAATCCGTAGTCGTTTTCTCGTCGATCCATTTGTTCTTCGCATACATCTCCACTTGAGCATCTTGATAGGCCGCTAGATGATCGAATTGAAGCTTTGCCTGCCATTCCAGATGTTCAATTTGATGATACATCTCATGGAGGCGATCTCCAATACTTTTGAATTCCGCTTCAAACTTATCTAGGCGACTCGAAAATTTCTCCAAACTTACAACGAATAAAACCATTAAAGAAAGGTTGAGGATCCTTAGAACACTTATCTCTAGCCTCTTGTCCATGATTTCTTCTCTCCATTTCTTCAAAATCTTCTCTTATCTCCTCAAGAATGAAGTGTAAAGGTCGTAACTATGGTTGCTTAGGGATTGGATGGGGTAGTTTATAGGAGAAAATCGTGTGAAAAACTGAAAATTTTTTGTTTTTACACGACCCAGAAACTGTGGCGCTTAGGCTCCAAATCTGGCGCCTAGACGCCGGACCCATCGACGCACAGTCTACTCTGGCTCTTAGGCGCCGGATTTTGGCGCCTAGGAGCCGGAACCATGTTCGACTCCGTTTCGCCTAACGTCAAATTTTAAAGTTTCGATCTCCAAAATAGGTAAATGATAAGATCCATATAGACTTGATAAAAAAAATTATCTCAAATAATAAACAATCATAATGAAGGTTAAGTTGATCTCCTTTTTACTCACATACGAAATGGAGTGATCCAAAGTCCAAACTTTATATACTTCGAGATCATCTTTTGTTTAAGTTAATTAAGACTTGTTAGCATCCAATTTTCTACAGTTATATAAAATTAGTCAAGACCGAGGCATAACCTTACATTAAAAATGTAAAAACACACAAAAATAACTATGGGTTGTCTCCCACAAAGCGTTTAGTTTAACGCCGTCAGCCCGACCTAACTATGTCTTTAATCAGGTAGACTCAACTCGTAAGCCTCTTTATAAATCATTTTTATTTCTCCCAAATAAGGCTTCAGTCTTAATCCGTTAACTTTAAATATTTTTCCCGTTTTAGGGTCTTTAATATCCACAGCTCCATAATGGTATACTTTCTCAATTATATATGGTCCCATCCATTTAGAACTTAATTTTCCAGGAAAAAGTCTTAAACTAGTATTAAATAATAATACTTCTTGTCCAGGCTTGAATATTTTTCCTGAAATCTTTTTATCATGTAATATCTTCAATTTTTCTTTATAAATCTTTGTATTTTCATATGACTCATTTCTTATTTCATACACCTCATTTAATTGTAATAATCGTTTTTCTCCTGCAGTATTCAAATCAAAATTAAACTCCTTTATCACCCAATAAGATTTATGTTCTAGTTCAACAGGTAAGTGACAATGTTTACCATAAACTAACCAGTAAGGTGACATTCTGATTGGTGTCTTATAAGCTGTTCTATAAGCCCATAATGCAAAATCAAGTCTATCAACCCAATCAGTTCTTTTAGGATTAACAGTCTTCTCTAAAATTCTTTTAATTTCTCTGTTTGATACTTCAGTCATTCCACTTGTTTGTGGGTGATAAGCAGTTGCAATTATGTGTTTGATTCCAAATTTTTCCAATAATGATTGAATTCTTATATTTCTGAAATGACTTCCACCATCTGTGATATTTACCTTAGACATTCCAAATCTTGAAAAAATCATTTTCTTTAAAAATTTCGAAACACTTTTGGAATCACAGTTAGGTAAAGCTACAGCTTCAATCCACTTTGAAACATAATCAACTGATTAATAAAATATAAATCTTTCCAGATGATGGTACAAATGGTCCCATAAAGTCTAAACCCCATGTATCAAAAATTTCAACTTCCAATATATAGTTAAAAGGCATTTCATCTTTTCTAGATATATTTCCCATCCTTTGACATCGATCACATGTTTGAACATAATGTCTCACATCTTTGAACAAGGTAGGCCAATAAAATCCTGAATTTAAAATTTTAAATGCAGTTTTATCTACTCCGAAGTGTCCTCCAAATTCGGAATCATGACATTTTTGAATAATAGTAAAAGTTTCTTCATAAGTTACACATCTTCGAATTACAGAATCTCTTCCCAATTTAAATAAATGAGGATCTTCCCAAATATAAGATTTAGCATCATTTTTAAATTTCTTAATATATTTGTTATTCAATCCATAAGGTAGAATATTGCTAACTAAATAGTTAACTATATCCGCATACCAAAATGTTTGGTATCCTTGAATAACATATAACTGTTCATCAGAAACTTCTCATTTATATTTTCTTCAATAATAATATCATTCTTAATTCTAGATAAATGATCAGCAATTTGGTTGTCAGTTTCTTTTCTATCCACTATTTGAAAATCAAATTCTTGCGAAGTAAAACCCATCTTATCGATCCAGGTTTAGCATCCTTTTTTGACATTAAATATTTAATAGCGGAATGATCGGTATGAACTATGCATTTGGTACAAAGAAGATAAGGTCTAAATTTATCAAAGGCATGTATTATAGCTAAAAGCTCTTTTTCGAGTAGTAGTGTAATTTCTTTGAGTTTCGGTAAGAGTTTTACTAGCATAATATATAACTTTGAAAATTTTCTCATATTTTTGTCCCAATACAGCTCCAATTGCAAAATCACTTGCATCACACATTATTTCAAAAGATTTATTCCAATTAGGTGTAATAATTATATATGCAGTTATTAATTTTTCTTTTAAAATATTGAAAGCATTAACACAATCTTCATTAAATTCAAATTTAGCTTCTTTTTCCAATAAATGACTAAGAGGTTTAGCAATTTTATAGAAATCCTTTATATATCTTCTATAAAATCCAGCATGTCCCAGAAAACTTCTCACATCAATAACAGTAGTAGGTGGTTGCAGTTCAACAATAATTTTCACTTTTTCTTGATCAACTTCCATCCCCTTTTGTGAAATTTTGTGACCAAGTACAATGCCTTCTGTGACCATAAATTGACATTTTTCACAGTTAAGAACTAAGTTTGTTTCTTCACATCTTTTCGAACTTTAGAAATATTTTCCAAACAAGATTCAAAAGAAGTTCCAAAAGCTCGAAAAATTGTCCATAAATATTTCAATTCCTTTGTCAATCAAATCACAAAATATTGACATCATACATCTTTGAAAAGTTGCAGGTGCATTACATAAACTGAAAGGTATTCTTCTAAACGCAAATGTTCCATAAGGACTTGTAAATGTTTTTTTCTCTTGGTCCTCAGGAGCGACAGGTAATTGATGATAACCAGAATATCCATCCAGAAAATAGAAATATGAGTGTTCAACTAATTTATCAAGCATTTGATCCAAGAAAGGTAAAGGAAAATGATCTTTTCTAGTGGCGTTATTTAATTTTCGATAATCAATGTAAATTCGCCATCCAGTAACTTGTCTTGTAGGAATTAGTTCATTTTTATCATTGACAATGACAGTTACTCCTCCTTTCTTCGGAACACAATGAATAGGACTCACTCATTGACTATTCGAAATAGGGTAAATAATTTCAGCAACTAACCATTTTAAAATTTCTTTTTTAACAACCTCTTTCATGATAGGATTTAATCTTCTTTGAGGTTCAATAGTAGGTTTAAAATCTTCTTCCATTAAAATCCTATGCATACAGATGGAAGGGCTTATTCCTCTTATATCAGCAATAGTCCGACCAAAAGCTTTCTTATAATTCTTTAACACTCCTATTAATTTTTCTTTTTGATCTAAGCTTAGTTTAGAAGAAATAATAACGAGTAAAGTTAATGAATTTCCAAGAAAAGCATACTTTAAATGTGCAGGTAACATTTTTAATTCCAGTTCAGGGGCTTTTTTAATCGAGGGTAAAAGTATATCATTTTGAGTTATGCCCAAAATTTTCCAGTTATCTTTAATATAATGAGTTTCTTGAAATATTTCTTCTTCTTTTAGTTCTTCATTTTCGTCAGTTAATAATTCAATTTTTTCTTCAGAAATGACTTTACATTTTTCTTGATAATGTTTTTCAATTATATAATCAATAATATTCATTTGATAGCATTTTTCTTTATCAGGGTACTTCATTGATTTAAGGACATTGAATTTAATCTCTTGATCATTAACTCTCATAGTTAATTCTCCTTTTTGCACATCAATCATAGCCCGTCCGGTAGCTAGAAAACGTCTCCCTAAAATAATTGGTATTTCTTTATCTTCTTCCATATTAAGTACAATGAAATCCACAGCGAAAATAAATTTATCCACTTTAACAATAACATCATATATAACTCCTTTAGGGTAAGTGATAGATCTATCAGCTAACTGGAGGGTTACAGTGGTAGGAGTAATCTCTCCTAAATTCAACCTTCGAAAAATAGAAAATGACATGAGATTAATACTTGCTCCTAAATCACATAAAGCTTTTCCACAAATTTTTTCCTCCAATAGCACAAGGTATAGTGAAACTTCCAGGATCTTTAAGTTTCTGAGGTAATTTCTTTTGAATTATTACACTACATTCTTCACTTAATGCAACAGTTTCAAAAGCTTCAAATTTTCATTTATTACTTAAAATATCCTTCATAAATTTTGCATAAGTTGGCATCTGTTCCAAAACTTCAGCAAAAGGTATGTTAATAGTAAGTTTTTTAAAAATTTCAAAGAACTTAGAAAATTGATGATCAAGCTTCTGCTGTTTTAATCTTTGAGGAAAAGGTGGTGGTGGTTTTTCAACTTCCACATTAATAGGAATAACGATCGATCTTTACTTAGGAGAAGGAGTTTCTTTAGGTTTTTCAATCTCTTCAACCTCGATCTCATTTTCAATTTCATTCTGAATTCTTTCTTTTAATTCCCTTCCACTTCTAAGTTGTACAGCCTTAGCATGTTCATGTTCTTTTCTAATTTCTTTTGGATTGATTTCAACATTACTAGGAAGTGTTCCTGGAGGTCTGTAATTAATTAAATTAGTGATTTGTCCCATTTGATTCTCAATATTACGAATAGAACTGTTTTGATTTTGTAATTGATTACTCAGTTGTAAAATTAATTCTTCTATAGATAACTTTTTCTGTTGATTATTAAATCCAGGAGGTTTATAGTTTGAATTTACTTGATTGTTCCAATTTCCAGTTGGATGAGATTGATTATTATCACATTGTTGTTGTGAATTATTCCAGTTAAAATTAGGGTGATTTTTCCATCCAGGATTATAATAATTTGAATAAGGGTTATTTTTACTAGCAATAGCTTATAAAGTTTCAATAGTTTGAGAATCTTCCATATTAGCAGAGTTGTTATGTGATACATTGATAGCAAAATTATCTAATTTCTTAGATATTGCAGCTACTTGTGAAGCTAAGATAGAAAATGCTTCGTTATCATGAATACTTGTCATTCTTTTAGGATTAATCCTTTCAGAAGGCCATTGAAAATTATTGTTAGTCATTTCTTCAATTAAAGTATAAGCTTCTTCAAATGATTTAGCCATTAAAGAACCTCCAAGTAGCAACATCAATAATTGATTTTAGTGATCCAATAAGTCACGTTATAAAATGTTTGAATAATTAACCAATCGGAGTAAAGCATGATGAGGACACTTTCTTAATAGTTCTTTAAATCTTTCCCAAGTTTCATAAATTGTCTCCCGTCAAATTGACTAAATGAAGTAATGTCATTTTTTAATTTAGCAGTTTTAGAAGGAGGAAAATATTTAGCAAGGAATTTTTGTGTCATTTCAGCCCATGTTTTAATAGAACCTGTTGCTAATGAGTTCAACCACATCTGTGCTTTATCTCTTAAAGAGAAATGAAAGAGTCTAAGTCTAATATCATCATAAGAAACATTGTTATATTTAAAGGTAGCACAAAGCTCTAAAAAACTAGCAAGGTGTAAATTTGGATTCTCATTTGGTGTTCCCCCAAATTGATTATTTTGAACCATTTGAATAATAGACGGTTTAAGCTCAAAAGAATTAGCATCTACGGCGAGTATTTGAATACTATTATGAAATTCATCAACTGTAGGTTTAGCATAATCCCTTAATGGTTTGTAAACATTTTGTTCATTAATTTCAATTGGATTCTGTAAATTGTTATGTAAATTAGCCATCACATGATATTTTTGAATTTGTTTTCCTTTTTTAATTCTTCTAGCAGTTCTTTCTAATTCAGAGTCTAAAGGTAATAATCCTTCAGAACCAGAACTACACATAAAAAGTAAATAAAAAGTAAAATAAAATAGCAAGAAATAAAATCTCTACTTACTTTTTTTTGTTATTTTTGTTTTTTTTAAATGTTTTTGTATTTTATATTTTTGTATTTTAACAATAAAAGAAATAAATAAAATAAAAAATAAAATAAATATTTAAAATCTAAAAATTTGCCCTCCCCGGCAATGGCTCCAAAAACTTGACCTCAATCCGCGGACAACGCAGTAATTTATGCTTTCAAAAATATGTTATAGCCAATACTTTGACCCAAATAATAATAGCGGCTGGTGTATATAAATATAATGTTATGAAAAATATTTTACACACTAGAGGTACTAAGCAAGTATACGTATCGTTTCAAGTAATATAGGGCTTTAAATAAAGACCCCGATATCGATCCTACGAGGAGGTTTATAGATTTTTAAATATTTTAATTTTATTTTTATGTATTTCTTTTAAAGTTATAAATTTAATATTTAATTTACTAAATTCAGAATTAAAGCAATAATAAAATAATGAGTGATGTAAATAATAAAAAGCAAACAACTTTCTTCCTTTTAATTAATCCAAAACTTTTTAGATAATATAATATTCGAGGAGAATATAAATTTATGGTATTGTGTCAAATAGAAGCATTCTTATTCTTTACCTTCGCTCGATAGTATAAAGAGCATTAGGCTAATCTATAGATCGAGTCCGGATGTATTGTTAATAGAATGGGTTAATCTGAGCTCACACTACTTAGATGTTCGAGGGTGGCTATGGTACGCCTCTACTAGTGACTTGTTCCCTCTCTATAAATTAAATTACAAGAATTTAGTCTGTCACTCTAAAAACTTATCAATTCTACGCCCATTGAATAATATTTTCCTATTTATTTCACTTCACCTTGAATAACCCGCACAAGGCCTTCGACTACCCAAGGATTCATGTGATATCTACTAGTTCTGAATTCATCTCCTTCTAGGTCTCAAAATTCTTCAACAGATTTTAACAATTTAAATTGCCAATTTAAATAGTAAATTAAGATCCGGTATTAATATCATCACAATATTTAAACATATTTAGTTTTTAATTCTCCAACGAATTTAATATTATCTTATTTATCTTTTCATAATTGAAAGGAGAAAGTAAAGTAACTACTCAGAACACATTAAATTTAAATAACAAAACATATAAACAAAACTTTGAATCAAATTACAAATACTTATCCCAAGTGTTTCTCCAACTGAACCTCTGAGTCCTTCTGACTCCAAAGCGAAATAGACTTCAAAAGCACCAACTCTTTCAAACTATCAATACAAACTCTAAATAAAATAAACTCACTAATTTATTAAAAGAAAGTAAACTACAATTGTGGCCCTTAAAATTATATCTCTAATTCTCTCTCTGATTGGAGCAGACTAGGGAGGGCTTCTTATTGGGCGTGTCTGGCGCCTAGGCGCCGGCATCTAGAGCCTAGGCGCTGGACTCCGCGTCCAGTTTTTCGCACCTCTTCACTTTGGATCGCACCTCTTCACGATCCAAACCGTTTCCAAGCATATAGATACAATGTACCACATGTCCTATAATCCAGGAATAACTGTCAATCTTCTAGATGGTCCAATAACCGCTCTAACTGTCAAAATAATCACCCAAAGTAGTTACAAAAACCATCACAGATTTGGTATCGAGCTGGCGCTTAGGCGCCGGATTCTGGCGCCTAGGCGCCAAACCCATTATTTTGGCAATTTTGCATTTTGGCTCCATTTTTGCTCCTTTTTGCTCCTTTTATATCCTTTTTCCTTTTTGAACATTTTTTCATCACCTACATCCAAAAACACAAAAATACCTTTCATTAAAGCATAATATCCTTAAAAATTTGATAAAAATCAAGACATAAAAATAGGTATTTTTTTCATGGATCACTAGGTTAGACCCTGAAGGTTGGATTTAATGTTTTAAAATTAAATTTTGGGCAATTAGGGCCAAAATATAAAATTTTATTTTTACAAGTTTACCCCTAATTTCTTAAATTTTCATTTTAGGATTTTTAAGGGTGGGAATTATTACTTTTGGGTTTAATTTTGCTGCCATAAATTTTCTTGTTAATTTCCATTTTATTTTTAATTTTTTTATTTTTTATAATTATTTTTTAAATAATTATAAATTTGGTAGAAAATTAACATTTTGATGTTAGAGAAGTCCCCTGACCTTAGGAAAATCAGGAAATTTCCCAAGAGTGTAAAAAAAATCCCTGAAATTTTCTTATTTTTTGAACTTATATTTAATATTTAAAAATTAAAATACTCTTTGGAGTATTTAACTAATTAAAAATTAAATATAATTTTATTCTTTCAATTTTAATTTCATTATTTTCCCCTATGTTCCCTGAGCCGAGATGTATTTTTATTTTATTTTTGTGATTTTATTTTCAAAGTTATGAATCTTTAAAGTTTTTAGGCATTTTTTTGAATTTAATTAAATAGAAAAATATGATTTTCCCACTTATCTAGCTCAACACCGTGTTAATCTCGGAGTCATCAAAAGCCCACACGCCCCGCACTGATTCGTTGTTCTTTCCACGTCAGTGTCGCACTGTCCTCCGATTCGGTGCTCCTCCCCTTCGCAGTTCTGTGGTTTGACTTGATCTGTGTCATCCATTTCTGATATATGGGAATGGATGGCATCGATTCATCATCCCCGCGGGACGAAGAACCGAGAACCATTCACGATCAAACCCTAAGATCTCTCTCGATTCTCAACTAAATTACTCAGGATTTGTTACCACACATTCATCTAACCGATACAAAACTATTTATATGGTTAAATAAAGGTGAATTTCACATTTTCTTCATAAAAGAACAAACCTGAGGCTAAATTTAGGGATTTATAATCATACCTTTCGTAAGAGATGAGGCCTCAATTGGGCATGACAGAGATGATCGCCTTGATGTCACGAAGCTCCTTTTTGTTTCAATTTGATTTGAAATTGAATCTAGCTATGAGCTATAGAAAATGGGGTCACGGTTTTGTCTTGAGATAGGTTTGAGGCTGATGGAAGGCATAATTTTGATTGGGGAGAGTGACTTTAGGCTTGGGCAAGCTTGTGGGAGAGTTGGTTTTGAGTTTTGGAGAAGTTGATGTCAGGGCCGAAAAACATCCTGAATTTTCTAGTGGTAGAGTTGGCCTAGGGATGGCGGGGATCAACTGCATAGGTCAAGGGGAACACTTTTACTATTGGGAGCAAGAATATTTGAGGGATGTCTAGGGAGCCTAGTGTGTGTGCATGATGCTCGGGCTCCCTCCTTATAGAGCCATGGAAAGGGTGGGGGTAGCTTGGGATGGCATGGGGAAGGTCAGGCGGCTCCTCAGGGAATTTCAGAAGATTTCAAGTGGCTTTTGGAAGTGGGGAAGGAGTTTTAGCAATTTTTCATGCTTTGGCCATGGTGGCACCAATGGTGAAGAGGGAGGCATGGGAGAGAGCTTTGCTTAATTGGGAGACCATTTGGTGGGTGGCTAAGACCAGATTTGGTCTGGTCTTTGCCTCCCCAAGGCCTGGTTTGGCTCCCCAAGAGTGGGTCAAAGGAACATGACCAAGATGCCATGTGGCCTCCCCCATAGTGAGTGGTGCCAAATTTGTCCTCTAGTGCATGGATTTGGCTTGGTTTGTCTTATTTGTCACCCACATGTCATGGTGGGTTGATTTGTGTCATAGGTGACCCATGAAAAATGGATCATGGGCTTCATGAGCCATGTGCTTGGGTTGGAGTTTTAGGGTTGGTTGATCTTGATTTAAATAGGTTGGATTTAGCCCAAAAGAATAGTCCCTAAAAGAAATTAATAATCCCCCCATTATTAAATTTATTAATTTATTAGATGGATTATGGGGGTTGACCCCATAGTGTTAATTGGGTTCTCCACATGGTGTGATGTCATGACCATATTGGGTGGAGTTCAATCGGATGGAATTGACCAAGATTAGTGTAGGCCCTATTGCTTCTAAAGAACCATAGTGTCACTAAAATTTGGGATCAAAAGGGTGTGATACAGTTTAAAGTGATTTGTAGGGTTTGTTAGGGTTGGGGAGGCCTTTAGTGAGAGTAGGAATCAATTTAGGCAGACTCTTCTCCCAAAGTAAATTTCATGATCAAAGTGGTCTTTAGGGCCTATAGGAATGTTCCTAGGGTTTTTGGGTTTGTTTGGGTGACCCTTGGCATGTCTTACCCATGAGGGTAAATTTGGGTCTATTACTAGGTCAAAACCCTAAGCCAACTAAACCAAGGGTTAAGAGCTTGAGCTTGCTCTAATGAGGCCCAATAAAGCACAACCCTGGCTTAGGGGTTTTGTGCAGGTGAGTGGGGTGAGTTCTCACAAAAGAGAAGTCAACAAATGAGGAGATAGATGACATGATAACATGCATTAAAGTTTGTCATAACATATAAAACAGTTTGAATCAACAAGGGATCAAATTATATTAAGGAAGGTGTGAGAGTTTTGGGGCCACGATTTGCTTATAATATTTAAGTGAATACTTAAGTTATGGGTCCATCATAATACGTGTAGCCCAACAAAAAAAAAATCCTAAATTTAAGTTTAAATTCTTAATGTGGAGAATATCTTTAAAGCCATGACTTGAAATAACTTAAGAACTTTGGAGGTATTATCCATTTTTTTTGTTTTTAAATTTTAAAATTTTTTGTAAGCCTTTCAATATTCTCTAAGATTTTAAAATTGAAATATGTCATGTCATAATCCAATCAAGAAAGTAGCCCAAAGTGAAAAGTTGGCTTTGGATAAGGGGGGCTTAGGTACTAGAAAAAATTGAAAACTTTCAATTTAATAATTTGTCATAATTTTTCATTAACAAATTCATTAATAAATTCACTAATTCATAGAAAATCTAAAATGAACTCAAATAACTTGAAAGTTTTTGAGGTTATTTGGAATCTCATTCTAAACATTGTTGTAACATTTTAAGTATTTTGGAGATTAGGTTGATTTATTATGAATTTCTGAATAAAAATAACCTAGAAATTAGAATAATTCTAATAAATCAAATAAAATTCAAAAATTCACACAATTTTTATAAAAAAATTTTTAACTCAATATAAAACTCCAGACATAATTTCACAACATTTTAAAGTCATTTAAATCTAAATATTCAAAACTCTGAAAATCACAAAATTGTCGACAAATTAATTCATAAAAAGGCAATAAATAATCCAAAATCCTTAAAAATTATATAATCGAGTCTAAAAAGACCATATTCACTTTTTTAAGTGATTTGTTGGATTTTATAAACTTTAATACTTTTAAATCTTGATATATGTCTTCAAAAAGTATATAAAATCACTTAATTCAAAATTTTAATAAATTCATAAAAATAATAAAAATTTTAAAAATAACAAAAAATCACAAAATTAGAAAAATTTAAATCAAATTAACTCAAATAAAAGAACTTTTCTTTAATTAAAATAAAGTAATAAATAATAAAATTCAAAACCAACCTCAAGCATAGATCGTTTGAACAATAATAATCAACCTTAGAGTCTACGAAGATTTTTTGAACGACACAACTCTTGATTGCTGACAAGAATTTTCTGATCAGAATAGGTTAACTACTTATCCTAATTAAGTAGATCCAAAACTAATGGTACCAGGATGACAAAGTCATGGGATCTTGACCGACGTCGTTTCAAAGTTAAATTTAACTGTTTTTCTTCACCTCATACTCACCAATTTTAGACGTCATAAGATGACTACCTATATACATCATAGGAGTAAATAGTTTGGTGATTTGCTTTTTAGAAATGTTTAGTTAGGATGGATTGTTTCACCATGTTGAATGTTTATGACAAGTAGATAATAATTTTTGTGCATTCCAATACCTGCTAGCTTAGGTTGCACAATTATAGGCTGCTATAATAAACCTAGGATGTGTTAACTTGTTTATGTCGGGATGTTGTAGTAACCTATGGCTTAGGGTTTGTTTGAGGCAGTGGTGCGGTGGCGGTGCGGCACCGTACTGCAGTTTTGTCTATTTGCAGTAACTGCGTTTTGGCAGCTTTTTCAAAAAGCTGCCGCTGAAGTCAACGTTTTCCTAGCGGTCATGGCTAGTGCGTGGTGGTAGCTTTCTAGCTACGGTCTGACTTTTTCAAAAAAAAAAAAAAATTGTAGTAACCACCGCAGTTTTTGCAACATCATATTATTCTTCAGCAGCTTCCCGGTTACTTCTTTTTAAGCGGCAATTGCCTCAAACAGACCCTTAGTTGAGCTAGGTTGTTATAGTTTCATAGCTTTTTTTCTTTTATTGAGTCTTTTTTGACAAAGTTAGGTTTTTTATTATAGTTTTTCAACTATTGACATCCGGATGATCCACAAGAGGATGAACAAAAAGTAAAGGATGAACCCCAATCAAACGACAACGATCTTCACATGTCAATTTCAGACTGACGAGTCTATCGTAGGTATAAGGTTGGTACCCTTAGCTGTGATTTTTCTTTGTTATTGTTTTTGTTATGTTTGATAGGTCTGACCAAAATTTAGAGATTTATTTTATGTACTTTTTGCTTGGATTTACGATAGCCTCTATAAGAAATATATTTTCTACCTCAACAAAATAATTGAAACATAATTTTTTTAAAATAAAATGAAACTCATAATCAAACAAAATTGTACTAACACATTGCATCATACCTTAGTCAATCATACATTCTAAAATGAATAAATTGACAAATAAAAAAAAAATAAAGTATGAAACTCTTTATGATTTAAGAATAGTCCGGAAAAGATCACTATAGACATGTTCCTTACAAATTTGTTCTTTTTCATATTTTCAGACCCTCACTTATTGCACAGAAAGGAGTGGTTTGACCCGTGAAAACCATTATCTTATAGAATGAGTTCTGCCTCTACATACTGATTGACCTTTTGAAAAAAATCTTCTGTG
The DNA here is from genome assembly GCA_022702705.1 of Papilionanthe hookeriana x Papilionanthe teres. Classification (NCBI taxonomy): domain Eukaryota; kingdom Viridiplantae; phylum Streptophyta; class Magnoliopsida; order Asparagales; family Orchidaceae; genus Papilionanthe; species Papilionanthe hookeriana x Papilionanthe teres. The sequence goes on along the minus strand of CM040435.1, from coordinate 67,690,748 downwards.
CATTCATAATCAATGACATGCATTCATATTCACAACATGTTATTAATCACTTGACACTAATAATTAACCCAAAATAATAAAATTCATCTAACTGTGGCGAGCCTTATAATCTTTAATTATAAATTACAAAAAATAAAATCACATTTGTCTCGAGATATTTTGCAAATCATACATACTTAGGCATCTTGATCGGAATGATCAAGTTGTAAGACCTATAATTCTTAATAAAATAATAATGTATCATATCTTGCATTCATTGAGGCTGACCTTCATGCCTTTAAAAATGTTTTTAGATGGTTAAGATGGCAGTCATTTCTAGGCAGGGTGGTAAGTTCATTCTGTATATTTGTTTGCACGCTTTCTCTTTTTTTTATACTATGCTTTGATGTTTCACTTTCTTCGATGAACATCGTCTTAGTTTTAAGATTTCGGGGTGGTTCATCTAGTATAACGTAGCATTCTCACCTTCCTAGGCTTTGTCATGATCTTATATCGCTGGATATAAGTCCTAAATTTCTAAATAAAATTGCAGAATTGGGACATCAAATAACTTGTCTTTCAAAAATGTAAAGTTAAACAATAAGATAGTTGAAATGTTATCTTCGACATCTACTTTTAATTTCACTGGATTCCAGAAATAATTGTTCCACATTAAGCTTTTCCTAATTTACTTTTCTATAATCAATCGTGAAAACTAAAATTTTAATTCATAAAGGTATAACACAAATTTTAATTAAGAGTTTTCTCAAGTGATTTCGGTCACATAAAATATAATTAATTTTAGTGGTTTGAGCTAATAGAAAATTAGCAACCCAAATAATCTAAACCCTATATAATCTTCAGATTAAATAGGAAAATGATCTATTAGTATCTTTCGCATATCAAGCAAATATCCTAAATTCTTTTTATTTGAATAATTGAACTAATTATTAAATGATATTCTCATCTTTCGAGATGACATATTATTTATAATATTGTATTTGATTATTTGCACAATTAAATATTCGAGATTTGTTCGGTTCTTTTCAAAATCAAAATCTTTCAACAAAAAAACCAACACACACATCATTATTTTCTTTGATGTGATTTTGCATGCATCTACCAGAAGAGGCAATGGTCTCCAAGTTTATAATGTTGGTCGATGCACTTGGATCAAATATGATCAATGTTTACTGATATAACATCTGAAAATTATGATTGATGGTTTCTAAGTGTAGAACCTCCTCGAAGAAAGTAACTACAAGAACATCGGTAAAGTATCATGCTTCATCCAATGAAGCCGTCGCCAACTAGGCCAAATCGATCTCTGAATCTAGTAAGACTTTAACAAGAGACTCCCTCATCTCTTTAGATAAGATGAGAGCATCACAGATACTCAACTTGACGGACAACTTCCTTAGATGAGCAAGAATGTTATAATCAACCTTAAGTTGAACATCCCTACTTGGCTCCTAGAGGAAGCCTCTTATGGCAACACCAAATCTATTGTGCCAATAATCTATTTTCCCTTATCTTGGGGCACTTTCGAGGTGGTCGTACTTTGCCGCTACGAAGTTAAACTTCCGTGATTTTTTCTTGTGTTGTGTCAATAGTGACATCTCCTTATGTTAAATATATAGAGTCTGTGACTCACCTACCTCACCTACTCACCTACCTCTCTCTCACCTATCACTCTTATCTTTTTAACTAGTCTCTTTTGGCTTATCATAAATTGACCAAGCTAGCCAAGCCCTCTGATATGAGGGCAAGAGAGAGAGAGAGAGAGAGAAGAAAAATATAGATTTTTCTTGTAAATGTCGAGGCGCTCGACTGTGTCATTCCTCAAAGTAATAAAATTCTCTGCAGCTCCGTGGACGTAAACAAATTTGTCGAACCACGTAAATCTGTGTGTCGCTCTATGTTATTTTCTGATTGCAAATTCTTCTCGATCAAGTTTTTCACTTGATTGCCTTTTTTTTTTTTTCACAACACCTTAGACTAGATCAGCACCCATTGAACTTAGTGTATCTAATAAAGCAAATTTAGTTTAGATGTGAGCGTCACTATATGAAGCTGAGTTACGAGTTCATTCAGTTTGGGGGAATCATCATGATTTAGTTTAGATTGTGATTTATTGACTGTCAAGGATAAGTCGTGGAATTTTTTTGTTACATTCACATCATTATTCAAAAGAATAGGCAAGTAGTGGACAATATCCCGTTTCATTGATTTGGAGATGCAAAATAGAAATCATACAAAGTGAGTGGCACGACGGAGTTAGTATGCATCCGGAAACACATAGTACAAGAGACAGGAATAGAAAATACAATAGCAGTAGAAGTAGCAACTGAAGTGAAAATAATTTGAGGAATTACTAGTTGTTGAACCGTCCACTTGATGATAGAGAGAAGCTCTCCGGGCCATCCACTGGAGCTACTTACAAAACAGAAAGAAGGCGCATTTGCTTGGTCATGGTAACAATTTTTATATTTTGGTGATGTTATAAGCTAGACTTCTGCATGCATCATCATGTTTTTATCGCTCACTGTCGTTAGACATCATGCTTTCTGTTTCAATTCATATTTAATGCATGCTTTGCTTTTAAAAGGTAAATTTTAAAAAACTTTTTACTTGATATTTTAAAGTTTACTTGCATTTGCATCTAAAAACTCTTATAAAATGACTTTATAGAAATGTTTTGTTTTAGAATCCCCCCAACAAAAAAAAAAGGCTCATGCAACTAACACGTAAGAGTGTCAAAAATTGACCTGAAACGCCAACACGACTCGAAGTTGACTTCAAAAATCCGGGTTAGGTTTGAGCCGAATATTTTCGAGTCGGAGTTCAGGTCAGAGAATTCGACCCATTTATTATTCGGGTTGGGTTCAAGTTGAACCCGAAAACCAAAACATGAGGTTTGGTTTAGCGGGTCAAGCTTGGGCCATTTTCAAGTCAAACCCAAACCTGTCCCGCTAACCTTAATTGACACCCCTACTAACACCTACTATAAATAGAGTTAATATTTGCATATTAGCAAGCTTAGTAGGTCCAACTTTTATCTGTTTGGCAAGCCATTTGGAGTGGGAATAAGAAAACATGGATTTGTATTTGGGTAGGTTCTTTGCGAAGTGGTTAGGCAATGGCAAATATGTATGAGAAGGATGCTTTCTCTCTTGCCACAATTTTGATGTGGGCCTCCAAGATTATGAGTTTTCACTTTGTTCTTCGAAGAAAATTGGACATCCATGCACAAGTATGGCTAAAGCTCTTCTACATTTGTGTGCGACATGATGAGTAGTTGATGCCATAAGTTTAATTTACATGATTATGTTGGTGACGATGTAAGCTTAAAATATAATGATATCGGTGGATGATGATGTGAACATTTGGCTTGAGGAAATGGTGGAGAGAAAGAAACCATGGGAGAGTGAATAAACTCATTTCAGTTGAGTTTCCCTAATGCCATGTAGAAAATAACAATTAAGGAGAAATTATATTTTCCAAATAAATTAGAGTTTTTATACAATATTTATAGATAACATATATATAGAGAAAGAAGGTGCATTAGCAAAACATAATTATTACAAAATAACAACAATCAACTATTTGTCCCAAATGCATCCCATATACTCACAACATACAAAACACTTCAATTGAACGGACCACTGCCATATATGATGTAACATCACAACCAATTACGAACAATAACAAGTTAAATAACAGTGGAATAATAACGTACCAGACAAGCTATACCGTCTTATAGAAAGAATATTTTTCTCAAACAGCAGCTGGGTTATGAAGAAGCAGGTTGGGCAGATGGGTTTAAGGGCTGCTGCTCAGCACAATCCAGATTGTCTCCTGAGCTCTGCCGGCCAACTCCCATCAAATCAAGGTAATACTGGTAGTGAGATATGATGTTGTTCATGGAGTCTACAAAGCCCTGGCCGCAAACCTCATCTCCATAAAGAATGTTCATGGTGGTGCCGAAGCCGGGCAGCCTTTTAGCCAGAGTATCGTTCTTTGACGGTTTCCAATTTCCGACGAAGACGTCATGAGCTGATGGCTGTTTCTTCTTAATGGGGTTCATCCATCTCCACATGGCGGCTTGGAAAGCCAAAGTTGCATTCTGTTCCAAGTATTCGGGGTGGTTCAGAAGATCAACTTTCAGCCCATCACCAATGATACCATAGTTATAGTTCCTGAATTGATTTTAGAGAAATGAGATTTTATTAGATCCTCTTCCTGACAGGATTCAGTGATTAAAAAAAAGAAATAGTATTTGTTCGCATACCAGTAGACAGGAAGGGCGCCTCGGCCATGATATTCAGCTCCAGGTGTGCAAGGATAAAGGTAGTCATCTTTGCAGTAGGATTGGCTTGGGCTCATCTCATGGTTATAGCACAGACCCCATGCCAGTGGACCGCCTGTTGCGACACCATAACCGCCTGCAGACGAACAAGTCTGAATTAGAATCAACATACATCTTCTTCATCACATGGTTTAACAATGGATGATTCTTACATCAATAATTGTAGCACAAACAAACCAATGACAAATGTCGTAGATATAATTAAGATGGAATTACTACGATGAGAGTTGAAGAATTGCATGTAACTTCGTAAATAGTTATACAGAAGATAGGTTTAATACTTAGTATAAGAGTCACTAGGAACAAATGAGGATTCATATCAGCCCAATATAGTTATGATAATTTTAATGATGATGATTTTCAGGCATGCCACCCGTCTCCTAGGTCAAAATAACTTCTAGTTATTCAAGCAAATCTAACTAAACGGTATTTAAGATAAACAAGATCTAAAAAATCTTAAGAGTTATGACAAAGTCATCTCCAAGACTTGTACATCAAGACATCCTAATCAAAATTCTTCCAAAAATCAAAATGACAATTTTGCAATTAAAAAGAAAATTTTGGCAGAAACATCTATGCGCATGATCTTCTAACAGCAAGTAATAACCTATATTCTAAAAGAAAGGGCAGAAACAAACAATAAAAGACACTCAAAACAAAACTTAGTGTACCACATGAATAATCAATATTTTTGGAGGGACTAAACTTGTCCATGCCTAGGATGATATGCCACATTGGCTTGAATCGGAATATCACTCATTATTGATACCAAATTTTGTAGACCAGTAATTCTTTTAGAGAAAAAAATAAATCAAAATCTCAAAAATAGGGTGAAAAGTCCTCTCCACTTAGATCTAACAATGCAAAAGGGATAGTTAATCCCCATTCAAGAGAGACCGGATCCCTGCCCCAAAGAATCTCAAATCTCGGGTGTCACTCTCTATGCATGATAGCATCAATACTCTTCATAAAGAAGAAATGGAGCAACAAAAGGAGAATGCATATCGCCTCTGCAAGATAGTATTGGACTTCTTTACAAAGATGTACGGGGTCCTGCAATGAGTGAACTATGCTGCCTCTGTAGGATAGAGTCAAACCTCTTTTTAAGAAAAAAAAGAATGAGAGCTTGCTAAGTGGGGGGTATGAGATGTGAGTTTTCTCCTATCCCCAATGGGAGATATTTATAATTGAGGGATGATAAGTTACAATATTGTATGGAAATATCTGTAATTCATTAGATTTTTTGCAAAATTTCAGCACCAACTTGAGCATAAATAGCATTTATAGAATTAAAAAGAAATTGATTTAATTAAATTATCAACATGTTTTAAATAAAAATAAACAAAATAGTTGATGTAGATGCTCAATATGCTTATCTTACTCTCATGAGTCGAAGTTCCCTGCACCACAATTAACACTGGTCAGCTGACTAATTCTGCCATTAGCGCAATTACAAGGACAACCTCTATGTATGGACTAAATTTTTGGGATTTTGGAAACCGTACAAAGCCTCTACCACCACTTTTGAGCAAATTCGGAGAGTTTGAGTGAATTTATAACTTTTACTCCAATTGATGCTCTAACGTTATGGAAGATTAAACTTAATACTAAGAAGATTTTAATTAATTCACAGCCCCAAGAAAGATTCATATTGACATCAGGGAGTCGAAGTTCCCTGCACCACAATTAACACTGGTCAGCTGACTAATTCTGCCATTAGCGCAATTACAAGGACAACCTCTATGTTATGGACTAAATTTTTGGTATTTTGGAAACCGTACAGAGCCTCTACCACCACTTTTGAGCAAATTCGGAGAGTTTGAGTGAATTTTTAACAACTTTTACTCCAATTGATGCTCTAACTTTATGGAAGATTAAACTTAATACTAAGAAGATTTTAATTAATTCACAGCCCCAAGAAAGATTCATATTGACATCAGGGATCAGTCATGCTTTTAAATTTTGCATTTCTAGCTTTTTTAAAAGGTTCAATCTATTTCAGACGACATAAATTCAGATGTTTAAAAATAGCTAAGAAAATAATGTAACAAAAAAAAATCATCCGATTAATCCTGAATCTCAATGCAATATTTAAGATTTAAATTTTTGAATTTAAATTCAAAACTACCAGCTCTGGTTTTATTAAATTTAAGCTTCTATTAGAGTCCTAATGTGCCACTCAGATACTTAAAAAGTAAATGAAAATATTATGAAATTATTTGAAGAGCTAAATTATTTCTAAATCTTGTATATTTATAGTCGAAATAATGTATTGATGAGAGAAAACCAATAAGCCCAAAATCACTTAAATTCAAACACAAGCACTTGAACGTTGAAGGAATGTTCTATAATCAAGAGAATTGGCATGGGCTTTACTTGAAGATTTTGGATAAAGTTACCAAGTGTCATGCCAAAATAATTATAAATAGACTCTTATTTTCTATATGAAAAAATTCTTAACCTAAATTTAGATTGAGTTTAGACATCATAGGAGCTCTATAGCACTATCCAACACTTGATGCCAATAATCACCACTCACTACCACCATCACTCAATCATTGTTGTATTGTCGACGACAAACTTCCATCCCCCGTCCACCACCATTTTACCGTTATTGCGTGACTGTTGTAGCTTCACCAACTTTGTCGGACCATCATCAACCAAGCATTATATCTCATTTGTCCTCGTCCAACCACAATCACACGATCGCCATAGCTCATGTGTCGCGATCCAAATAATATTGCTCAACCGTTAACGTCTAATCATCATCATCACTATTCATTATAATCTGACATTCCCTATTACAATTTCGAGGAATCAAATTAGTATTTATATTTTGTAAGCCCACATTTCCAAATTAAGGGGAAGAGCAAACTAATATAATTTTATTTATTTTCAACTAGGTCAAACCTCACATTTTCTTCTCTTTTCAAGTTTTTTCACATAAAAATGTTCATTTATGAACTTATTTTATCTCTGTGTGTGTGGGATCTTTGTATAAGAGTAGAAGATGAAGTCTCTAATACCACAAATATTTTAAAATCAAACAAAATTTACCAACAAACAAAATGATAATGAGTCTTATAAATAATTAGTCAAGGCTTGTAATTCACAGATATAGATTTGAATAAAATTTTTCTTTTTAGTTCTCAATTTTAAAAGAGCATGTTGGATGTATGATTCCTTTAGTAATAGTGCAAATATGACTACCTGGTTCTAAAAAGTCATCTTGTTCATGAGAGAAGATTGAATAACGTTGAATTTTAGCATCGTTCCTCGTATAAAATACATGATATAAATAAACTGAAAATATCATTCAATGAAAGAAAAATAAATGAATATAAAATTGAAGAAATTTGTGGCTTGATTGTCTGAATATAAGAAATTAATCAAATAATTTGAAATCATTAAGGATGTTACTATATCTTAACTTTCAACATGTTGTTGAATCCAGATTTGTCATGTTGATCGTCCTAAAGGAATAGAGCACGAAATCCAGGAGAAAGAGAAAGAGAGGGAGAGAAATAGAGAAATTTGCCTTGAGGGGGACAAAAGAGGGGTGTTCCCCGAGCTCTTTGGTCCCTTTAATTCCACACAGTAAATGTTACAATTGAGGAAAGAAGGGGAGTGTGATCCCTACATGGAGGTTGAGAGAGAGAACCTAGGGACCCCTTTACACATGCTAGGGGTCCTCTATTTATAAAAGTGAAAAGGAGGCAAGGAGATTACAATTATGCCCTTGCTTTATAGAGGGTTGTAAGGGCTGCTTCATTCCTTTCGTTGCCCGGATCTGAAGTCCTAGGGCTTGGTGTTCGCAAGGTCCATCGGCGTTGGGTGGCCGCCCAAGGATGGCCGGCAAGCTAGGGGTGGGCCAGGTGGCTGACCAGCTGTCTTCTCTGTGGCCGACCCATAGTGACCGGCTGCTGGTGGTGGCCGACCAAGGTGGTCAGCCAACGATCGTCCTGTGGCTGGCCCTTGGTGGCTGAGCGGTTGTTCTTTATATGGCCAGCCATTGGTGGTCGGTCAGCTAGGTATGGTTGGCCAAGGTGGTCGGCCAACCGAAGAGGAGTGGCCTGCCCATGGTGCTCGGTTGGTTAGAGTTGGCTAACAAGGGTGGTCGATCGGTAGGGGCAGGGTGGCCGGCTTTGGTTCGCAGGTTGGAGGTGGCCGGTCGGCCCACAGGAGCGAGGTGGCCGACCCTGTTTGGTCTGCCCAACGAGTACGTAGCTGCTGGCACGACTCCAGCGACGACGCTTCCTTCGACTGGGCAATGTGGCATTTTTCTCTAATTCCTAAAGCTCTCGAGTTTTCTACTTCTTGGAGGCGAAGTAGCAATGAGAATGAAAAACTTATAAATACAGAAAAATAAAGTCTGATGAACCTCTAGCTAGACTTAATTTTTTGAACCGTCTTTTTGTTAGTTTTTTTTTTTTTAATGAGTTGACTTTTTATAATATAATCACTCAAGTTCTCTTTAGATTTTTAGACATGAAATTCTGCCCAACTCAAATCCCACTCTTTGCCCATCTCTTTTGTCCTTTGTTGGAACATCGCCTCCTGCGGGCCTCACCTTTTGTTAGGTCTTAGGCGGATCTTATTGTTGCCTTCGCGAGGGCAACTGCCAAGAGTAATGGGGCAATTTGCTTCATACCATTTGCAAATCTTATCGAACCCGGGTAGGGAACCACCTCCATATCTTTTTTCGTGTCGAGCTTCGAGATGAGTTTTAGAGATTTGCCAAAGTTGAGTGTGAAGGAAGATTTTATTAGCTCATCCTAGTGGAGATGCTTTAATGAAGAGAGATCTTATTTGGTCATCCCAAATGAGAGGCTTAAATGAAGAGAGATTATTTCTTTTTCTTTCTTTTTTCATCTTTCTTTTTCTTTCCAATTTCATAAAAAAAAAAGAAAAACAAGCATAAATAAAGAAATACTTATCTTTTTTATTCCTCCATATAGGGACTTTTCCCTCATGAAGTGTGACGGGATTATTCTTTATCTTATTTTTTTTCTTCTCTCTTTTCCCTCTTATCCTTTTCTTCTTTTGTTTTTTCTTCTTATCTCTTTGTATTTGTCTCATATTTGTCATTTTCCTCTTATCCCTTGTTTTTGTCTTTTTTCCTCTTATCTCCTTGTTGTATTGGGTTTTCTCGACCTCTGAATACTCATCTTCTTGCTGACAGACGTCCACGCTCACCACACCAATATTGAATCCAAATTTGTCATGCGGATCGTGCCTAAAGAATAAAGCGTGAAACCCAGGGAGAGAAAAAGGAGAGACAAAGAGAGATTTGCCCCGTGAGGGACAAAGAGAGGTGTTCTCCGGACTCTTTGACCCCTTTATTCCACACAAAGTAAAGCTTACAAGTGAGGGAAGAAGAGGAGCGTGCTCCCTACGTGGTTGAGAGACTTAGGGACCCCTTTACACATGTTAGAGGTCCTCTTTTTAAAAGAGAAAAAAGGAGTGCTTAGGAGAATATAATTATGCATCTGCTTTATGGAGGGCTATAAGGGTACTTCTGCCTTTTCGTTGCTCAGATCTGATGTCCTAGGGCTTCGTGTTCGGGGGGTCCGTTGGCGTCAAGTGGATGGCCGGCTGGGTTGTCGGCCGACTGTCTTCTTAATGGTTGGCCCATGGTGGCCAGCTGGTTGGCGGTGGCCGACCGGTTGAAGGTGGACCGGCCTTGGTTATCCGATAGAGGTGGCCGGCCGACAGGAGCTGAGTGGTCGGCCCTGGTTGGCTGGCCCGACGAGCACATAGCTTCTAGCGCGACTCTAGCAACGACGCTTCCTTCAGCTCGACGAGGTGGCCTATTTCTCTCATACATAAAGGGTTGGCCACAAGAGAACTGTCGACCGACCACCTTGGTTGGCCTCCACCAACCTGTCGGCCACGGAGAAGATAGTCGGCCGACCACCCCAAGCCGACCGACATCCGTGGCCGGCCACCGGAAATTGACGAACCCCACAGACAACAAGCCCTAGGACTTCAGATATGGGCGACAGAAGGACCGAAGTACCCCTTACAGCCCTCTATAAAACAGGGCATAATTGTAATCTCCTTCTTCCCTTCTTTTTATTTTTATAAATAAAGAACCTCAAGCATGTGTAAATAGATCCCTAGGCTCTCTCTTCGGCCCCCATGTAAGGAGCACACCTCCTTCTTCTCTCACTTGTAACATTTACTTTATGTGGAATAAAAAGGGCTAAAGAGCCCGAGGAACCCCCCTTTTGCCCCTCATAGGGTAAATATCTCTTTTTCTCTCCCTCTCTTTTCTCTCCATCCGAATTCGCGCTCTATTCCTTGGGCACGATCCACCAACATTGGTGTGATGAGCATGGACGTGCCACCAACAAGAAGATAAGTATTTCAAGGTCAAGAGAACCCAAAATAAAGAAACAACAAGAGACAAAAAGTAAGGAGATAAGAGGAAAAAGACAAAAAATAAGGTATAAGGGGAAAATGACAAAAGTGACAAGACAACAAAGAGATGAGAAAAAGAAGACAAAAGAAGAAAAGCATAAGAGAAAAAAGAGAAAAAGAAAAAGTAAGATATGGAAAAAGGAAGAAGACACCATCACACTCCACAAGGGATAAGACCCTATACAAAGGAATAAAAAAGATAAGTATTTGATTTCTTCAAGTTTGTTTTCTTTTTCTTAGGAAATTTGAAAGAAGAAAGTAAAATAAAAAGATGAAAAAAAAATATTCTCTTCACTTAAATCTCTACTTCGAGATAAGCAAATAAGATCTCTCTTCATTAAAAAGTCTCCTCCGAGATGAGCAAATGAAATCTCCACTCACACTCAATCTTAGGAAATCTCCAAAACTCATCTCGAAGCTCGGCATAAAAAAAAGCTATGAAGGTGATTCCCTGCCAGGAAGCGACAAGATCAGCAAATGGTATGGCACAAATCACTCTATTAGCAAGTCTCGGATGTTAGGCCCGTGAAGACCTGGAGAAAGGTGAGCCGGAGACGATGTTCCAACAAAAGCAAAAGAGATTGGCGAGAAAAGAAAATTGAGTTGGGCAAAATTTCATGTCTAAAAATCCAAAGGAAACGTAGCTGATTATATTCTCAAAAATCAACAAATTAAAAAAACTAACAAAAAGAGCCTTCAAAAAATTATGTCCAACTAGAGGTTCTTGAGACTGTATTTTTCTTTACTTGTGAGTTTTTCATTCACATCGCAGCTCCGCCTCTAAGAAGTAAAAAACTCGAGCGCTTTATGTATGAGAGAAAAATGCCACCGAGTCGAGCCGACGGAAGAACCGTCACTTGAGTCGTGTCAGCAGCCACGTACTCGTCGGGTAGCCAACCAGGGTCGGCTAACCCGCTCCTGTCGGCTCGCCACCTTGGCCGGCCACCTCCAACCGGCCACCAGGGGATGGCCACTCCTCTCCGATCAGCCAGCCACCTTGGTCGGCCATGCCTAGCAGGCGGGCCACCAAGGGCGAGCTTTATGAAGAACAACCGGCCAAACATCAAGGGTTGATCGGATGAAGGACCGACCGGTCACCAAGGGTCGGCCACGGGAGAACCCTCGGCCCACAAACTTGGTCGGCCACCACCAGCCGACCAGCCACTATGAGCCAGCCACAAAGAAGACAGTCAGTCTGCCACCTTGGCCAACCTCCCGACGCCACCGGAACACGTAGACACCAAGCTTCAGGACTTCAGATCTGCGAGACGGAAGGACTGAAGTGCTCCTTACAGTCCTCTATAAAGCAGAGACATAATTGTAATCTCCCTCTTCTCTTCTTTTCACTCTTATAAATAGAGGACCTCTAGCATATGTAAAGGGGTTCCTAAACTCTCTCTCTCTCTCTCAAACCCCATATAGGGAACACACTCTCATTCTTCCCTCACTTGTAAAATTACTTTGTATGTAATAAAATCGGCCAAATAGCCCAGGGAACACCCCTCTTTGCCTTCCATGGGGCAAATCCCTCTTTTTCACTCTTACATCTCTTTCCCTTGGATTTCGCACTCAATTCTTTGGGCAAGATCCACAGGAAAAATTTGGATTCAACACATGCATAATCAATATGATCCGAAATGTTTTATTTTAGAATCCAAAATATAATTATATTCATGACAAAATTATAAAATTACTTAACTTTGATCGGCATTGATAGTTGAACTAATGGTTCAATGAATCAGTCCCTTTCCTAGGTGTTTAAAAAGATCAAGATTTAGATTTATAGAATAGAATGCCAACCAAATACTATTCATGATAGGAAAGAACAAATACAAAATCTTTCAGAAACGACTATTTACTATTTTTAAATGTAGATGGTTACTGAAAAATAGATATAGTTTCCTATAGCTAATTATACAAACTTTTTTAACAATTCAAAAAGAATAATGTCAAAAACTTACAACAACATATAAAAAAAGGGACGATTGAGGAAGCCAAATAATCTATGCCAAACATTCAAACTTATAAAAAGAAACATCTGGTGCATTGTGCAAATGATTAAACTAACTTTCCATAGGAACATCGCATTCATTATGTATGATTCAGTCAGAAAAAACACAACGAATAAACTATACTATTTTAGGGATTTGAAACCTCGCCATCTCTTCGAATAATTGAATGCAGTGCCAAATGGTCTAAGTAACTGGGATAATCTATTACGTACAAGATGTGATATTTGTATCTATTGAAGCATCACAAAACAAATTGTAGCAAGAGTTCAACAACAAGAAACTGTCATAGATATCTAGCAGAAACGGATCATGTGCATCAATCAATCATAGAGAGGTCACTAAAAAAAATGGCAAACACTAAATTTCAATTGGCTCAAATTATCTACGGCATGAAAAAGCTAAAAATAGTCGGATTACTTTAACATTCATTAGATCTACCTCTTAGTGTAAGCAGCGCAAACATATTAAACTTTGGCATTTCTAAGGCAGTATGAATTATCAGATCTATTTATCAGCTAATCTATCCCTTAAACTTTCTTTCATCTCCATTCAGAATCTGACGTAATTTCGGAACTAAATTCTCCTGATTTAAACCCATTCTTTAAATTCAAGATCTAGATTAGCTCAATTCCAGTTCCACCAACAACTTAACCCGCTCCTCCCCTGTTCCGTTCCAGAGACCTATTCACTATTCTAGCTACTAATCCACAACCAAATCAATGAAAAAGTCAATAAAAACATTACACCGTCACAAGTCGAAAACTCAAGAAGTGGACTGAGAATCTTACATGAAGTCTTGCTGCCGACATGGCCCAGAAATGCCGCCACCTCCTTCATCCCCGTCTGCTTACCACCGGTCGTGCCGAAGCCGAGCGGCTGATAAACCGTGGAGGCAGTGATGAAGGAGTGGTAGTCCCAGAATCCGACGGCGTGCGCTACAGGAGAATTGCGCTTGGAGAATAGATTTTCAAATTGGTAAACCTGGAAGAAATCTGAGATCGTCTCGTTGCAGCAATAGATCGAGTCCGTACACTCCCATCCCTTACTGCAAGTCTTCAGCTTCGACTTCGCCTGCACTCCTGCAGCCGCCATTAGAAAAACAGCCAGAAGAGCTATAGCTATCACCTCCGCCGACTTCCGACAGCACATTTTCTTCGACATTGAATCCAAAATCGCCGGCGATCTCCGATGGGAAGGTGAGAGAGAGAGAGACGGGGAGGGAAAAATAGAGAGCTCCTCAGAGTGATTGAGGATTTGCTGCTTCTTATGAAACAGCGTTGTGTGGTTAAACTCATCCAGTACGGCTAATAAAGTAGGTAGCGGTGAACTTAAACGATTAGGATTCGTAATGTATTATCTATGGTGTTACAGTGCGGACAGGGGATTTCGCATGTCGGTGGAGCTGTGTAAGTTCTAATGTCTCTGTTGGTGCAAATTGTGGTGACCCTCCGCATACACGGTTTTATGCGGGGAATAACTGGCCGTTTATTTGCTTGTTGGGTAGACAAAGTAACGGTCTAGATGCTTCGTCGTTCGTAGGGGCGGGAAAGGAACTGTGGGTAGATGCGGAAAGGGACCAATCTCCCACTTTTGATTGATGATTACTTCGCACCTCTGGCCGATTGCAATGCTTTTATCACGCTCAACTAACGGTAGGCTTTTTTTTTATTTTAATTATAATTTTATAAATTCAAAATATTTTAAATTAATTTAATTTCAATTAATTTTGAAGAATAATAACTATTCAAAAAAATTTAATAGATCTTCTCTGGTCAAAGGTTTGCTTAATTTTTTGAATTTTGACTCAAATTGTAGTATAACTCAACATATATTGAATATTATATTGTGCTTGTTTTAATCCAAAGCCAAAAATGAGTATTTGTATGTATTGATGGTTATGAGATATGGTTATTAAAATATTTATTTAAATTAATAATTGTGTGCCAATATATTTAGTGATAAAAATAAGTCTAGCGGTGGCCGACGGCAGGGGGCAACAAGAGGCGGTGGGTGGCAGGCTGCGGCAAGCGGCGATGGCATGCCGTGGCGGATGGACAGCAACGGACGGTGATCGACAGCTAGCAACGGGTGATGGGGGTGGCAACGAGCGACAGTTTGCTCATAGCATTTTATAATGTAATTCAAATTCGGTCACATCAGCCGAATTCTAAATTCAGCCAAAATGAACTAAGGAGTGAACTTTAAAATCATTGAAACTTTACATTGTATGTGTACTTCATACCACACATAATTTCTCAAATCCATGTAAATGAATTACAGTGTTGCAGAAATCATTCCAATCAAACAGCCCTTAGAAAATTATTTAACGCAAAACTTTATATTTTTTCGATTGAAAATGAAGTAGAATGTAAAAGGTTTGCAGAGTACTGCTATTACAATGTATTTGAAATACTTTATGGTTGTTTACTTTGCTTATAACGAAGAACAAGCAAAAGGTTTGCAAAGTACTATTATTAGAATGTATTTGAAATACGTTGTGCCTTTTTTATTCTTAGTAAAATAAATGCATGACTTTATTTTTTTTAGTTGATTTGAAGTAAATTGAAAATAATGTAAAAATTTAATTGGAAGGCGAGCAAAATGCGGTAGGCGGCGGATGGCGGGTCTAATTCACTCGTGTCTTCCAAGCTATTCCATTTCATTTACTTCTCTCTTTTAGCATATAGGAGAAAACTAAAAAGCAAAGAGTTAAGGAAGAGATTAACTCAATCTAGAGGTCATGTGTCTAATTCATTTGTTGAGCCAACTGGAAAAATCAATCTACTTGTGTGATGACAACACATTTCTACCATAGAATTTGTTAGATATTATATTTTATTTATACTATTTTTCTCACTTAAATGATAAGTTACTTTTCAACAATTTTTTATTGGATAGGCATGGCACAATTTGCAGATGTGATTTCCTATGAAAGACATGCATTTTAATAAGTAATGTTAGTGATAAATTTTAAAAACATCATGACCTAATGCTTAGAATTATTGAATGGTTCAATCATGTTTGGTTGTTTGTTTGGAATGTTGATAAGGCTATACTGATTTTTCGTTCTATGCAAGGTACGGCATCAAGAATAGCATGTCATCTTAAAAGATAAAAATATTATCCTTAAACAGATGTAATCATAAAATTATAATTTTACAACTTAGGGTCAATGTTGCTAGAGATTTTTACCGCTTTATTTAAGATAGGATTTATATTATTTTAGGATATATATTACCTATAGGAGGCAAGCCCTATATTTAATTGTATCATAGGAGTATCACGTTTTATAAAAATTCTTGATTAAAACAATGACTTTCATATTTGTGAAAATTTCAAAGTTTTGATTTCACAATTGCTATTTTGGAAATTTAATGGGATAAGGTTAACTTTTTATTATTATCATAAGCCAAAGAAGAAAGATAGAAGAATCAGATACTCAAACGCTCAGAGATATTTCAGGATATTTAAGATTTTGATTTACATTTTAAAAATTGAGATTTAATTATGTTAAATTATCATTTTATTAAAATCTTAGGAATTATATTCTACAAATACAAAATTATGAAAATATTTTGGAGGAGGTCAGAAAAATAGTGCATCTCAAAATCTAAACTAAAATGAGCACTTGTTATATGATAATAAAATTGAACATAGTCTAAAAAGATAATCCTTTATTTTGCTCCTCGAATTTTCTAGCAAGCATCAGTTTGGTGTTGTTTGTGGGAAACTAAGTTCCATTCGGTATTGTCTTCAAGTTTGAGATGACGGACCAATACACATCATCCAACTGGCAAAAAAACCTCTTTTGCACCTCTTAAAATATCACTTTTGCAACATTTTTCCGATGTGGGAGGGGGGGAGGAGAACCTTCACTACATTCTCGAAAGGTAGTTCGTGTCAACATCTCGGGCACGTTTTTGGTGGGGTCTTCTTGCACCTCATTCAGACATCAAGTCTATGACAACTTCTTTAAGGCTGGAGGGCAACCTTTAGTAGAGTCTCGAAAAGTTATTCATGTTAACTCACTGGGCATGATCGTGGTGGGGTATTAATCTAATGTTTCATTCGAACATCAAGTATTTGAGAATTGCTTCTAAACTAGGGGCAACAACTCCCCTCACCATGCTGAAGTTTTTCCTCTGCCCGACCAAGAATAAAATCCCTTGAAACTTTAATATATGGGCTACTTTACCGGCTCATGTGCATAATGTCACATTGTGAGACAACAAATTCAAAATCAGCAACTAGCAAGTCGCAAAACATCATTTTTTAGTATGACTACAACTATATTTCTAAGAAAAATTACGGTTCGTTGCGACCTACTTCCCAGTCTCGAGAAATGCAGATCATCTCTGACATCTCATCTAGGCTTAATTGGTCCCAAGGGGACTCAATTCGACCTCTTCCATCAATGACTACAATCTTCAAGCAAAAGCTTCGACTAACAGACTTGGTGGATTCTTCATACAACTCTACCCATTACAAGTTGCGGTCATCGAGCAGGCGTGCTCTAACTATGCAACCTAGAAAAAGTTAATTATTTTAGCAACAATTCAAAATTCAGGCAATCACATCTCATAAGAAAATGCAAAAGTATCCTCATAGGCAATATCAAAATTTTTATAGCATCAAGTAGTAAGAGAAAAACATACAAATAAATACATCATCATTATGTACAAATGTCAGATCGGGTGATTGAAATGCTATAAAAATCAACATACACTAGTACAAAGGCTACAACAAGTCAGCTCATCTTCAAACTGCATCGACATTGCCTCCTCAAAATTATGGTGCTTCTACTGATCTTCAGGGGGATGAGATTCTCCAAATATCATCACCACAGCCACAAGAGAATTTCCCCTAGTGAGTGCGACAAAACATGGGAATCTCCTATGGGATGCGCAACAACCGCACTGGAATCTCCCCCAAAAAGTATGACAGACGCACGAGGATCTCCTCTGAAATGCAAAGTGTGTAGTGGGAAAACCCCATATTTTCTCTGTCTTCTTCAAAACGCAAGGCAGTTTTTTCTTAAATAACAGCATTACACCAGCATAGGAATCTCCTCTACAATGCAGGACAAATTTCCCCGGATATCATCATTACAACAACAAAGAAATCTCCTCCGGAATGTAGGGTGTATTTCCTCGGATATCAGCATCACGAAAACTCCAGCTTTTCTTTGTCTCCTCCAGAATGTAGGGCGAGGTTCCCCGCTTGTCACAATCTTAGCAGTCCGAAAGAAGATCACAAAAAAAGATCTCAGAGGTCCTACTAGGCAAGGTAGAGATAACTTTCCAGATGACTTTCTCGAAAGAAGATCGCGAAAGAAGACCCCATAAATTTTACTATACGGGGTTGGGGATAACCTTCAAAACGGCTTTTTTCTGCTTCTTCACGAAAGAAGATCGAAGAAAAATAGATCTCACATCACTTGTTGGGCAGGGATGGAGATAACTTTCTTCTCCCCCTCTTTTCTTCTGGGAAATCCCAAATCACATATTGGGTGGGGATGAGGATTCTACCTCCTTCCTCTTCTCTTTGGTCTGTTTATAAGTTGGAGAAAGAAAAAAAAATGCAAGAAAACATTTTGAGGAAATCTAATTTTAAATAAAAATAATTTTCCTTTTTAAAATAAAATTAGGAAAGGTAAAGAAATCCCTCCTAATTTCTTCTTAATTATCATAATTTAAACCGGTTTTAATGTTTTCCCAAGTCAGCCTCACATTTTAGGAAAAGATATATAATACTTCATTATATATATATATATATATAGAGAGAGAGAGAGAGAGAGAGAGAGAGATATATATATATATATATATATATATGCGCATATATTTAAACTGAATTTTTTTTGAAATATTTACTTACATACCACGTCATTCTTACATCTTTACGAATCTAAAGCCAGAACTTTGGCTATTTAAAAGCACTCTTCAACTCTTTCCTATTATTTCAAAGCATAACTTAGGGCCCGTTTATGGCAGTTTATTTGGTGTGCTAGCGTTTTGAAAATGCATCAGACCTATTTGGGTAAAGTGTGTTTTGACAGCTTATGCATTTTTAAAACGCTGAAAATAGCATTTTTATTCTACATCTAAATGTGATCTGACTTTTTCTTAAAAAATAAAAATTTATAATAGTCACCGCACCTAGCTTATCCTTAGATTATTTTTAATCAGCTTTATAGCAGATCATTCAATAAGCTGCAACTGCCCCAAACAGACCCTTAATTTCTATGTTTACGTGTCTAACACCACAAGTATGTGTGTGTGTGTGTGTGTGTGTGTGTGTGTGTGTATAAACATATGATACATAAATTTAAAAAAAAAACAAGTGTTTTAATATATATTCTTCAAATATTTACACACACACACACACACACACACACACAGCTATATATATATATATATATATATATATATATATATATATATATATATATATATATATATATATATATATATATATACATACATACATACATATATACATACATACATACATACATACATACATACATATAAATCAAAATTTCATGAAAATATAGTGTTCTGGATTTTAGTACTTTCGGATGATGAAATTTATCTCGCCCGAAAAAATAGGGCAACAAATACGTTTTCAATAAATTTGTAACATACAACACGAATTTTGAGTCATGACACAGATCTCGAGATATTTATTGAGCAAAAGTCGTCCAAACTTTGATTCAAAGTTATTGAGAGCTCTGATTTGAGTAAACCTATAGTCAAACTGGTTAGCTTGACGTGATGGAACCAACTGTACAAAAATCGATCCAATCCGAATTGAATCAAGCCCAGATCAATCCAATAAACCACTTTTTGAAACTTTTCGGGCATAATTGAAAGGTCAAACTGTTGTCAAATATAACATGTTGATAGTCAAATTGAGTCTCTCCAAGATGAATCCAACCCAAGATTACTCAATTCTAACATGATTAAGGCAGTTCAATGTCCATCAAACTTTCTCTGATTGAGATGATCTCTCTCGACCATCTAATCAATATTGTTTTGAATTTCTTTCTTAGTTATAATTTGGATTCTATAAATAGAGTCTCAAGCTCCTCATGAGAGAGGAGAGAGGCCAAAAGCCACAGAGAGCAGAGCCTTCATAAGAGGGAGTTGCAGCCCAGCCTCCTGCATCGCTCTCCGGCCACCGCCGCAGTCTCCTTCCGACAGTCATTGCCTCTAGCCCTCCGATGCACTCCAATAGCCGTCGTCGTCTCCGACCACCGCTGCTACCACCGTCTCCTTTGGGTCTTTGTTGTCTCTTTCTAGCCTTCATCATCCTTCGGCTGCCACTGTCGTCTCTGGTTGTCGTCGTCCCCTCCAGTCGTCATCCCCTCCGGCCACCGTTGCCCTTCTGCTATTGTCACCTTTGGGCCGTCGACGTCTTCTTTCGGCCGTCACCATCTTCGAGTCGCTGCCTTCAGGTCGTCATTGCCTTCGGTCCCTCGTTGCCATCTTCTTCCGATCCCCACCTCCATCGGGTAGTCTTCGCCTTCCGACCGTCGTAGCCCTTGCTCCACTGCCTTCATCCAGCCGCCACCGCCTTCGGGCTGTCACCGTATCCTTAGGTTCGTCGTCGCCTTCCAGCCATCGCCGCCTTCAGGGAGTGTCACCGTCGTTTTCTTCTGTTCGTCGTCGCCTTCAAGTTGTCACCGCCTTCGAGTCATCAACGTCTCAAGCCATTATCATCTTCTTTCGGTTGTCATTGTCTGTGGCCATCGCTGCCCTTCGGTTGTTGTCGCCTTCGGGTTGCCATCGTCTCCTTCCAGCCGTTGCTGCCTTCGAGCAGCCGCCATCATCTGGTCACCGTAGCCTGCGAGCTGCCGTCGTTTTCGGGCAGCCGCCAGAGTCTCCTTCCGGCCGTCATCACCTTCCGGCTATTGCCCAAGCATTGCAGCCTTCCTGCAATCATCGCCTTTGCCCTTCAGTCGTGATTGTCCCAAGCCACAGCCGCCGTCTCAGGACATCGATGCTTTTCGGCAATTGCCGCCCCCGCCCTCTGATTGTCGCCATCTCAAACCACCACCCTCTCTAGGTCGCCGTGGTTTTAGGCTGTCGCCACATTTCGATAGTCGTCGTCTCCACCCTTCTGCCCTCACCGCTGTCTCAGGCCGCCATCGCAACCTTCTCAGGACTTCCAATTACCGTCACCTCCGGCTATCATCATATCCAACCAACTCTTGCCCCCACAGCTAATGGACGTTATCACAACTCGCCATTATGGGCTATGCGATTCATAGCTCGGGCAACTTCTGACTCCGACCCATGTGGCCTACAAATGTCGTTACAACTCGTGACTAGCTTACATGACCAACTAGGCCTATGTGATTTATAACTCCTGCAGCTCTCGACTCCAACCCTCGCGGCCAACAGATGTCTTCACAGCTCACCATTGCGACATACGTGGTTCATAGCTCATTCAGTTTCGAACTATGGTCGTGCAGCCTATGGACGTCGTCACAACTTGCCACTACAACATACTTGACCAACTATGACCTACGTGGTTCATAACTTGTGTAACTTTCAACTACGGCCTTTGTGGCCAACAAAAGCCTTCACAGGTTGCCACTATGGGCTACATGACCAATTACGACCTACATGACTCAGCTCGTGTGGCTCCTGACTCTGACCTCTGCAGCCTACGGATGTCATTACAGCTCACAACTACATCTCATGTGACCAACTGCAACTTACGTGCTTCACATCTCTCGCAGCATCCTACTACAACATCAATGGCCAACTGACGCTTATTAGGCAACCATTTGTACAACTGACGCTCCTAAGGCAACCATTTATAACTAGCATGACTAACTACTATCATAGATTTCAAGTACTTCACACGCGCGCGCTTAGAGAGAGAGAGAGAGAGAGATTAATTATTATTAACTATAAATTTTTATTTTGATAATTATCAGAGATAAATATTACTATTTTTTCAGTTACATTTTTTTCATAATAATAAATATTCATATTTTTCATAAAAGATATTAATTTCTTTTTTTTCAAATTTATATTCTTTACATACATATATATATATATATATATATATATATATATATATATATATAATATTAAATTTTGAATTATACTCTAATTTCATTTACTCATCTAAAAATGAAAGTATATAAGCAAGAGAATATTAAATACTTCCTTGTTAAAGCTAGGTAAATAAATTTAATTGTTATTCATGATTGATATATCCTTATTGATAATTAACTAATTTTATGAAAATTTTTCATTTTATTTGCACATAACTCGAAATATAACAGCAAATAACTTTCTTTCCCTAACAACCGCTTTCATTACTAACCACACACAAAAAAGATGCAAGAAAAAAATATTTGCAAAGAAGTGGAACGTATCTTCTTAATCAATATGAGCTTATCAGAATCCTAATATCACAATCAAAAGCATCAAAATGATATCTTTTTTATAAATTTGAAGGCGAAATAATGAAATCTATATGATAGAAAGAGAGAGGCAAGTGCAACATCCCAAAGCCCTTATATAGAGATTTTTTGGGTCATTTTAGTCCGGGTGACACCGCAAAGTATGTTGATTATGAGATTTTATCTTTATATATCGGTAGTGTGTCTATGTCCCTCGTGGACCAAACTACAGTTCTTTCGTTGAAATGCCCCGCTCATTTCTTCCATGAGTGGGCATAGCCAACTCCTTCGGATTTTGGAGCCATCTGTTTAACCATGCTTAAACAGAGGAGTTCTAGAATCTCCTTAACCATCAGATCGACCCAAAGCAACCTCCCCCATAACCTGGATCCGGTTTGGCCAAGCCTGCTTTGGGCATATATTCACATGAAGATATGCATGATGTGGTCGAACCTAACAATCAAAATGAACAAAATTTGGGATGGTGCAAGTCCCTACATTTATTGTCTTGATTTTATATTTTAAATTCATTAGTACATCACTTTTTTTAAAGTTTCTTAGAGAACATTGGCATGCAAAATTCATCTATTACGTAAATGTAACATTTCTCTCCATTACTTTTAACCAATAGGGTAATTGTCTGTGAGAATAAAGATGATGCATTTAAGGCATCTGCATGTGCAGAAATCATGTAAAAGAACTGGGGCATTTGCATACATACCACCTAATTCCAATGTATGTACATATCTACCAAATAAACTTTACTTTTTGCTTCAATAACACCAAAATATTTCAATAATACCACCGTTTTAACTTTTAAAAGGTGAAATACATCTTTCCATGCAAAAGTGAGGTGATGTGTATGCAAAAAATGATGTTTAGATGTTAGCTATGTAAATACATAGGAATTGAGTGGTAGATATTAGCATTTAGAAGGTTTAGATCATCATCATCATCATCATCAATCAGCCCCAGTTTGCACGGCATTGGATGGATCGTTTTATTTGGAAAATTATATGGATATGAAGATACAAATCAAGAGAAATCTAAATGCAGTTCAGATATGTTTATTTGGGTAGCCATATAAAATTGAATTTATAAAAATAATCAATAAAGAACAACAATATTTCTTGATTTCAGTTAAGCTCCCTGGTAAGCAGCTATAGCACAAACAATATATACATATATAAAATCTACACTATCACCATCAGTTTCTGCAGTTCATGGTGCTCAGAACAGCAGTTACAGAAGATAATTTTGATAGGGAACGGGGCAGTGTACCTTGTAAACCAGAAGAGAATTATCTCAATATCAGTAGGGCAACTGTAGCACTTCACACGTTCTTATGCTGAGTAGTATCAACGCTCATGGCTGTTTTACAGATATAGTCCACAGTCATTAATTACTCTGACGATAATGAGCTATTATTCATCATCGCCCATTGGAACTTCGGTTTTTTGAAGAAACTCCACCCCCGGATACATGGAAGAAAATAGCTACAACATATAGATTAGCAATCAAAATCTTTTAATAAAATAGTATTAAGTGGGATAAAAACAGTTCTTAATGCAAAAGCATTTTCTTCAGCAAAAAAAAGTAAGTACTTTCTATGATATGTGGGATTTACAGAACATCAGCAATCAACTCGAAGCACTAGCAGGTGATACTTCACATAGGGTGGCAATTATCAAGAAGATTTAAGAATTTAATCAAAATTTTTTATTATAAATAATTTAGATTTGCATCCATGAATATTGCTTGAAAATAATTTAGGAAATCTACATACCTACAACACAATTCTTCTGTATTTAGTATCTGATAAATACATTTATAGCATTTTGGTGTCATGAACCTATATAGGTGTTTGGCTACACCAAAGATTTAACTTAAAATAGGATTTAATAAAAACTGTAAATCCAGATTTATCAAAATTCAAAAGAGTTAAATCTAGAAAAATGTTTGGTTTGATTAAAATTAACTACAATTCAATCCCTTTGAAGTGTTTGGCGACGAAAGAAGTGTCAACTCACATATCCTCTCTTAAATCCATTAAATCCACCTAATAATTGGATTTAAGAAATCCAGAATTACCTTTAAAATAGAAAATTTTCAGATTTAGATAACGGCGGGATCTAACCTCAATTTTTTGTTTGGCGGATTTAAGTTAATATTCCATGTAAATCCATGTTACCAAACACCCCGCATGAAAATGTGCACTTTACTTCTTAAAAGTTAGTAGTGAAAGTTTTTTGTGACAATAAAGATTAGTGTTATGTATGTAAATATGAAAGTATAGGTGTAAGATACTTTAAAGACAAAAAATTGTGTGGTATGTAAATGCCCCAATAATTTAATGCTAATAAAAGCAGACCGAAAATAAGAGTTCACATTTCAGTCTTTTTAATATTTCATACTTGGGTAAAACCCTAACAAGCCGAAATTATTTGATAGAGTACTATGTGATTAGGAAGTAACAATGAGAATTTATGGTAGTGACACGCAACAAGTTGCCGCTAATTTGATTCGGGATGTTGAATGCTAAATTCCTAAGCTGTGCGGGCCGTAAGAAATATTTCTTCCGAATAAATAAACAGCCAAAAAATTTTAAAGAGGAGGAACAAGCACTATAGCACCACAACCAAACCATAATCCATTCTCCCCTCCCAGGCTGCATTACTTTCAAGGTATGGTGATTTGGGCTTCATCTATGTCTTTCTTAGCTTATCACTAGTGCCTCAGCACTCAACACATTCACCAGATAAAAAAAATAAAATAGAAAAATAAAATAAAAAAAAAGCTCACATCTGTCAAATCACTCTCGGAACTTCTTCCATGCCGTTCATCATCGTCGTTATAAAAAGCAAATAATGGCCATAAATTCACTCAACTTGCTAGTAGTATAAAGAAGCTTGATATCTTTATATTTAACTCAAATAGAATCCACCAACAAAAAGCAAAATGGCATTTAAGAACTAAACAATTTATATTTTATATTATAAGAAAAAAAAATTATTTATATACTATTATTGAAAAGAATGCCGACAAGCAAAAATATTGAGCCATGATGATAAACTATAGTTATTTCATCCACGAAATCTTGATCAGGTAGATTTGTCAACTCTATCTATGTCCTCCTCCATGCATAAACCCAAATACCAACCACCAATTTAGAGAATCATGTCCGTCCATAAAATGATTGTCCTCGAGCACAGCTTGAAATGTAATCAAACATAACCACTTATATCAATGAGAAAACCCAATCCCCTAAATCTAACATGAACACTAGATGGCACATCGTATCTAGGAGAAATGTCGTGGAAATAAAATAATTTATTTTCAAAAGTGCCATGATTGAAAGAGCACCTCTCTTGCTCATAAATAATGTTGCATTGTAAATTAAATTTTATATGAAAAAAGGTCAATGATATCAAAGCATATTGCACAGCGATAATTTAATGAAGAGTTGATGTCGGTTCTTACTGTGGGAGTGAGCGCGGTATTAATGATTATGTATCATCTCTACAACCAATGTCTAGTAGAGGTACAAGAGATCCCTTAGATCAGTATTAATGTGGATGATGACAGGGGTCATGGGGCAGGGCAGTCGTAGTTTAGAAGATACATCCAGAGCATGTTAGAGAGGCACGCAAATATGTTTGCATTGATATTGAGGGGTTTTTTATGAGAATGTTATTTCATTCAATTTGGCAACATCAGTTTATTTTAATATGATACGTTCTATTGATGCTTTTGGTCAAGACTTAAAACCACATCTATGTATGACTTGAGGACATGCGTAGAAAAAGAGAAGGTTGAGTATCATAAAAGAGATTAAGAAGATTTGGAGTAAGATTGTAACAATCATATTTGATAGGTGCTCAGACATAAAGAATAGAGGCTTGATTAAAACTCTAATCAGTAACTCGTGACACTGTTCCTTTTATATTTGCAGAAATTTCTATCAAGTGAAGAGTGTAAAATATATGTTTGAACTACTTGAATGATGGAAGAAATTGGAAAGCATTTGATAGTTTAGATTATGAAACATAATGCAAGTGCTTATAGGTAAACTCAAAATAAATTGATGGAAAATATAAAATATTTATACTAGACATCTTGTGCTGCATATTGCATATACATAATAAAAGAGAAGATTGGTGAATTGCCCCTTTATAAAAATACCCTAACCAAAGTCAAGAAGATTAGTAAATTCATTTACAATCATTCTTGGGTATTATGTTTAATGAGAAAATTTTCTTAAAAAAAACTTCACCGCACTGCTGTAACAAGATTTGCTATAGCCTTTTTGACTCTACAAAATATATTGGAAGCTAGACAACCATTGGAGAATACTTACATTCATTATATAGCTTAGTTGTGCATATGCCAAAAAAATCTGGGAGAAAAGAGTCGGAAAAATTATTTCAATCGAAAGGTTTTGGTCTAGTGTCACATATGCACTAAAAACCAATAGGCCAGGAGTACAAATCTTGAGGATGGTGAATGAATAAAAAAAGACAACTATGGGTTTATTTACAACACCATTGATGAGGCCAAGGAGTAAATAAGACATAAGCTAGGAGGAGAAGAGGCCACTTATAGAGAGATTTGAGACATTGTTGATTAAAAATGAGCGCTTCAGCACTACCATCATTTGAATACAACTAGATATTTCTGCAACCCTTAATTTCCATATAATGAAAACGAATCCACGAAGCCTAAGATCATGTTAGGGCTATATCATTTTATCAAAAAATTATCAGCCGACTCAAATGAGAGCAATTATTGATATGTAACTTGTTCCATTTAGGAATAAAGAAGATTTCTTTGGGTTACAGAAAACAAAAGAAACTGTAACAAAATTTTCTCCAGGTAAAATTTTAATATTTAATTTGCTCATTGAAATAACTATTGAGTATCTAGACACTATTCATTTAATTTCTAATTACATAAGTTTCTTTCAAATAAGTATTAATGAGAATGCTTGTCAAGTTCATTGAAATAAGTATTGAGTATCTAATCAAGTTCATATAAAAAAAAGTTGTTCTACAGCCTTAACAAAGGATATTGTAACAAAAAGAAGGCCCTCCTGTGGTTTTCCCACCATTCACTCAGAGCAATTACAACATTCATCGAGTTCAAAAAAATATTTATCACTCAAGTCACTAGGCCCAACAATCTTAGGAGAACTAGTAGGCTCTACTAAATATTTTCCAAGAGCCTGTTGAGCTGTTGAGGAACTTTGTGATGAGATTCCAAAGAGAGATGCTAAGCCAATGACCAAGAACTAGTTATGCTCAAGCTGCTCTATCGAAGGGTCCTCATAATGGACTTTTTCACTACACATGGCCTGCAACAATCAAGTAACTCATCCAAGTGTCGTCCCAACACAAATGTGAAAGAATTCAGCAATTAGATGGATGCATCATCCTCAAGCTGACTAAGAGACATAGATCGAGTGAGAAAATCAACATAATTTATAAATAGAATTTTCAGGACAAATTTTTAAGAATCAGAAAAGATACTTGACCTCATCTTCAATTATAACCTTATCTCACTTTGTGACCTCATCTCCAGCCAAGACATCCCCAACATAACAAACATAATGAAAAAAAGATAGGGGAAAAGTTGCTCTACTGGAGCTTCCCCATCAATTCCTTACCATCACTCTATTGTGAGTTTCAATAGTCTAGTTTAGGTCATTCAAAATAAAAATTATGTAAGACGTCCAATGCCCATAAATGCTGACCCTTGAGAGATACAAATGAATTATCGAGTCTTCCACCAAGATAGCAGCCACAAATCTAAGATTTATCACGACCTCAAAAACTTGGTAGAATTCATCGAGGGTTTAAAATTGAAAGAATTCATCTTAGTCATCAGAGGTCAAAGGCCAGGATAAAGAACCTATAGTGGAAAAAATAAATGAGTCCATCCTTGTATGAGCAATCTACAGTCAAAGTCCTACCCGCCATCTTAGGCGGATTTGCCAAGCTAACGTCAAGTGACTCAAGACAGGATAGGTGAACTCAAAAACTTCTCAACGAGCATTAACTAACGAGATTGCCTCATCACATCCTCTAAGGCCATCAAGTTCCTTATTGGTAATCCCTACAATCACAAATTATCAAACCGGTGATATATTGATTGACTAAATATAATTTTCAAGAGTATTTTGAGAAAATAAATATGAAGAGAACTCACCCATCGCAAAACATAGACCTGATTCTATGGAATCCCTTAAGAAGAGAGGAAGACAAAAAAAAATTATTTTGCCGCCTCGATTGAGAAAAAGATATAATATATAGTGACACCCAAGCAAAATACAATCCTATATTCGTCCAACCACTCCTCAACATCATTGCCACAATTTCATCTATATAACATGTCACAATGAATTTTATAAGCCAAAGACCAAGAAATAATAGTGAGGTGATTATTTCAATCAAAGGCGTGTCACTTTAAAGTTACAATAGAAAAAAAAATGTTCTAGTTTGGGGACCTTTGAAAATATCAATTAAATACCCACCAGATATGACTCGAGTCTTTGTACTTAGAAACTGAGAATACATGAATAAGTTGGGGAGAATATAAAGAAGAATAATAACATATTCGTTTTGCCAGCAATCGAGAGCCTAAAATCAAATCAATATCACCTATGATAAATTAAATACAATAGTAACAAGTAATTATCCCACTAAGTGAGGTTGGCTACATGAATCCTTTTTCTCCATTGCATCCTATTGAGTGTCATATTTTCACTTAATTCTAATAGATTAAGATCATTTTTTATATAAAATGCAACAATCTTTTTAGGTTTGCCTCTACCTTTCTTAACATAATTCAAATCTAAAAAATCTACTCTCCTAACCAGATCATCATATGATTGATGCTTTATGTGACCAAACCATCTAATGACGACTCAATCTAATCTTGTTCGCCACTGAAGCTACACCAACCTTATCAACACATATATTCATTTCGCATTATGTCTCAAGTATCAAGTCACTCACCCACCTAAGCATTCTCATCTCAACAACATTTAACATTAGTTTAAGTATCTCTTTCAAAGGCCAACATTTTTGCGCCACAAAGCAATGCATGTCTCACCATCTTATAAAATTATTCTTTCAAGTCTAAACTGTACTTTTCAATCACATAATAGGCCTGATGCACTCTACCACTTCAACCAACCAACTTGAATTCTACTAATAACATCCCCATAAATATCACTGTTACTTTGAACAATAGACCTGAGATTATCTAAAACGTCCACACCTTTTAATGATTTGATCACCCATAGTTACAATTCGATCACTAGAGCTACTACTAGTAAAATTACATATATTCAACTTTGGATCTACTCAAACAAAGGCCTTTAGACTCCCATGTAGACCTCCATAACTCGAGTTTTTTCTGAACTCTTTCTCTATTATTATCCACAAGAAGGATATCATCAGCCAAAAGCATACACCAATATGTCATCCTGTAAATGTCCAGTAAGAGCATCCATAAGTAAAGCAAAAAAATATGGGTTTAAAGCCGATCCCTGATGTAATCCAACTGAAATAGAAAAATAATATGGGCTTAAAGCCGATCCCTGATGTAATCCAACTGAAATAGAAAAATACTTGGTGAATCCTCCTGTTCGAACCAGTGACAAATTAAATATAGATAAAAAATGGCAATCTCTAAAACACTTGTCAAACTGATCCTCAAGGAAGTTCAAAACTACTTGAGACTATATTCATAAGAGAGGTTAAATGCACAAATTGCATATCAAATATTGTGATGGCTCAATGTTTAAGAACAAATAAAGAACGTGCATCAACTTTACTAACTTAAACTCGACCTAACCCAAAGATAAATTCCATTACCGCAAATCAATGCCTTCACGCAACAGTTGAGCTCTTTGCAAGCTTTTTTGGGCTATCATTAAATAAAGATGTTGTTAGCCAGAAAAAAAAAACAATAATCACCTAAAATGTAATATATTTTTATAATTTGATGTCTCTTGAATTGAAAAATATAGATGAGACCTATTGTGAATGATGGATTACATTCAAGAAGCATAAGAAAAACATTGAATCCTACATCAATGATATACGTAATAAAAGTTCCAACGATGTATATTCGATAAAAGGGAGACTTTCAAAATGTCCAACAAATTTAACATAAGGCTCAATTTAGTAAAGTGCACTTTTGAAGCCAAATCAAGCCAATTCCTAAAATTTTTCCTCACACCTAAAGGCATTAGATTGAACTAGGGCAGAGTTGAGGCGATCTTAAAGATGTCATCGCCAAGGAATATCAATAAGTTACAAAAGTGAACTAGCTATATAGTCGGCCTAAACAAATTCATATCGAAGTGAGGCGAGAAATGCTCGTCATTCTTTAAAACATTAAGAAACGCTAAGCACTTTCAATGGAGTGAAGGCTATCGCGATGAATTTCAACAATTAATGTTGCTCTTATTGTCGCCACCTCTACTTCAACGCCCACAACCTAACAAAGACTTAATATCTCATCATAGAAAAGAAGCTAGCAGTTACGTGATAATTCAACTAGTAATAGACAATTCACTCTATCAATATGTGCATCAAGCAGTTGAATTAAATTGCCACATTATGTAAAAACATGCCTTCGGGTTGATTATAATTATCGGGCAACTGCAATCATACTTCTGGCAACTTCCACAATAGTAATCACCAATCACCCTCTGAAGTTAATCCTCGCAAATTCGGGATCATTACGGACGATTACTCAAGTGGTCAAACAAGCACAGTAAATTCCAAATTTCCTAATGCTCAATGTGGTTATCAAGCACAAGCCTTGGCCAACTTCATAATCGAAGACGCAAAAAAAAAAAAAACAAATATTGGGGGAAACTTACTATATTCAATATATGTTGATGAAGCCTCAAATGACAAGAGAGTTGGCCTTGAAGAGTCCAGTACATTTTTTATTAACAAATGCTATATGAATCAATTTCTCAAAAACAAATAATCAGCTTGAATACAGAGCTTTCATAGCCAGTTAGAGCTTCACTGCTAGAGTTAGGGTCTATTTGGGGCAGCTGTAGCTGTTTGAAGAAGCAGCTGTGAAGCAGCTGTAGAAGAATTACTTTCAAAAAGCTATGGTGGCTTTTAAAAATTTATTTTATTTTCAAAAAGTCAGACCGCAGCTTTCTAGCAGTCACCACACTTCAACAATTCAAGTTTAAAAAAATAGCTTTCTACCATAGAAATTTCTATAAAACTGTAAGAAAGCAATCTCCCAAACAGAAATGTGGTAACAATCTGAAAAGCAAAGCATGTAGAAAATTGTCTCAAATAGACTCTTGGCGCAGAGCACCTATAAGTATATTTAGACTCTGAGCTAATGGTCAACAGGATCAAAAGACTTTATGAAGCAAGGGAAGAAATGCTGCACAGATACCTTTTCATAACCAAGACAAAAATTGATAAATTTGAGTACTTAAAAAATCACACGTAACAAAAACAACTCACCAATATCCTTTAAAAACTGGCAAATTCAAACAAAAGGGTTGTTATAGAACATACTCAACCCACAGTCGAAGAGAATAAATTCATGGAAGTCAACCAGTTATTGAATACCTAAATTCAAGCACCATCTTGCTAAGTACCAAAAATTCAAGAAATTTTAAAATCAAGGATGTCCTTTACGTGATAATTAATAGTGAATTGAATCAAAAGTCAATGACTTCACCTTACCTAAGGTGTGTGTGTGAAAAAAGCGAAATCACTCGTATCCTTTAAGTTCATTTGGGAGGATGTGATAGTCATGCAGAAGGTCAAATATTGGCTAACCAAATATTAAGATAAGATTACTTATGATCAATTATTCATCAAGATGGAGAGAACCTCTCCAAGCAATGTTTACAATGTCAGAAATTTACCCAATACAACCTCAATCCTCACAAGAGCTTCAGCAGATACACAACACACACACACACACATTGTGGAGATAGTTTGCAACTTTATACATGCTGATATCATTTATCGGTAAAAGCTACCTCATGTGATCTATCACTAATAACGACCCACAATTTTCTAAAAGAGCTTTCAAATACTTTTGTCAAAACAAAAGAACTCGCCACAAGTTCGCTTCAATACATCCCAAAGATGATTGGTTAAGTCAATGTCACCAAAAGGAGACCCCCTTCTATAAAAGAAGAAAATCATAGGCGCCAAAGACAAATAGGTGGACATCCTACGCTATGTCCTATGAGCCCTAAGTACAACTATATCATCAACGACTAGGCAAACACCATTCATGTTATAATCAAAACCAAGGTGCTATTCCTAGTTGAACAAAGCTTACAGCTGCCTACGTTTATGAAGGCAAATTCAATGAATAATGCGAATAAATGAAAAAGAGCTAAAGATGGTATTTGACCTACTAGAGGAGAACATAATAAAATCAGCAATAAAAAAAATGGAAAAAGCTAAGAGAATGATGAGTAAATATTACAATTTTAGCATTAAAAGAAAAGCAATTTCATGCTGACAACCTAATGTTAAAGAAAGTCGATGCAACAGCTCACCAATCCGTACACAATTTGGATCAACAATAAATACCATGGCCTGATAGAATACTGGGCGTAGACTAACATAAGAAGGCCCTAAGACAAATTAGGGAACATGTCAAACCATCTTTTCTTAATATTTTTCTTTTTTATTTCAGTACTTGTATTCATTGTACTACACGTTCGTCGTCGGAGTAAAACAAACACCCTAAGAATAACTTTTTCACAAAATGTGGTCATAAAACAAACTTAAAGCATAAAAATAAGTCGAAAAGAAATTCAGGAAACTTGCCCCAATGAAGACACTCAAAGAGCTCACCGCATGGAGCAAGTTTACAACGAGTAAAAATTAAACTAGAAAAATACAAAGAAAATGGTCCAAAAGATAAACATAGACTAACTACAAAGTTAAGCTATGAGGTTGACATTAAAAAAAATAATAATTAAAAAAAAAAGAAACTCGTCTAATAAAATTCGAAGTCAACTAACTTATGTATTGAAAATCAAAATGGCTCGGCAAAAAATAAGACTATTCCTTGAATGAGAGCCATCCCCATGTGAAGGATAGTATGAGCTTAATGAGATCATCCAACTTCTTTCTAGCCTTGAATTGACATAGAAAACAAAGAAATATAATGGTTCAAAAAAAAATCTCTTCAATTTCTCTCACTATATAATCACATAAAGATGCAAATATCAATAAAAAGTTTTATAGATGACCGACTAAACAATTTTTTACAAAGGTGTAGGCACTCTCACAAGAAATCGTTTGGAACTCGCCTTCAAAAACCTAAGCATCAAACTTGTCCATTTTTATATTTTTTCCTTAGATAAGTCTAAATCATAGAGTTTGAGTTCACTCTACAAGACAAGATCCATAACGAGTTGCATCAAAACCCACTCTAGTGGTTAGTCCAAATAGTTACCCTACTAGGACCTAGCTCAAACATAATATGAGGCCCATTAATAGGAACGATTTACCTAAGAAGATATGCCATACGAATCAATAAAGAGCAAGACTTGGGTGAACTATACGAAAATTAAAGCGAGCTTAGTTAATCAAAAGAATGGTCTCGCCAATGAAAAATATCATGTTGACCAAAGAGTCATCTCATCGAATAATGCAAACTTACCTGAACAAAAGAGGCTACTCATAAAAGAATACACATCCTTTCAATTTTTTATTTTATTATCTAGGTTGACTATATTTATATAATTTGATTGAAAGAAAAAGCATTCGTAGATATAAAAAATGTGTCTCTTCTTACGCAAGTAAAGCATAAAAGAAACCATCTCATAATTGACTTCAAGAAAATATGAGAGACGAAATCATAACATAGAAAGAAGTAGAGACTAAATCAAAATTAATACTCATAACAACATAGTTCACATTGAAGAGGTTGCTAGGGTATTAACCCTCCTTCGAAGCTCAAACCAAAAAAAATTTCTTCAAATACAAAACCCCTAAATAAGAATAAGGGTAGATGCCACCTTAGAGAACTAGCATTCTCAAAATGTTTCTTCAAGGCACTTGCCATTGATGGAAAGAAGGGAGTCGATTAGGAAGAAAACATAGAAGATTTTTAGAGAAAGTAACTACAAGATCTAGAGAGAACAAAACAAAAAAAGTAACCAGAATAAAAACTTGAGACTATTTGTGTGAAAAAATTTTACCATCAAGGGAGGTATCAAAAATATTTTAGAAATTTTACCATTGAAATGCAACCTCCATAACAAAGGAAACATCATCATTACCTCAATTTTTTTAAAAGCAACATAAGAAGGTGACTTTAGCCCCCTCGCAATCCATGTCAGACAAATTATGGAATGACCTTGGAACGAAAGATAACTTAAAAATTTTTTTGTTCAACTCAGTTAAAATGACCCTTTGCCGACTAGCCTATGAACATAGAACACAAATTTACATCAACACAAGCATTTATTAATAATAGAGTACAAACTTGAAATTTTAGCGAAATAAGTATGACAAGAACACAAAAAATACAAGTATTTTATTTCAAGTACGTGTAGCAAACAATTTACATCAAATTACAAATACAAACATACATTACATTGCAACAAAAGCATAATGAGTTGAGGCAGCACATTACATTTAAGTCAACAACTACAAAAAAATTTCAAAGCATACTAAAAAATGTAACTTCATAGCAGACTCAACCGTTCACCAGAATCTTCCCTAGAACCAACATTAAAAAATTTGAGAATTTAGTCTACAATGATGTCAGCAAGTCACTTGCTCCTCAGCAAATGTTGTTAAAAAAAATTGCCTCCATCCAAAATTTGATTAGACCTCAGAGTCTCTACAACCCTCCGACTAAACATAAATGGCCATTTCCTTAAGACTTGTGTAACTCTTTAGAGCGATTACCCTCTCAAGTACACCTCTCTGCGACACCTCCATCCTGGCCTTTATGAGAGAAGGTTGACTCGGGACGTCGCACCTCGCCGCCAACAGCATGTCTTGTTGCACCACCAGAGATGTCCTCCATTAGCCTCTATTTGAATTGGTATATTCCTAAATACATTTGACAACTCAACCCCTTCAGTAGACTCTAGTACCACCACTCTACGTTGGGGAGGCCACCTACCATCAAGACCATCACTAATGAACTAAAAAAAGGAGAAAACTTCATGATAACCTTTTCAATCCTTCACAAGGGCCACGGCTTGTTAACATTCCCACCTTCACTCATCATAGTTGTAGGAGCACTCTCCTTCTCTCCACAAAAAGAGGGAGCATTGAGGTGTCATTTCAAATTACAAGCCCAATAACTCTCTGACATTCTCATTGAAGTTGCAGCAAGCTCAATGTAAACTTGATCGATTCATCACCCCATAATTTGCTCACATAATGATATTTTATAAATCAACTTAGTAGAAAAAAAATTAGAGGTGATTGGAGTAAAAAAATGTAGTTTACCGACAACCACAATCCAAGTCGACACCTCTACCTCTATGACGACTACCAGCTTTGAGATGACTATTCATCGCGACCAACTTAAAATTAAAAAAAAAAAACATATCAATAGAATCACTATAAAGTTAATAAAATATCCTTTATGCAAACCAACATATCGGAGTTAACCCAAACTACAATAAGAATGAAAATATTATTGCTGAAATTCAAATAGATTAAAATGATGATCCTTCAAGGCAAGAAATAAATGATAACAAACACAAAAAAGACACCCTGGGACGACGGTGACAGAGTGAGTGGCGGCTAGGCAGCAGGTAGATATGTTGGTAGGAGGTGGTGGTAACAGCAAGGTGGTTTGAAGGCAGTTTTGGCAGCAAGTGGAAGGCAGAGGAAAGGTTGTGGTGGTTGTCAGGGATTTCGATGGGTTGGCGGCAGCCCTGAACAGGTTGGAGGGGTTGGGGCGGCAAATCGAGAGGTGGGTTGGGATGTGGTAACAACAAATGAAAGGGATTTGGATCGCGGAAAAGCAGGTGTTGTGGGATAAGTATATGGCAACGGTGGGGAGGCGTGGAGATGAATTGCGGCAGCAAGAAGTGGGGTTTACAATTGACGACAGAGAAACAGTTGGGTTGCGGCGTAGGGAAGGTGGGAGTAAGCAGATAAAAAGAAGGGGAATAAGAAATGATGCATACCACCTCATGATGAGTTACAGCCGAAACACCTTCTCGCCGTCAGATACTACCCTAAATAGAAAAGGAGATGTTGGAGGTTGTCCTGACAAAATTCTCAAAGCCAAAATTGAATCCTAATGACAATAACCTAGCATATATATAGCAGATAACTAAGAGAGGGAGGACACTCCTCTTGGGGGGCAGCCCTAAACCAAACAAGCCTTAACAAGGTAATGAACATGGGCACAAAAAAAACTCATCCATAAAAATAAGATTTTTTATCATTCTTTTATTCTTTTTGTAGTCATATTTCAAAAACATAAGAAAATCAGAGGACTAAGTGCCGGTTTAGGACAGCTTATTTGGTGCGGTGGCTTTTTGAAAACGCGCCCGCTCAGTTTGTTTTGTACGTCATGCGAACTTATTCAAATAAGTCATTTCTAATTTCTTAATAGACGGGGCCGCAGGATCGACCCCGCAGCCGGCATCGTGAAACTGCGTCCGAAGGTTATTCCTCTTGTACCCTTGCAAGCCGTCCGTCTGCTCGATCTCTCTCGCCTCTCTCCAGGTTTAGCCCGAAGCCATCGCATCATCCTTTCGAGCCCAAAACCCTTGGAGCTAGCTGGGATGGCAACTCGGGATCGTGGGATTTGAAAATCGAGCCGACAGAGGAGTTAGAGGTTCGGCTGAGGGAGTTGGGTGGGGTGTGAGGCTCGCTTCTCCTCCTACGGATGTCGACGAAGTACTTCGCATTTTCGATGTACATACTATGCATATACTTTATCTTCTTCGCTCCCCTTCATTTCACTCTGTCTCTTACCGTTTCTCCAAGGAAATGTGGATTGCCAAGAAGTGGTGTTTTGAATTTGAATGCTTTGCGGCTCTGTTATTTCCTATATATTTGACGTTGTTTAAATTGCATTGCTTTGTTCGGATAGTTCAGGGAAATGATTAGTAGCAATTTTGTTGGAAGCATACATTATTTTAGTAATACCTTTATCCCTTCCTAACCATTCTGAAAGTTACAGTGTTAATTGTATTAAAATTGATGTGGGTTTTTAATAGATTGGAGTTGGGATTATGTAAATAGTTTCTACTGTTGTTGTTTGTTGTTAGGATGCTTGATAGAGTTGGAATTGCACTTATATATGGATATTTGTGAGTTTTATTATGAATTGTTTCAATGTCTGTTATGCTTTTGAAATTCCAGCAAACTGCAATCTATCTTTCAAGGGTTGAACAATCTCCATCATCCTCAATGTCTGATGCATTTGGTCCTGTAATGAATTCATTGATAATTTTTTAAAATGAATATTATCATACTTTTAATTGTGATTTTAATATGTTTTTTTTTAGGTTTCTTAATATTCACTCTTAAGTGAGGTGTATATTCTTTTTTGTACTGTTATGAATTTTTTTTTTTGTTCTAAACTATCAAATATATAACACATACGCTTCACCGTATACAATGCACATAACCGCATGAAGTGCGAATAGTCATTTATCCAGAATAACTGCAAATAAATTGTTTTCTAAAAGCTTAAACCAAACAGTCAGCCAGCTTATCTGTATAAGGTGTTGATCAGTAGCTTATCAGGATAAGTTGCTTCTCTGGATAAACTGGATAAGCTGCAGCTGCCCCAAACAGACCCTAAATGTAGATCCTAAAGGCAAACTGGCCGACTGGGTCAAAGTGGTGGATCACCATTCTAGGTTCAAGCCGTACACTCGCAAGTATCAAGGCAGCACATCCTCCAAGTACGAGGATACATCTATTAAGCTCTAAATAACCAGTCTTGATAGCCAAGACAACCACCATAGCCAAGAGAGCTGGTTGACAATTATCACTGGATAAGCCAATGACTTCTCCAAATTCGATAACTGACAATCTATCAAAGTCTAGGCCTTTAGCCTATATATCACTTGAACTTTTTTATACTAACATGCATAGCACATCTTGTAGCCATTTTTTCAGGTCTCAAAACCTAAATCCTCGCCTATAAATAAAGGAATCACAAGAAGGGCATAAGTCTATTATTTTCTACAGCTATGCAATCTTGGGTGCTTGAGCCTATAATTATTGTTGAGCTAATAATGAATTTTCACATTTTTTCTTATAACTTTCCT
This sequence comes from Papilionanthe hookeriana x Papilionanthe teres, assembly GCA_022702705.1. Classification (NCBI taxonomy): domain Eukaryota; kingdom Viridiplantae; phylum Streptophyta; class Magnoliopsida; order Asparagales; family Orchidaceae; genus Papilionanthe; species Papilionanthe hookeriana x Papilionanthe teres. The sequence goes on along the minus strand of CM040435.1, from coordinate 67,652,259 downwards.
CCATGCTCTTCTCTTATCCATCTTCTCTTTCCCTCTAGATTAGTAAAGAGGTTCTGACATAACTCATTGACCCACAAAATAAGATCCAACAATGTGCTTTTTTTTTTGGACATTACATCATATCGCATTACCAAACCCTCGACCCTAAAATGTCAACATCACTTAGGAAGAATGAAATCAAACAACCATTCAGTTTTAACAATCATACAACAGAATATATTTTTTTCTATTTCACATGGTGACTGGTATCCGCAACAAGAAAGTAAATTTAAGTAGTACACAAAAAATAAAAATACTCAATCCCTAAGCAACAGGTTTCATAAAGCATAGGTGATACCTTTATTGTTGATTCCAACGTATTCCGGTAATCAAGATTTTCATCGGGCATAGGGCTTGAATATAAAGCACCAGATGAGGCCTATAATAGTTAAAAAAATCATCAACTAAGCTTAAGCAAATAAATAATTCAAAAAAAAAAAGTGAACAGTTGAATTAATGATCAAAATTGCTTTTCTCAATAAAATGCTCCAGTTAATGATAAAAATTGATTTCCATTTCTACCTGTGTTAACTCTTGAATATATATGGCACTCCATAATACAGTCGGCTTGGATGCTCCAACATTTTCATTATTTACAGCTACTTCGTCAAAACTATTCGAGTCAGGAACAGTGAAAAGTGTTCTGATGGCAGCTTGTATACATTCTTTTCCAAGACTAGCATCATAACAGGGAGTTGAAAGATAAACCAAAAACCTACAAAGGATAGCATGAATTTTAAATTCAAGCTCTGATGCATTATATTTTGAGAGCATGTTGAACTTGTTCGATCGATGCAAATACGATTCCGCTGTAAAAAATTTATAAAGCATTCTGGCACTGAATGCATTTATAAAATAAAAGGTGAAATTTCTACAAAGTTAGAACTTACATTCCAGAAGGGCATATTGCCACATTGCTGCATAATTGAAGAGCCCTCACAGTAGTTGACTGCTGAGAGAACAAAGCTGACAGAACAAGCTTCAGACAGTACTTTTGAAGTAAAAATTGTGAATTGCAGAAAATGATGAAAGCACAAAATAGCCAGTAGCCAACGAAAATTCACCCCAGACAGAAAAAGTAAGCAATGTAAAGAGCATGAACATTACATCTAGGGGGGAAGATCACGAGAATGTTAGAAGAATCATGTTGAATGGCGCTACTTGTTATGATTATTCCTTTAGCAACCTTGCTAGCTAGGTTTGAACCATCCAAAACTTTATGATCCATTAAAGATAAGAATGACGGTGAAACTGTAAACGATGGTTCCATAACAAATTGATCACTAAAAATCTCCTGACCAGAAGCTAATCTAACACCTTTATATTGATTGCTTACCTGCATCACCACAAAGTAGAAATTGGAAAAGGTAACAATGGAAAACAGAAAAAAATGGCATGATTATAGAAGCTAACAAGAAACATAGCCTTATTATCTTATGATCCAAAAGCGGCGGCAAATAATATATAATAAAATCTTCAAATAATTTGAAGACGAAGACTAAAATATACCTCATAAAGAAATATCCAAAATCTGTAAGAATGACAATCGAATAATTTCATACAATTTAGCAATACCAAAAGTAGAATTTTATAGGGCATGAGATTAGATGCCACTATACCTTTTCAACAAGAAGAGATTTCACGGGCATACGCAGGACCTGGACAAGTCAAAATGAAATGAAGGTTATGATTACACAATAACCTATAATATCCTATCCAAATGCGAATTTAACCAATGGTGCCAATAATAATTGCATATCAAAGTAAAAAAGAGAAACAGCGGACTTACATACAGAGCCCCTTTGACAGCAGCACATCGACAAAATGCTTGAGGCAGTTCCCCATAGCCATAAATGGGATAGATAAATGCCCCAACCGAATTGGGTAACCTGCCATTGTCAGGGTAAGCAGGTATACATAAGGTTAAAATAACAGCAACAAAATTCTGGAAGCCAAAATATGCAAATGAATCAAGTAAATCATCCTTTAGCAACTTTATCTAAATAGGTACACCAACATTAAAAGGCAATTGGTTTACAAGAGAGCAACTCACACAGAAAGTCTAATTGGTCAATAGCATGCAAAATTATCTTAGGGATATTAAATCTTCAGTAACACTCTTGTTCCTCAATAACATAAACATATTTTATCTGTCTATGCAATGTAAAATTTCTTATATAATTTACAAAACAAAATAATAATAATAATCTATCCGATGGAATTATACTGTGAGATGAGAAGGTTTCCCAAAACAATCATAGGCAAATGAGAGATGGTCAGAAGGATGATAAAATTAAAGTAATAATTTGAATGCTCATGGCAGAGAGTACATGAAAGTTGATGAGGAATTGAAATATTTTGAAGATAATTAACTCATCAAGTGGAATTTGGGAACTTAAACAGCAAAAAATAACTTTCCACAAAAGTAAGGCCATAATCATAGAGTTCACATGAGATCTTTGCCAGAGCTCCATTAAATGGTTGCTCACTGATAACAGTAGGTAAAAGAACATCTCAATATGCACTTTGTATAAGGATGATGATACCCCAAAAAGAAAAAAAAAAGTTCACAGTTCAAGAAGTTGCTTGATTAAATTAATTCAATTTCCACCATTAAAGGTGTGTTTGAAGGGGCTTTTTCAGTGCCGCGAAATTCATGAAAATTCGTTGTTTGGTTCGGCGTCGCCCCCTCAGCTTCGCGCGTTATACCTCGAAAGCGGACAGCGGGGGTATATGCGCTGCTCAGCTTCGTCGTCGCGGCTTTTACCCCCGTGCCCCTTGGACCAAGCCCTAATAGCCCAATTGGATTTCCCGCGAGCTTTACCCCTTCTCCTCCTCCTCTCCGGTCGGTGACGGTTTCTCCCCTCCCTTCCTCTTCTCCGGTCGATGACGGTCCCTGCTCGTTTTCCTCATCTTCTCCTTCTCCTTCTCCTTCTCTTCTCCTGATCTAGTTAACTCGTCAAAGAAAGGGTAAATTTCTGCCCTGCCCCGTTAGATCCATTGGCGGTTTTGTTTTTCTTTTGCTGTGTTGTTCTTTTTGGGTCTGTTAGATCTATTGGCATACCTTTTTGTTACTGTATAGCTTGGATTTTTTTGGGAAACCTTAGATGTTTCAAGTTTTCAATAGCCTCAGATATGTTTTTATGTCATGGAGAGTATATGAACAAAAAAACGAATCCTTTTTGAAGCTTCAAAAATTTCAGCAATTATTTCAGTAAAACGGTGGTCATATGTAGATGTTTCAAGTTTTCAATAGTCTCGGATATGTTTTTCTGACATGGAGAGCATATCAACAAGAAACGAATCCTTTTGGAAGCTTCAAAAATTTCAGTTTGTATGTCAATAAAACAGTGGCCATGTCTTCCTGGTTTCTAAAGTTTTCAATAGTCTCAGATGTGTTTTTCTGCCTTGGAGAGCATATATACATATCTAATAGTTCAATTTATCTCATAACAATTATGATTTTTAAATAGTTTTACCAAACAGGGGCAGCTTGGTCATTTCTCCAGAAACAGCTGTCTCACAGTTGTTTTCACACAATCGCACTAAACATACTAATCGAACTTCCCGACAATGAACTTTCTGGAAGCAATATAATGTCGAAAATTTGAAAAATCTACAATCTGCGCTAGCAGACCCTAAATTTACTCTGAGACCATCAACAAAAAATGAGTAGAAAGTTTTTGTTACCCCAGTTCAGTCTTGCACTTCCTATATAAATGATAGTGCTAATAAAGTTGGGGCAACGAAAACAATGGCTTTTGATAGGACGGTTCATAGAAGCATCCAGCTAATCTTTAAAACAACAACAAAGCCTTAATCCCACTAAGTGGGGTCGGCTACATGAATCCTTTTTCTCCATTGCGTCCTATTTAGTGTCAAATTTTCGTTTAATTCTAATAAATTAAGATCATTTTTATGAAATAAACCCAAGTTTTCCTAGGTCTACCTCAGCTTTTCTTAACATAAGTTGTATCTAAAACATCTACTCTCCTAATCGGATCATTAGGTGGTCGACGTTTAATGTGAACAAACCATCTAAGGCGACTCTCTCTAATTTTATCTGTCACTGGTGCAACACCAGCTAATCTTTAAGTTTTGAAATTAATTAAAGGTTGGCATGGATATTATGTACACGTTCATCGGAAATGCAAGCCGCTTAAATGATTTAACAAAGATCTAAATCATTTACTAGTCAAGTGAAGTGTTACAATAATTTTTTTTCTCTTTTTTTTTTTTCATTTGGATCACCAGAATATAAGAAAATTTAATATGAATATGCTAAATAGTAAAATATAGATGGGCAAAGGGGGTGTTGATTGTCATTACCTCCCAAGTGATGAAATATAAAGGGCAATCCTCTCTATTCCTTCCTTTGTCTTGACTATACGTATATAATCACCTCCATCATCTTGATCAAAAGTAGCCAACGCAATAGAATACAATATAATCCTACAAAACCAAGAATGTGTAACCTCACAAATCAGCTAATAGGACTGTTGTGCGTTAGCAACAAGTTTGTTTTGCATCAATAACAACATTGTTAATCATAAGTAGGAAAAGAAAAATTCAAACAATCAAATGCCAAAAAAAAAATTTACTTCCACATAAACTAGTTTCGATCTTAAAAAATGATGTCACTCACTATTCAGTGAGCTAAGCCAGTAGAAAAAATAAATAATAAGAGTACCATCATGAAAATAATCATTAGATTCAAATGTCAAAAGAATTAAGAGGGAAATGTAATTTAGTATAGCTCCAAAAGAGCAAATTGAAATAATCTATTTGTTTACAAGAAAAAAAATTATATAAAATAAAATAACGTTGAGTAAAAATTTCAAAGAAAACATCTCTCTCACTCTATTTCACTGTGCTTGCCCATGCATATATTTATTGTTGCCAGGGTTGTGCAAACGAGCCAAGCTAGAGTAAGTTTAATATTTTTGTTACTCAATGTCAGCTTATGTTCCATTTAGTTCATAAACATCATGTTGGAGTTTAATTTATCCTAACCCAAACACGAATAAGGCCATTGATGAGTTATTTACGTTCTTATCTTGGGGGGAAGCTTCTGCTTGTCGAGGAAATCTGCAAATGGTATCTCCAAGTCTTCTGGCGATATCGCAAAAGCTTCCTCAGACTCCGATGCGATGTGGCCCTGCACCAGCTTTAAAAACCTCATCATCTGGCTCTTCTCCACTCGGGAAAGACTCTGATCACGGAAGATGGCCTGCCTCGAGTCCGGCACAGAGCATAGTTGCCCGTCCCAATATATCAAACTCCCTTCCACGCTCTTAAACTCAACGTGATGACTGGCACCCGACCGCAACATCAGATCAACCGCCATATCCGCGCAGTAGAAAACCCTCGGCCCGGGTAAATCCACAATGAAGCTTTTCGAAGGCTCCGGCATCGGCGAGTCGGCGATCTCGACCTCCGAGTACACGCAACGACTTTCCAAGTCGACGGAGTGGTAAGGGGAAGAGGAAACGGATTCATCGGCTGAAGGTTCAGAAGGGAGGGGAGGGGTGGATTGGAGGAAGGAGGAGAAGGAGGGAAGCGGTAGAGAGGCGAAATGGGAACCGTAAAAGGAGTTGGTATCGAGGTGGAGGACGAATTTCCCGGCCGCAGAAGCGGCGGCGGCGATGACGGATTCCGGGAGGCCGCTGCCGTACACGATGAGGTCGAAGTGGTGGGGATCGATGGTGGGGTACTCCAGGGAATAGGAGGATTTGTCTGCCATTGTAGGGTTAAGGCCGATCAAGCCAGAGAAAGGTTTGACAGTAAAATCAGAGAGGAGCAGCAGCTGGACGAACGGTTGGGCTAGGGCTGCTGATCAAGCTTACGATGATAACTGAATTTAACTATTTTTTAACAAAAGGATAATTTTTATATATAACATTTAAAGTATTTTTATTTATAAAATTAGCACTCATTTTTTATATTTTCGAACTAATATATTTACGTGTGTAATAATGATATCATTGAAATTTTGCTAAAAGTTAAAATTTGAGTTGAGTTTTTATTATAAATTTTGATATTTAGGCGAGCAGTAGTGTCAATATTTTGAGTGTTATAAATAAATGTCCTTTCAACAAAATGAATAAGTTTGAATTCTTATTGTTCAATCTCAATTAAAACTTGTGATCAAGCTCTTTAAAATCTCAATTAAGGGATAATATAATCTATTAAAACTCAATTAAGGTTTGATGCCTCAGAAAGCATCCCTCAATGAAGCCACATGAACATAACTAGTTTAATAAGACACGGCTTAATATGTTAAGGCTCGTGTATAAAGTTTATTCAAGTAAAGTCTCATTTGTTAGCCGCATTAAGCTTGGCTTCATTGGCTTCGATAAAGCTCAAATGAGGTGCTTTTTTAAATCTTAAGGATCACAAAATGAATAAGCTTGTGCTAAGTTCAAATCAAACATGAATAAACTTTTGATAAAAAAAACTTGAGGTAGAACACTATCACATAAGCGCAATTTGAGATCCGGTTGATCTCAAACTTGAATAACCTCTTGCTTGGCTTGGCTTAGCTCAATTCATGTGTAGCCCTAGGTTGTGCAAGGAATATGGACTTATAATAGTAAACAAACTCGTGTTAGATTCGCTCCTAAATTCATATCTGTTAAGCTAAATAATTCTTTTTCAATATGTTATACAACAACAACAAGCCTTTATCCCACTAAATGGGGTCGACTACATGAATCTTTTTCTCCATTTTGTGTTATTAAGTGTCATATTTTCATTTAATTCTAATATGTTAAGATCATTTTTTATATGTGCCCAAGTCTTTCTAGGTCTACCTCTGTCTTTAATAACATTAATTGAAGCTATAACATCTACCCTTCTAACCAGATCATCTGATGCTCGATGATTAATGTGACCAAACAATCTATGATGACACTCTAATCTTGTTCGCCACTGGGGCTACACCAACCCTATCACAGATATATTCATTTTACATTTTTCAATATGTTATAAGTTAATATTTTTTCTTTATTATGATATGTTATTATTTTGATAAATGTTCATAAGATTACATATCTCCATATATATTATTGTTGTGTATTAGAAGAATTTGTGGTGAAATAGGATGAATTTGTTATTTTAGTTGCACAAAGTTTCACATGTATACATAAAAGGGGCTCACATAGGTGTAAGAGCTTTTACCTTGAAACCCTTAAAGGTTAAAAATCATGAGGTTTGATCAAACAAAAGTAGTCCACTATGTTAGGTTTCGAAACCCTCAGTAGTAAAAAATCCATGAGGTTTTATCAAACAGAAGCAACCCCTTATATAAGGTTAATACTATACAAAACTTTCCTTCCTCTTAATTAGAGAATATGAGATAAGAAGTCATAATTCCGACTGAACCTTTTATGAAAGTAATGAAAAATATTGAAGAATAATTGGGAGAATGTAACAGTCAATGTTTAATATAGTTAAACAATGATGGTCGTCAATGTTGGCTGCCAACATACAATAATGATTATGTGGTTATTAACAATCAATATCGGTTGAGTGAAGATGATGATGAACTATAATCTACACTCAAGATGTGGGTTAATTGATGTGTGATACAAAATACATTATATTAATTAACTTTTTTAAAATATTTTTTTATTAATTTTAAGAGTAAATTCAACAAGCAATGTAAGATTTTATTTTATATTCCAAATATCATTTTAGAAGTTAATTATGCAAAAGTTACATATAATATTTAATTAACTCAGGCATCTCCTCTGCCTCAAGTTCAGTTTTTTTTGAGTAAAAATATACTATAAACTCTGATGATCAGTAAAATCATCATATCAAACTTTGTACAGATAATATCTCCATTTCTTGAGTGATAATACAATTATCGCAAGTTCCCAATCATGTATGAGATAATTCACTTCATGATTCTTCAATTATTGTGATTCATATGTAATGACACTTCCATGTTGTATAAGTACACAAGCCAAACACCTCAAAGATGCATCACTGTAAATCTCAAATCTATAAGAACCTGAAGGAATGGCCAAAATTATAGCAAACATAAGAAAATCTTCAGCTTCTGAAAAGCCTCACAATGATCTGATCGGTCAAATTTCACTGTCTTCTGAATCAACATTAATAATGGCATGGCAATTTCTGAAAACTTTTTGAAAAATCTTCTATAATAACCAGCAAGACCAGGAAAACTCCTAACCTCTGTAATAGTAGTAGGCTTTGGTCAATCCGCAATCCTATTGTCCTTATTTTGATCTAAAAATATGTCAATTCCACTAATAATGTGCCCAAGGAAAGCCACACTTGGAAGCCAAAATTCACATGAAATTTGGCATCAAATGTATTCTCCTTCAAAACCTACCGCACAACATGTAAATGATATTTAATACTTCATCCATCAAATACACCAGAATATCATATATAAATACAATCATTAAGTATCTTAAAATTGCTTGAAGACCATGTTCATCAGGTCCATGAAAACTACTAGTGTATTTGTCGGTCCAAATGGCATCACCACAAATTCATAGTGCTCATATTTAGTCCTGAAAGTTATCTTTGCTATGTATTCTTCTTTAACCATCATCTGATGATAACCTTACCTTCGATCAATCTTTGAAAATATATAAGCTCCTTAAAACTGATTAAACAATTCATCAATCATCGACGGTGGATATTTGTTTTTAACTATGAGCTTATTCAACTCCTTGTAGTCAATGCACATCCTAAAGCTCTCATCCTTCTTCTTCACAAATAATACTAGTGCTCCCCAAGCTGAGGTGCTACGTCTAACTAACCACTTATATAATAGCTCTAGTGCTTGGCTTTTCAGCTCGTGTATCTCTTTAACCGCCATAGATATAGGCTCAGAACCTATCATGAGCTCAATGATCCATGAAAAAAATATCTATTTTTATGCCTTGATTTTTATTAAAATTTTAAAGATTTTATGCTTTAATGAAAGGTATTTTTTTATGTTTTTGGATGCAGGTGATGTAAAAATGTTCTAAAAGAAAAAAAGATGAAAAAGGATGAAAAAGGAGCAAAAATGAGCAAAAAAGGAACAAAAATGGAGCCAAAATGCAAAATTGCCAAAAAATGGGTATGGCGCCTATGCGCCAGAATCCGGTGCCTAAGCGCCAGCTCGATACCAAAACAGTTACGATTTTGTAACTACTTTAGGCAGTTATTTTGACGGTTAGAGCAGTTTTGGACCTTCTAGAAGATTGGCAGTTATTCCTGGATTATAGGACATGTGATACATTGTATCTAGAAGCTTGGAAACGGTTTGGATCGCTAAGAGGTGCGATCTAAAGTGAAGAGGTGCGAAGAACTGGACGCGGAGTCTGGCGCCTAAGCGCCAAACACAGTTTCTAGAAGATTCATTGAACTTGGACACATTTTGAAGAGGTGCTTTATGCAACCCTTGAAGCTCATAAATAGGAGGCCATTTATACAGAAAAAGTGGCCCCCAATCAGAGAGATAATTTTAAATATAGGGCCACACTTTTAGTTTACTTTCCTTCATGAATTAGTGAGTTTATTTTATTTAGAGTTTGTATTGAGAGTTTGGAAGAGTTGGTGCTTTTGAAATCTATTTCACTTTGGAGTCAGGAGGAATTAGAGGTTCAGTTGGAGAAACACTTGAGATAAGTATTTGTAATTTGATTCAAAGTTTTATTTATATATTTTATTATTTAAATTCAATGTGTTCTGAGTAGTTACTTTATTTTCTCCTTTCAATTATAAAAAGATAAATAAGATAATATAAAATTCGTTCGAGAATTAAAAACTAAATATGTTTAAATATTGTGATGATATTAATACCGGATCTTAATTTACTATTTAAATTGGCCATTTAAATTGTTAAAAGCTGTTGAAGAATTTTGAGACCTAGAAGGAGATGAATTCTTAACTAGTAGATATCACATGAATTCTTGGGTAGTCGAAGGTCTTGTGCGGGTTATTCAAGGTAAAGTGCAAATAAATAGGAAAATATTATTCAATGGGCATAAAATTAATAAGTTTTTAGAGTGACAGACTAAATTCTTTTAATTTGGTTTATAGAAAGTGAACGGGTCACTAGTAGGGCCGACCATAGCCACCCTTGGACATCTAGTAGTGTGAGCTTAGATTAACCCATTCTACTAACAATACATCCAGACCTGATCTACAGATTAGCCAATGTTCTTTATACTATCGAGCGAAGGTAAAGAATATGAATGTTTCTATTTGTCACAATACCATAAATTTATATTCTCCACGAATATTACATTATCTAAAAAGTCTTGGATTAATTGGAAGGAAGAAAGTTGTTTGCTTATTATTATTTACATCACTCATTATTTTAGTATTGCTTTATTTATGCATTTAGTAAATTAAATATTAAATTTATAACTTTAAAAGAAATACATAAAAATAAAATTAAAATATTTAAAAATCTATAAACCTCCTCGTGGGATCAATACTGGGGTCTTTATTTAAAACCTTATATTACTTGAAACGATACGTATACTTGCGTAGTACCTCTAGTGTGTAAAATATTTTCCATAAAATTATATTTATATACACTAGCTGCTATTATTATTTGGGTCAAAGTATTGGCTATAACATATTTTTAGAAGCATAAATTACTGCGTTATTTGCGGTCAGGTCAAGTTTTTGGCGTCGTTGCCGGGGAAGTAAATTTTTAGATTTTAAATATTTTTTTATTTTATTTATTTCTTGTATTGTCAAAATACAAAATTATAAAATACAAAAACATTTATAAAAAAAAAATAAAAAAAGAAGAGATTTTATTTCTTGCTATTTTATTTTACTTTTTATTTATTTTTTATGCGTAGTTCTGGATCTTAAGGATTATTACATTTAGACTCTGAATTAGAAAGAACTGTAAGAAGAATTAAAAAAGGAAAACAAATTCAAAAATATCAAGAGATGGCTAATTTACATAACAATTTACAGAATCCAATTGAAATTAATGATCAAAATGTTTACAAACCATTAAGGGATTATGCTAACTCTACAGCTGATGAACTTCATATTATTATTCAAATACCTGCTGTAGATGCTAATTCTTTTGAGCTTAAACTGTCTAGTATTCAAATGGTTCAAAATAATCAATTTGGGGGAACACCAAATGAGGATCCAAATTTACAGCTTGCTAGTTTTTTAGAACTTTGTGCTACCTTTAAATATAACAATGTTTATGATGATACTGTTAGACTTAGACTATTTCCTTTCTCTTTAAGAGATAAAGCAAAGATGTGGCTGAACTCATTAGCAACAGGTTCTATTAAAACATAGGCTGAAATGGCACAAAAATTCCTTGCTAAATATTTTTCTCCTTCTAAAACTGCTAAATTAAGAAATGATATTACTTCGTTTAGTCAATTTGACGGGGAGACAATTTATGAAACTTGGAAAAAATTTAAAGAACTATTAAGAAAGTGTCCTCATCATGCTTTACATGATTGGTTAATTATTCAAACATTTTATAACGAACTTATTGAATCACTGAAATCAATTATTGATGCTGCTGCTGGAGGATCTTTAATGGCTAAATCATTTAAAGAAGATTGTACTTTAATTGAAGAAATGGCTAACAATAATTTTCAATGGCATTCTGAAAGGGTTAATCCTAAAAGAATGGCAAGTATTCATGATAACGAAGTCTTTTCTATCTTAGCTTCACAAGTGGCTGCAATATCTAAGAAATTATATAATTTTGCTATCAATGTATCACATACAACTCTGCTAATATTGAAGATTCTCAAACTATTGAAACTTTACAATCTATTGCTAGTAAAAATAACCCTTATTCAAATTATTATAATCCTGGATGGAAAAATCACCCTAATTTTAACTGGAATAATTCACAACAATAAGGAAGTAATAATCATTCTCATCCAACTGGAAATTGGAACAATCAAGTAAACTCAAACTATAAACCTCCTGGATTTAATAGTCAACAGAAAAAGTTATCTACAGAAGAATTAATTTTACAACTGAGTAATCAATTACAAAATCAAAACACTGCTATTTGTAATATTGAGAATCAAATGGGACAAATCGCTAATTTAATTAATTACAGACCTCCAGGAACACTTCCTAATAATGTTGAAATCAACCCAAAAGAAACTGAAAAAGAACATGAACATGCTAAAGTTGTACAACTTAGAAGTGGAAAGGAATTAAAAGAAAGAATTCAGGATGAAATTGAAAATGAGATTGAGGTTGAAGAGATTGAAAAACCTAAAGAAACTTCTTCTCCTAGTAGAGATCGATCGTTATTCCTATTAATGTGGAAGTTGAAAACCACCACCACATTTTCCTCAAAGACTAAAACAACGAAGCTTGATCAACAATTTTCTAAGTTCTTTGAAATTTTTAAGAAACTTACCATTAACATACCTTTTCTGAAGCTTTGGAACAAATTCCAACTTATGCAAAATTTATGAAGGATATTTTAAGTAAGAAACAAAAATTTGAAGCTTTTGAAACTCGTTTCATTAAGTGAAGAATGTAGTGCAATAATTCAAAAGAAATTACATCGAAACTTAAAGATCCCTGGAAGTTTCACTATACCTCGTGCTTATAGGAGAAAAATTTTGTGGAAAAGCTTTATGTGATTTAGGAGCAAGTATTAATCTCATGCCATTTTCTATTTTTCGAAGGTCGAATTTAGGAGAGATTTCTCCCACCATTGTAACCCTTCGATTAGCTGATAGATCTATCACTTACCCTAAAGGAGTTATAAAGGATGTTCTTGTTAAAGTGAAAAAATTTATTTTCCCTGTGGATTTCATTGTACTTGATATGGAAGAAGATAAAGAAATACCTATTATTTTAGGGAGACCTTTTCTAGCTACCGGACGGGCTATGATTGATGTACAAAAATGAGAATTAACTATGAGAGTTAATGATCAAGAGATTAAATTCAATGTCCTTAAATCAATGAAGTACCCTGACAAAGAAAAATACTATCGAATGGATATTATTGATTATATAATTGAAAAACATTATCAAGAAAAATGTAAAGTCATTTCTGAAGAAAAAATTGAATTATTAACTGACGAAAATGAAGAACTAAAAAAAGAAGAATTATCTAAAGAAACTCATTATATTAAAGATAACTGGGAAATTTTGGAGATAACGCAAAATGATATACTTTTACCCTCAATTAAAAAAGCCCCTGAACTGGAATTAAAAATGCTACCTGCACATTTAAAGTATGTTTTTCTTGGAAATTCATTAACTTTACTTGTTATTATTTATTCTAAACTAAGCTTAGATCAAAAAGAAAAATTAATAGGAGTGTTAAAGAATTATAAGAAAGCTTTTGGTTGTACTATTGCTGATATAAGAGGAATAAGCCCTTTCATCTGTATGCATAGGATTTTAATGGAAGAAGATTTTAAACTTACTATTGAACCTCAAAGAAGATTAAATCCTATCATGAAAGTGGTTGTTAAAAAATAAATTTTAAAATGGTTAGATGCTGGAATTATTTATCCTATTTTGGATAGTCAATGGGTGAGTCATATTCATTGTGTTCCGAAGAAAGGAGGAGTAACTATCATTGTCAATGATAAAAATGATCTAATTCTTAAAAGACAAGTTACTGGATGACAAATTTGCATTGATTATCGGAAGTTAAATAACGCCACTAGAAAGGATCATTTTTCTTTACCTTTCTTGGATCAAATGTTTGATAAATTAGTTGGACACTCATATTTCTGTTTTCTGGATGGATATTCTGGTTATCATCAATTACCTGTCACTCCTGAGGACCAAAAGAAAACAACATTTACAAGTCCTTATGGAACATTTGCGTTTAGAAGAATGTCTTTCAGTTTATGTAATGCACCTGCAACTTTTCAAAGATGTATGATGTCAATATTTTGTGATTTGATTAACAAAGGAATTGAAATATTTATGGACAATTTTTCAGTTTTTGGAACTTCTTTTGAATCTTGTTTGGAAAATATTTCCAAAGTTCTGAAAAGATGTGAAGAAATCAACTTAGTTCTTAACTGGGAAAAATTTCAATTTATGGTCACAGAAGGCATTGTACTTGGTCACAAAATTTCACAAAAAGGGTTGTAAGTTGATCAAGCAAAAGTGAAAATTATTGTTGAACTGCAACCACCTACTACGTTACTGATGTGAGAAGTTTTCTGGGATATGCTGGATTTTATAGAAGATATATAAAGGATTTTTCTAAAATTGCTAAACCTCTTTGTCATTTATTGAAAAAAGAAGCTAAATTTGAATTTAATGAAGACTGTGTTAATGCTTTCAATATTTTAAAAGAAAAATTAATAACTGCACCTATTATTATTGAACCTAATTGGAATAAACCTTTTGAATTAATGTGCGATACAAGTGATTTTGCAATTGGAGCTGTATTGGGACAAAAATATGAGAAAATTTTCAAAGTTATATATTATGCTAGTAAAACTCTTACTGAAACTCAAAGAAATTACACTACTACTGAGAAAGAGCTTTTAGCTATAGTTTATGACTTTGATAAATTTAGACTTTATCTTCTTGGTACCAAATGCATAGTTCATACTGATCATTCCGCTATTAAATATTTAATGTCAAAAAGGATGTTAAACCTAGACTGATAAGATGGGTTTTACTTCTACAAGAATTTGATTTTCAAATAGTGGATAGAAAAGGAACTGATAACCAAATTGCTAATCATTTATTTAGAATTAAGAATGATATTATTATTGAAAAAAATATAAATGAGAAATTTCTTGATGAACAGTTATATGTTATTCAAGGATGCCAAACACCGTGGTATGCAGATATAGTTAACTATTTAATTAGCAATATTCTACCTTATGGATTGAATAACAAATATATTAAGAAATTTAAAAATGATGCTAAATCTTATATTTAGGAAGATCCTCATTTATTTAAATTGGGAAGAAATTCTGTAATTCGAAGATGTGTACCTTTTGAAAAACTTTTGCTATTATTAAAAAATGTCATGATTCCGAATTTGGAGGACACTTTGGAATAAATAAAACCGCATTTAAAATTTTAAATTCGGGATTTTATCAGTCTACCTTGTTCAAAGATGTGAGACAATATGTGAAAACATGTGATCGATGTCAAAGGATGGGAAATATATCTAGGAAAGATGAAATGCCTTTAAACTATATATTGGAAGTTGAAATTTTTTATATAAGAGGTTTAGACTTTATGGGACCATTTGTACCATCATCTGAAAATATTTATATTTTATTAGCAGTTGATTATGTTTCAAAGTGGATTGAAGCTGTAGCTTTACCTAACTGTGATTCTAAAAGTGTTTCGAAATTTTTAAAGAAAGTGATTTTTTCAAGATTTGGAATGCCAAAAGTAATTATCACAGATGGTGGAAGTCATTTTAGAAATATAAGAATTCAATCATTACTGGAAAAATTTGGAATCAAACATAGAATTGCAACTGCTTATCACCCACAAACAAGTGGAATGACTGAAGTATCAAACAGAGAAATTAAAAGAATTTTAGAGAAAACTCGTTAATCCTAAAAGAACCGATTGGGTTGATAGACTCGATTCCGCATTATGGGCTTATAGAACGACTTATAAGACACCAATCGGAATGTCACCTTACCGGTTAGTTTATGGTAAACATTGTCACTTACCTGTTGAACTTGAACATAAAGCTTATTGGGCGATAAAGGAGTTTAATTTTGATTTAAATACTGCAGGAGAAAAATGATTATTACAATTAAATGAGATGAATGAAATAAGAAATGAGTCATATGAAAATGCAAAGATTTATAAAGAGAAAATGAAGATATTACATGATAAAAAGGTTTCAGGAAAAATATTCGAGCCTAGACAAGAAGTATTATTATTTAATACTCGTTTAAGACTTTTTCCTAGAAATTTAAAATCTAAATGGATGGGACCATATATAATTGAGAAAGTATACTATTATGAAGCTGTGGATATTAAAGACCCCAAAACGAGAAAAATGATTTATAAAGATTACTAATTGAAAAATGATTCATATATAAACGAGAAAGTATACTATATAATGGATTAAGACTGAAGCCTTATTTGGGAGACATAAAAATGATTTATAAAGAGGCTTACGAGTTGAGTCTACCTGATTAAAGACTTAATTAGGTCGAGCTGACGACGTTAAACCAAGCGCTTTGTGGGAGGCAACCCATAGTTATTTTTGTGTGTTTTTACATTTTTAATGTAAGGTTATGCCTCGGTCTTGACTAAATTTTATATAACTTTAGAAAATTGGATGCTAACAAGTCTTTATTGACTTAAGTAAAGATTATCTCGAAGTATATAAAGTTTAGACTTTGGATCACTCCATTTTGTATGTGAGTAAAAAGGAGATCAAGTTAACCTTCATTATGATTGTTTATAATTTGAGTTAATTTTAATTACCGAGTTTATATTGATCTTACCATTCTAATTTACCTATTTTTTAGATCGAAACTTTAAAATTTGACGTTAGGCGAAACGGAGTCGAACATAGTTCTGGCGCCTAGGCACCGAAATCCGGCGCCTAAGCACCAGAGTAGACTGTGTATCGATGGGTCCGGAGCATAGGCGCCAGTTTTGGCGCCTAAGCGCCACATTTACTGGGTCGTGTAAAAACCGAAAATTTTCAATTTTTCACACGATTTTCTCCTATAAACTACCCCAACTTCTTTCCCAATCCCTAAGCAATCATAGATACGACCTTTACACTTCATTCTTGAGGAGATAATAGAAGATTTTGAAGAAATAGAGAGAAGAAATCAAGGAGAAGAGGCTAGAGACAAGTGTTCTACGGATCCTCAACCTTTCTTCAATTGTTTTATTGCTGTTAGTTTGGAGAAGTTTTCGAGTAGCCTAGATAAGTTTGAAGCGGAATTCAAAAGTATTGGAGATCGCCTCCATAAGAGGTATCATCATCGAGCATCTGGAATGGCAGGTAAAGCTTCAATTTAATCATCTAGCAGCCTATCAAGATGCTCAAGTGGAGATGTATGCGAAGAACAAATGGATCGACGAGAAAACGACTGCGGATTTTCTAAGGGCGTTAGTGTTCTTCCCAAGTAGGCCGAGTAATCTTCATTGCGACGAGAGTGGAAATTTCAAATTTGAAGATTAGACAGTAAATGTGGTTAGATCAAGACTTTATCTAGTGTGTCGTTGCATCGATTTGATAAATCGAATGTGTTGTTTGTGTGTTTGTTTTATTGTTAAATGTGTGTTGTATTTGCTTTGAAATTGTGTTGTTTGATTGTTTGTTAAGACTTGAATCTTATTATTATACTTATCTGTAATGTATTGAGCCCGAAATTGAATATTATGAATGAAATTAGAAGAATTTGACTTAAACTAGTGTTGGATTGGTGGATTTAATTTATAATTTTTCAAAATTTTTGGAAAATATTTTGGGAGTTGGAAACTGAAGCAATACTCTTATATGAGTAATTGAAAGTTGAAGTTGTGAGTTTTGGTGGAAAATTAAAGTTTTAAAACGATTTTTGTGAAAGGCGAGTCTGGCGCCTAGGCGCCAGAGGTCGGCGCCTAGGCGCAGGTTCGGCCTGAACCAAAAATTTCATCTTCTTAAACCCCCATGCCATGGCCGACGCTTAAGCTCTCCTTCTTCCTCCATTTTCGCAAAAACTTATCCCATAGATCCATTTTGAGGCCAAATCATCATGTTCTTGAGCCCGAAATCACTCGATTTCTTCATCCCGAGGTCAGATCTACCTTCTAATCCATTTATTTTTTATTTCTACCATGGATTTTTCTATTTTTGCTAAAAATCAAAATTTTGGAGAAAAATTTTGATTTTTATAAAATTTTCCATGGATTTTTAAACTCATTTTAAGTTTCTCAAGCTTAAAAGAGTTTAGTTTATCTGATTCCTTAATTTATTTGTATTTTCTTTCACGTTTAGATGGCACCTAAATCTAAGCGCGGAAAAGAACGAGAAAATTTTGATCGCAGTAAGTTCGCTACTGCGGCAGCGCACTTTCGTTACCACGAATTTGCGACATCAAGGAAATTTATCTCGGAGCGCAGTTTTTACAGTCCTGGAGAGATGATCGAGAACACGATCGTTGCACACAACTGACAGCGATTCTGTTATTTCACTGCCGTTGTTGTTATTCCTGTTCTACGATGAATTTTACGCCAACTTTATGGAAGCGGGAGACTATGAAGTCTTCATTAGAGGTGTCGGAGTGGGATTCACTCCGGAGCGGATCAACATTTTCTACGGCCTACCACCTAATGCCGAGTGCTGCTATTCTGGTCTATCTCCATCTAAAGGAGATCTAGAGATGATCATTGCATATCTGACTGACGGCACTAGAGCTTGGAAGATCCGGAACGACAAACGGGTAAACTTTAAATCTTCTAAGCTGAATGGTATTTCAAAGGCCTGGCACTATTTTATTTCTGCTAGACTACTTCCTTCCAACCACCTGAGTGAAGTTACCAGAGATAGAGCTATCCTGAACTACTACATTCAGGGAAGGAAGTCGATTGATGTTGGCAGCATTATCTATGATTCTGTAGAATCAACTGCACGATCCAGCACTTCTGTGGGATTAGGATTCCCATCTTTGATATATTCTTTATGCGTGAGCGATGGAGTTATTGCTGATATTTCGAGGAGAAGTCGAAGACTACAAAGCCTATCAGGCGAGGAGAGTGTTAGTATTTATGATCGTCTTCGCGGGAAGAGATCTACTCGCTCCTTCTACTTCGTACCTACTCCGGTAGTGCTTCTACTTCTAGACCTTCTACTTCGCTACACCACCACCTAGTTTTTGGGAGACTATGGATGTGAGGTATTCAGAGCAACAGAATGTGTTACATTTAGCTCATTGTCGCATAGATACGATCGATGCAAAATTTGATCATCTTGCTGATTTTACCCATAGGAAGAGCAATTATGATGCTGATTATGATGAAGCTCTTGTTAGATTTCTGAAGGGAGAACAGTCTGCTGAGTTCCCTACTTGTTCTAGATTCACACCTTATGATCCTAAGAAGACTGAGGATTTTTCCTTTGGTGTCGATGATGATGATGATGATGAGGAGACTGCGAGTGATGATTAGATTGTCGAGATTATGTTCTTGTTTTATTTGTCTGTGTGTTAGACTTAGTAGTATGATTGGTTTATGTTTATTTGATGTTTTGTTGATGTTAGCTATACTGATGATTGTCGTACTATTTAGTTATTGATGTTGTTCTATTTCTGTTATTGTGATTAGTATAGTCGTTTAATTTAGCTACTGATATAAAAATTGAACCTGTTTACTTCTATATATGCTTCATTATTTCAGTGATATTCATAAAAAACATGTGTAAAAGTAAATTTTTCTTCGTAGATAGTTTTTACATACTTATAAAATTCCTTTTTAAATTATGCCTTTCTTTCTCTCATACTTTTAAATTTTTCATGATATACCAAAACATAAGTTTGGGAGAAGGGAAAATACATGCAAATTTAAATTTTATTTGTCCTTAAGTGCTAATATTTTCTTTAAAAAAATATTAACATAACATAAGGAATGAAAAATCTATTTAAGATCACTTAATTTTTTGAAATTATAAATAATTTAGTAGACTTAACCAAAATTTTAATAACTTTGATTGATTTTAAGAATAGAATTATTCAACTTAAAGAAGAGTAAGATTAAGAATTTTTTCTATTCATGGTAGAGATAATTGAATTTTAGAAGTATTAAGAAATCAAGAATTATAAGTTGAAAAAGAAAAAGATTGAAAGTCTTTTTGAAAACTATTCATGTTATAGTAATTAAGTGAAGATGTATTTGTTTGTAAATATAAGTTAAGGATAGTGAAGTTCTAAATCATTAACAGGCTATCCAGATACAGTAATCCTCATTGTGAAAAAAAAAAGACAGAGGAGATGCCTAATCAAAAATTTGTTTCACTAGAATTATTTTATAAGAAGAAAACTAATTACATATTTTACTTAATTTTTATGCATGCATCTTTATTAGAAAAGATTTTCATGAAGAACTTTTTCTTGTAAATAATTTATGTGATATTAATATAATAAACTATAATTATTTTCAAAGTGAATGAAAAATTTTGAAGTCTTACGATTTGGTAGTTAAATATTCTTTAAATTCTTAAAATTAAACTTAGTTAGTGAAATTTGGTTAATGATTTACTAAAGCCTTTATAAAATAAAAAATTACAAGGAATCTTAAATATTTACCTTTTATTCCAATTGTTATACATTTTATATAGTAAAAAGAGTTACTTAAGGATAAGTAATGTTTAAGTTTGGGGGATTTTTTATCCATGAAAAAATACCTATTTTTATGCCTTGATTTTTATTAAAATTTTAAGGATATTATGCTTTAATGAAAGGTATTTTTTTATGTTTTTGGATGCAGGTGATGTAAAAATGTTCAAAAAGAAAAAAAAGATGAAAAATGATGAAAAAGGAGCAAAAAGGAGCAAAAATGGAGACAAAATGCAAAATTGCCAAAATAATGGGTCTGACGCCTAGGCGCCAGCTCGATACCAAAACAGTTACGATTTTGGAACTACTTTAGATAGTTATTTTGATGGTTAGAGCGGTTATTGAACCTTCTAGAAGATTGGCAGTTATTCATGGATTATAGGACATGTGATACATTGTATCTAGACGCTTGGAAACGGTTTGGATCGCGAAGAGGTGCGAAGAACTGGACGCGGAGTCCGGCGCCTAGGCGCCGGACACGATTTCTAGAAGATTCATCGAACTTGGACACATTTTGAAGAGGTGCTTTAGTGCAACCCTTGAAGCTCTATAAATAGGAGGCCATTTCTACAGAAAAAGAGGCCCCCAATCAGAGAGATAATTTTAAATATAGGGCCACACTTTTAGTTTACTTTCCTTCATAAATTATTGAATTTATTTTATTTAGAGTTTGTATTGAAAGTTTGGAAGAGTTGGTGCTTTTGAAGTCAATTTCACTTTGGAGTCAGGAGGAATCAGAGGTTCTGTTGGAGAAACACTTGAGATAAGTATTTGTAATTTGATTCAAAGTTTTATTTATATATTTTGTTATTTAAATTTAATGTGTTCTGAGTAGTTGCTTTACTTTCTCCTTTCAATTATGAAAAGATAAATAAGATAATATAAAATTCGTTCGAGAATTAAAAACTAAATATGTTTAAATATTGTGATGATATTAATACCAGATCTTAATTTACTATTTAAATTGGCCATTTAAGTTGTTAAAATCTGTTGAAGAATTTTGAGACCTAGAAGGAGATGAATTCGTAACTAGTAGATATCACATGAATCCTTGGGTAGTCGAAGGCCTTGTGCGGGTTATTCAAGGTGAAGTGCAAATAAATAGGAAAATTTTATTTAATGGGCGTAGAATTAATAAGTTTTTAGAGTGACAGACTAAATTCTTTTAATTTGATTTATAGAAAGGGAACGGGTCACTAGTAGGGCCGACCATAGCCACCCTTGGACATCTAGTATTGTGAGCCTAGATTAACCCATTCTACTAACAATACATCCAGACTTGATCAATGGATTAGCTAATGTTCTTTATACTTATTGAGCGAAGGTAAAGAATAGGAATGCTTACATTTGTGCACAATACCATAAATTTATATTCTCCATGAATATTACATTATCTAAAAAGTCTTGGATTAATTGGAAGGAAGAAAGTTGTTTGCTTATTAATATTTACATCACTCATTATTTTAGTACTGTTTTATTTCTGCATTTAGTAAATTAAATATTAAATTTATAACTTGGGTCTTTATTTAAAAATCTATAAACCTCCTCGTGGGATCGATACTTGGGTCTTTATTTAAAGCCCTATATTACTTGAAACGATACGTATACTTGTGTAGTATCTCTAGTGTGTAAAATATTTTGCATAAAATTATATTTAGATACACTAGTCGCTATTATTATTTGGGTCAAAGTATTGGCTATAACATATTTTTGGAAGCATAAATTACTGCATTATTTCTGTCGGGTCACTCAACAAAGAAATTAATCTCTCACAGTGGTGGTAGCCCTGGTTAGTCATTAAGGAACTACTATAGATATTTATCTTACCAGTGGAATATCACTCAAATATTGTATTTCCTTATAGGTATATGTTACCTAAGCAAGAGAACATTGATTTCCACTATTTAATAATTTAAAAACCCTCAAACGTGTAACTATAATAGATGTTAGTCTTCAATCACCATAAAATTTAACTTATGTCTCCCCAAATACATTTATTTTAACAATATTTATATTACAATCAATAATAATCAAAATTTTAGACATCCAATTCATACTTAAAATCACCTCAAACTCCACTAAGGGTAACACAGTAAGTTGTGCCCCAATATTTTAATGTCAATCATAAGCTTCACTTCTCATGATTGATTAACTTCCAGAAAAGTTTCACTGTCATTCTAACTGATAATATCACAAGCATATTCACACTTGCCTCACAAAAGAAGATTTTGGATTAAAGGTAACCCTAATAGTTAAATATATCTTGCTACAAAATTAAATCTAGCCCATAGAGTAAGAAGAAGGGTGAGAAACTTGGTCTTAATGAGTTTCTTTGAGCAATAGTGTGTAATGAGCCTCACAGGAGTCATTTTGAATAGAGAATGTTAAGCAGAATTGAGCTAAAAAAATAATTTAAAAAAATGTCATAGTGAAATTTAATTTATTTTCTCGATGTCTTCTTTCCTAGTAACCCTTCATTTGTAGGAAGGATTGACATCGATATTACAAAGTTGGCCAATTAAGTACAATTATAAAGGGAATAACTAGTTTAATTCCTTGTAGGTAGTAGTGTAGTTACCAACTTAAGTCGATCGTCTGCTAATTGACAAAGAACTTCAAGTAAGATCTAAATTGAAGGAGAGTTCCCTTGTTGAGTTTTTCCAATGAGATTTTTAGTTTCCCTGAAAGTTTGCTAGACAAGATCAAGCTTACGAGCTCTTTGAAAAGTTGATTAGATTATTAAGCATACCCAGGTTGTATTCAACAGTTCAATATAAAGATGTAAATTTGAACAACTAGAGGTTTTCAATGAATTAAACATGTTCAAGTTCCAAGTTATAGCCAATCCATGCTATTTTAACCAATGATTTTTGTACTCATGATTACTTAGGTAAAAAACTTATTTCCTTCATTCATAAGTTGGACTTCTACAGAGCCAAACAAACGTTTTACAAATACCCCCTAGACTTCTTCTATATTTCTTATTTACAATTAGACCCCTCACAATAAGATATAAATCGCAACACTCCCCCTCAAGATGGGTAAAAGATATCCACAAAGCCCATCTTATCACATAATCTAGACAAATCTAATGAACTAAGTTCCTTCAGTTAGGTAATCAGCCACTTTCTCTCCAGTGGCTACATGACTTGGCTCCACTCACCCATTATTCAACTTTCCTTGGTAAATAATCTATCAATCTGTACATGTTTGGTTCTGTCGTGTAGCACCAGTGCTGACCTCACTTTTGTGAGAAATCATTTTTGATTCATTTTGAGAAAGGAAGTCTACCAATATTGACCTCCTAAATCTTATCAAGGGTCACTAAACCCTAAACTCTAGGGTAAAACCCTAATGAAGCCATTTTATTCCAAATCTTTATGACATCCGAAAATGAGTGGTAACTCCTAAACAACGACATCGACAAACATTCTGACATCCACAATGACACGAGAGAATTGACGGCACCGGCGGCGACGAGCCGATCCCAGAGGGCCATCAACCAGGTTGTTGGCAATGCTGATTGTTGAATTATTATCACACTAAAACTTCATTTGAGTTTCTTGAACAACCTTGAGCTTGAACAACAAAGCTCTCAACCACATCATCTAGACAACTCTTAAGGCCATGGCTTTATACTCTGCCTCGGTTGTTGACCTCACTACTACAAATTGTTTCTTACTCTTCCAAGAGACCATGTTACACCTTACAAACTTGCAGTATCTTGAGGTATATCTTCTGTCATCTACATAATTTGCACAGTCAGCATCACGATAGCCCTCAATGTTTACATGATCATTCTTTCTGAAGATAAACCCTTTCCTTGGTGCACTCTTCGGGTGCTTCAAAATTTGATACGGTGCATCCATATGACCCTTCATTGGATCATGCATATAGTGGCTCACCACGCTCACTACAAATGAGATGTAGGGACACATGTGACTTAGATAGATCAGATGACCCACCAATCTGTGGTATCTCTCATGATTAACTGGCTCTCCCGCCTTTGCACTCACCTTGGCGTTTGATCAAATGTGGAGACTGCAAGCTTGCATCCCAACATCTCTGTTTTTGTGAGGAGATATAATACATAATTTCTCTAAGATAAGATCATATAATCTGATCAATGAGCCAACTTAATCCCAAGAAAGTATCTGAGTTATCCCAGATCCTTCACCTTACATTCTTTGCTCAATATAATATTTAGTTGAGCAATCTCTGCCTCATAATCACTAGTGATAATCATGTCATCAACGTACACAACAAGCATAGTTATGTGACCACCATTTTAATGAAAGAATATTGTATGGTCGACATTGATCGACTAATGTCCCATGCCCACATAGTTTTTTTTGAACATGTTAAACCAAACTCAAGGAGACTGCTTCAAGTTGGTGGATTGTCCTGAGCCTGCACACCATGCCCATTATCTGGCCTGTATTGAATCCTGGTGGTATCTCCATATACACCTCCTACAATAACTAACCATGAAGAAAAACATCCATCACATCAAGTTAGTTTAACCTCCGCCTACCATTCATAACCAGAGAAACTAGTGTTTTCACTGTGGACATCATTACTACTAGTACAAAAATCTCATCATATCAATTTCGTATATCTGATTGTGCCCTTTCACCACCAATTGTGCCTTATAATGCTCCATTTTCTCTTCTAGATTTTATTTTATTGTGAAAATCCACTCGCACCTAATTGCCTTTTTTCCCTACAGTACTATCTTCCATATCTTATTCTTGTGAAGAGTACAAAGTTCCTCCAGCATGACAACATATCAACCCTTCACTTTGTATTTTTCTTAACTACCTGCCAACACTTGAGTATAACGATAGTGTCTAAAGACGTAATGAATGGACCATGTACAAATGATATTCTAGAGTATGAGACAAACTGAGCAATTTCATGTGAGAAACCAAAAACAATAAGGAGAATATTGATTGGAAGAATGACCCAAATTACTGTGAGAGGTCCTTTTTAAAGTAATGAGAGGAGAAGGGGGAGGAATCCTATCACCAAGGTAATTAGATTCTGAAGTGGAAGATAAGTGTCTCAGGAGTCGGGGTAGACCGGGACAAGGGACTTGATTGCACAAGTGGCACAACAAGCACTATTTGTGGACTTGATGGCACGAGTGGCATGATAGGCACTTTTCCCTCAGTATACCGTGTCCTCCTTATAGACACTTTCAGCTCCTTTTGAGCTTGAATCCCTCCACATTCTTGTTAATTTTCCTCATTTTTTAGCTTTTCTTCAGTTGATCCTTCCCATACAACAGGGCAATGCATCATTTCTACATGCACCAATCCCTGACCATCACTACTCTCGCCCTGAGGCCTCATACTTCCAATATTTGATGAGTCAACAAAAGGGGAGGTCAACTCCATGGTGTAATATGGTTAAAACTCTATAAAGGACACATTCAAACTCACACACAGTCTCTTCTCTATCGGACGCCAACAAAAATACCCCTCTTGGGTAGCAGAATAATTAACGAAAGTACACTTCATAAATGTTGGATCTAGTTTCTCTATTAACGGTTTATTATCCTTTACGAAACATACGTGTTGACCTCATTTTTGATGAGGTCTTTTCTCTTCTCTCTCCTTAGTACTTAGGATCTAGCCTTAGGCTTTCCCTTTGACTATCCTAGAGGATTAGAGATGACACCCACCATTTAGAAATTTAAACACCTCTTAACTCCCTGTAAACCCCATAAGTTTGATTGTAAACCCCCAAGCCACTTGGAGGGTTCAAATCAAATGTGGAGGTTTAAAGGATGAGTTCCCTATAGGACTCTTTAGTCTTAGGACTACCCTGGGTGGCCTGGTCTGGTGAGGGTTGACCTGCACACATTACACTTTCACACACATTCCAAATCCTAAAACCATTCATACCTAATTTGACTTCCTGACTCATGTAGGTAATTCATATGGATGGACCTTAACCCCTGTGCCCTCGGCTAAGAGGTTAGGAACAACATAGTGAATGCCTCAAATGAGTCCTCTCATGGCTCTTATCGGCTTGATATGGCTTCATGGCTTAACCAAAATGATTCCGTTCTACTCACATTCAATCAATCTTCATTTTTCCAAAATTTCAATTTTTGACCCCCGGGGCCCTACACCCACTAAACCTACCAAATACCCTTGAAAATATCCAAAATTTCCCAAATTACCCAAAATTCCTCAAAACAAATCCTAAACATTTCCTCACCATTCAAATTGATCACCCTTAGCCAAATATACCAAACTTTCCAAAAATACCCCCAACTTTCCAAAAATACCCACAATGCCCTTCTTAGCCCAAAAATCCAAAAATTCAGAAAATTCCCAAAAAATTGCAATAAATCCCAAATATTCCCAATTTCATTTTGTTCAACTATACCATAAGCCAATTTTGTCAATTTAACCCACTTTTACCAAAACCCCCAATTTGATCCATTTTAAATCTAAAGTGAGCCCAATGTCAAACCAAACCACCCCAATTGACCTCAATTTTGGTCAAATTCAATTATAAACTTCAATTACATATCCCTAATATCAATATAGACCAAATCCAAGCCCAACTTGATTAACATTTGTATCCAATTTCAATTTGAAGCCTAAATCCCCTAAATTGGCCTAAACCCAAACCTAACCCAAATAGGCCCATATCCCAAAATCAAAGCCCAACCAAAGTTGAAAACTCTTTATAACACTCCCCTAAACATTTCTCAACATTAATTTTACATCAAATCCAACCTTAAACTAACATTAACCCAAGCTAGCCAAAGTTAGCCCATTTTGACCCATTTTGGGCCCCATTACCAGAAAGGCCCAAATTAATCCTATTTCAATTCCAAATGACACCAAACCTTCTCAAAATCACTCATGCCACACTCCTAAACTAAACCTAACATTTTTTTAGCCCAATCTTTCACAAAATCTCCATCCACCAATTTGTTTTCAAACTTAAAAGCCCACTTCCATAAAGCCTTTAAAAGCCCACTTTCCATCAAATTCAAAAGCCCAAAATCCATCCCCAAGCCCACATGAAACCTTTTCTTCATCATTCCTTTGATAATCCTATTTGACCAAAGTCTTAAACCATCATAAAATCAACCCATTTGTAGCATCATGACAAATCCCATCAAAGGAATCCAAAGTTTTCAAAATTCAAAATAACCTTTTTCCATGCAAGTGAGCCAACCTTTTCCCAAGCCATGAGCAAGCAAAATGAAGCCATGGAGCCATGCATAAGCCATGTGCAGGCCATGGGGATCCCTTTCCACCTCACCATGCCACTTATGGCAAGAAGAGGGGAGCCTTTCCTAAGCCTTCACTAAACCTTTTTTAACCCCATCAATGATACACTTTAACCAAAATTGGCCACCTCACATTGGATGGGGACTTCCCCACACATGTGAGGCTGACCCAAATGATCTCACACCAGCCCAAATCAAGCCTTGGTGAGTGAACCAAGCCAAAACCATGAATTGACCCAAATTGGACCAAAAATGCTCCTTACACCCATGCCATTTAAATCCTTGACTTTACACATGGCAATCCTAAATTGATTGCACCAAAATCAAACTCTGACCTCCCCTCCACCTAAGCACATATTTTGAACCCACTAGTCAACCCCCATGGCCACCCAAAGCTCCACAATAACCTTCCTTATTTAAACCCCACCTCTATGGCCAAGAGGAGGAGATGAAAGATTACCTTGGGGAGACCATGCCAGATTATTCCCAAAGCTTCTCCAAGCATTTCTAAGCTCAATCAAACCATTTCCAATTGAGGCCTCACCTCTCGGACGAAGGTATCAAATTTTTTCTCCTCCAACCGAGCTTATTTTAAATTTATGTAAATATTCACAAGCTTTAAGTATATCATCACCATATAGATGTGTGCTAATAGATTAGACGATCATTTAAAAAAAAAATTCAT
The DNA here is from genome assembly GCA_022702705.1 of Papilionanthe hookeriana x Papilionanthe teres. Lineage (NCBI taxonomy): Eukaryota > Viridiplantae > Streptophyta > Magnoliopsida > Asparagales > Orchidaceae > Papilionanthe > Papilionanthe hookeriana x Papilionanthe teres. The sequence continues at coordinate 67,623,998 of CM040435.1, read as the reverse complement.
TCAATTTCGTTGAAAAACGAGTGAGATATCAAGGTTTGAAGGTGGACGGTTTTGGGTGAATAGCACTAGGAGAGAGGAGCAGCAGCCGTCCGATCAGGCGTGTATCTGACGGACGACCCGGATGCAGTCGAACGGATCTTCATCCGTGAACAGGCGCCATACCGAACCACACTGGCCAATAGGAGAGCGACACGTGGATTGAGCGGGAAATGGATTTTTTGGATTTATTTTTTACACAAAACTTCAAAAAATCATAACTTTGTTTAGAAAACTCCAAAAAATAAAATAAAAATACACACTTGTTCATGAAAACGAGGAGAATAATGTGAAAGTAATTTTATTTTTATTTAAGGCATATTTTATTTTTAATTAATTAAATAGTGTTTTCAATATTTTAATTCTTCATGCATGTAGGAGCTTCACCATAACTTGAAATTTTTATATGTTATTCTATGTATAATGGTTGATCTTTTTTTATTTTTGTAAAGTTAGGAAAGATTTCCATGATGAGATATCTATTTTTCAATATTATTCTTCAGTTTCCTATAATAATTATAAAAATTACCATGTTACGTAGAAAAATCTAGAAAAATTAGAGTATGTTCCTTTCGACTCGGAGAAACATTAGAAAATTATCTCATGATTTATTTCAATCAAACAAACTCTAATTTGGCCAAAACCTTAAAATAGAATTTTAATTAATTATGATTAACCACACATCAAAATAACTTAAAAATAATTCTCCACTGAACTTTAGGATCAGAGGAACCTCATATAAAAATTTGATATCAATTGGAAATGTTTAGCCCCACTAAATGAATTAATTAAGTCACATAACCAAAATTAAACTTTAAAAATTGATAACTACAAAAATGCATTTCAAAAATTCACCAAATTGGTTTTGTGGGCTCTCTGATATCAGAGAAGTCTATAAAAATTAAAATTGGAATTTTCTAAAATTTTGTATTTTTAATCATATTTTAATATTTTAAATAATTAAAAAATAATAAAAATCATAAAAATATTAAAAATCATAAAAATGTCATATTTTGACTCCTAATCACTTAGGAACAAACCAAATATTTTTCCCAAGTCTCAAAGTAAAGATATTGAATTTTAAATGCTTAAAATAACTTTTAATATTAAAAAATGTATTTTCCAACCTTTTCACTAAATTAATTCCAATAAATCAAAGAAAAATCAGAAAATTATAAAATTTGTTTCTCTGAACTCCTTGAGGTCCGAGAGATTTAAGAAAAGTTTAAAATCCATTTTTCAACTTTAATTTTATTTTATAATTAATTAATACTCTAAAATTCAAAATAATTATAATAAATAAAATATAATTTAAAAAATCACCAAAATTGGTCCAAGTGATCCTCTGGTCATTAGGAACATCCCATAATTTTCTACGGTCATATTGTTGAATTTTCCTTGAAATCCCTTATTTTTCACTAAAAATAATTATATAAATAAATTAAATTCAAAAAAATCACATTTTCTCCTCTAATGTCTTAATTGACATGTGAGTGAAGTGACATAAAAATTTCAAATTTATTTAAACTCAATTTAATGAGTTATGAAATAAATAAGCTTAAAAGGGCATAAAGGTAATTAAAGAATTTAAACTCCTTAATTAAAATTTTAGGTTTACTTAAAATGGAGGGTAAAATATTTGATTTTATCTTTCTTGGATGATTGAAACTTTGGGAAATTTAAAAGGGTAGGAACCCATTAATCACTTCTAATAAAAAATGAAACTTTGATTATTTAAACAATTTATATTTTTGGAAGAATAATAAAAATTTGAATTATTAAAAATAAGAATATAACTTAAGAGGATATTAATCCTTTAATAAAAAAAATCCCTAAATAAATCACTTCAACAATATTTAACTTTTAATTAAGATTAAAATGATAATCCAAACTAAGTAAATTAAAAATTAAAAATAAATAAATAACCCTTAAATTAAAGAAAAAAATTTCAAAATATTAAATAGTTTAATAATTAAATTAAATTAAATTAAATTAAATTAAGTAAAAATTAAATTAAAATTAAAATTAAATTAAATTAACATTTTAACAATTAAGTTAAGCTAAATTAAAAAAATATTTAAATTAAATTAAATTAAATTAAATTAAATCAAATTTAAATTAAATTAAGTTAACATCATTCAATAATAAAAGTAAAACAAATTTAAAAATATTAAGATCACCTAAAGTATAAAGATTTAAACCAAAAAATAATTTGAACACTATTCCAAACTTAAAATTATTAGTTAGAACCTCATAATTAAACTAAATCACTTTAAACCATTAACTTAAACTTTAAATTAAGAATGATTAAAATTCTCAAAAAACCAACTTGCCTTTAAAGGCTTTAATTTTTATAACTCTTAAATAGAGTATTAAGTGAGATGTCACTTCATTCATCAGGTAATCAAATACCCAAGTTCACTGAGCAAGAGACAAAGCTTAACTAAACTCCTGGATGACTGATTCACCTGTGCAACTAAATTTACTTGGACTCAAAATAATCTCAGAAGTATTGAAAAGATGTTTAGGACTCGTCCTAAGCACTTCCTCAATATGACGGGATGTTTTAGAAGAACAATTGAATTTAATTGTTCTTTGATGAAGAAAATCATCCTTAAACAAAACACAAGAACCTAGACGTCATAGGAGATGACTAGTTATAGAACTAGGGTCTTGGTAGACAACCAAAACCTGTCCCTTAGCTTTACCTAGGTATTTGTTGAAATATTTAAATGCCTTAACATGTATTTCAAGTGCAGCTTGGAATGATGGGAAGACCCTTCAGGTACGCTTTTATTATGTTGCAATTTATTTTTATGCAATTTTCTTACATGCACTGTGTTTACCCTTCTTGCATGTTAAACAAGACTGTTGCATGAAAACCAAAAACTTTAGGGTAGTCCCTAAACTGAAACCAAAACTAAATTAAAAATCACCACAAGATAAAATTCACCACTGCAACATTCAAAATATAAAACAACTCAAAATTTAATCACAAACAGAACAACAAAACTACAATTATAACTAAATTAAAACGTCTCGTTGAATGATCGGGAATACCTCGGATGATGTAACCCACATGTTGCTAACGGGATTTCCCATGGTGCTAAATGAAAGTGTGGAACTCATTCGAGTTGAGTTTAGCAAATTCATCCGGACTAAGTGAATTCGATGAAATTAACGGTGTCGGGATGACGAAACGAGTGGGATCTTAATCGGTTACGTTTAAACAACTTTAAGATTTGTTTTAATTAAAATATTAAAAATATTTGGACTTTAAGATTTCTAAACCAAAACACTTCTCTCATCTCTTGATTTTCACCTTCTAAAACAAAACCTCTGCAACAACAAGGAGCTCGGAGCATGGTGGGCAGCACGGCCATCGTCATCAGCAAAACTCGGATCTACACCAGCTAAACCTTTCTTAGAATTAAATAACCAAACCATAGGACTTCGAGGTAGTTTGCCTAGTGCAACATAAATCCTCAACTCTTCGTTAGGCATTTGCATGATCATGTCATATAAATTAAGCCCTAACTAGTCTTAGGACTCCGAGGTAGTCGTTCGGTACGACATAAACCCTCATATCTTCCAGGCTATTTGTGTGATTATGTCATACAAATATAAGACCTAAATAAATAAAATTGGCAGGATTGAAACATTAAATAAACTCCCAAATCTAAACCAAACAATCAGATTATTTGGGAAGTTGCCAAGATTCTTCTGGGATCCTCAACTTCTCCTACTTCTCTTCCATCGGACTCTTGAAATAAACTGTTCCAAATTTGAGCTAATCTCTTTTGAAATTCCAAAATTCAATCCTTTGAAACCTTAAACTCTGAAATTCTTGAGAGCAAAACCATTGATCATTATCGAGAGTTTTCTTAAATGATTCCCGTCATTTAAGATGTAATTAACTATAGGGGCTTGCCCTTATAGGGAACTTTAAGAACCTGAGTAATATAAACCCCGCTTAATTCATTTATATTAAGTAGGGAACTCGTCGGCTTATGAAATTGGTTCGCAGACCAAACGGATGTCACAAATATTCTAGTTTATTTAACCGAGCCCCATCATCAAGCAGTGTGTCTATTCGTCGGGATAGATATACGGTTTGTGGTGCGGTGCTCGTTTATATAAACTATTTGGGATGTGAGATCAGTTTGATTTAATATCTTAAAATTTTCAAACTTAAAATTATTTTCAAAATCAAATACTACTTTCTAAACCATATGTATATATTTAAATTAAATTTAAAAATCTAAAATTCGCCGACAACTTCTGAAGGCGACCCCTTTTCTAAAATACAACACAAACCTAAAAATATGCCGACAACTTCTGGCGACTCCGCTGGGGACTAGTTCCTCTCTCCATTTTGATTAGATGGTTTTGCTTTCATAAATCAATAGTGAGTCCATATCCCTAGTGGACCAAAACTATCATTCTTCCGTTGGCATACTACGTTCGTTTCTATCTTAAACGGGTATAACCAACTTCTCTCGGATTTAGGAGCCACTGTTTAGACACCCCTAAACATAGAGGTTCCGAAATCCTTTTACCTCTTTTCTGAGGTGGGGTTGACCCCCAATAGGTGTTAGCTTAGGAGCGGTCCTTCGGATTGAGAAGTCTTACGAGGCTTTCTCTTCCCTTCCAATTCTGAATCGAATCCTTTACCTTTTCTATACCTTTAAACATTTCGTTCCTAACAAATAAATCCTCTAATAAACGACCCTTTTAATAAACAAATTCTTTTAAATCATAAATACATTAAAATAAATGAAAATGTGTTCGGACTCTTTCATTTTCGTCCTAAGTTTTACGACAAAAGGAAGCATAATTCAGGACTAATACTCAGAATCTACCCGCGTAAAATGATCGCGCCTAAAGTTAATTTTCTCTTTCACCAATGGAATGGACTTCGCCGTCTATAAGGATGAGCTGCCTGACAATGGGATCATCCGTTTTGGACAAGGATTCGACAATACAGGTATCAAGTTCGCTGACTTCACTCTCTTCGCACTAATGGACAAAGTGCCAGAAACTGAAGAGCCCGTAATTGAGTTCAACTTAAAGTCGGCTCAAGAATTCCCTCCCCTGTAAAGGGTTCTAGCTGAAAGAAGTACTGATGTTCATAGGAGGACTGTTGTCTCTACCCCCACCGGTCTAGTCATCTTTGCACCTACCCCGGCTTCTGCCAAACTAAAGGGGAAGGAAATCCAAGTCTGTGATGAGCCTGCCACCGTGGAGGGTACAAATTTTGATACAATACCGTCTGTTTTTGAGATTGGGTCCAGTTCAAGAGTTGCACCCCTAACTCGGACTCAAAGGAGAAATAGAAGCAGAAAGATCGCCAAGATCGAGAAAGCCAAAGCCGTTGAAGTTGCTTTTCAGAAGAAATTCCGAGGAAAGAGAAGAACCGCTCGAGTATATACCTCTGTTGGAAGGGAGTAGGTTTCACCCCCTCTCTGCTGCATCAGATGAAGAAGATGTCCGAAGGATTGCCGCTACACTACCCCGACCAGCATACTATAGTAACTGCAAAAGAAAAAGGGTTAAGACTGCGTCATTTGCTCGACTACAAGCTATGATAGAAAAATTGGCAAAGAAAGAAAGATGCCCTGTGTCAGAAATCCTAAGAAGAATAGGATGAGTGCCAGCTAGATCTCGCCTTGGACCGCGAGTAGAGCCTGTCACGGCCGTGGAGAAGCCAAGGAAGAAAATGAGAGCAAGTTCACCTGTTGTTGTATTGGGCCATCATATTAGGGAGGACACTACCTACCAACATATAGCCGACAGACCTTCCGGTCCTAGGCCTTCTACTGCAAGAAGGATGGTGTGACGACCTATTATTACCGAGCTGAGACCAACACAACGCCCTGAGAAGAAAAGTCTCGTCAAAGAGCCTGAATCAGAAGGAAGTACTACTGCGATAAAAGAAACTCCCGGAAAAGAAGTTCAACAACCATCGCACGACAATCACGAGACAGTCTGGAAGAGACCCCTAGAGGATGTTATAGGAAAGCTAAGGACGGATATCCGCCGGTTGGCAAAAGAAAGAGGAGAAAAGTTGGAAAATGAAGTTGACTCATCAGAGTTTATGGATGAGGAGTATGCCGAGATCAACATGGTTGAGACACGAGCATCGTTAGCTTCGCAAGGTGGTCAGGCAGCTGCGGAAAGAGATGAACCGGAAGTGATGAGAGCACAGCTTCGGGAAAGAGATGACACAATTTCCCAGATGGCAAAAAGGATGGAAGAGATGGCTGCTACTTTAGCCACTCTCCAGAGTCAGGTACAACCTCAGAAAGAAACACCTCCAGAGATCATCCATATTGTAGATGGAGGAAAAGAGATCACATCCGTCAATGGAGACGAGCAACCAAAGAAGGATTCTGCACAGAGCATGATTCCCGAAAAGGACATTAAAAACATAGTAGAACAGCAGGTGCGAGAAGCTTTAGCACAATCCAAGAGTGGAGCATCTATTCAGATGGGTAGACCTTACCCCGAAGAGTTCGATGCAGTCTAATACCCGAAAGGCTTCGTACCACCACTGTTTAAGACTTTTGATGGAACTGGAAACCCCCGGCAGCATGTCGCACATTTTCGTGCTAGTTGTTGCAATGCCGGTGGGAGTGACGCCTTACTCTTTCGTCAGTTCGTCAGCAGTTTGTCAGGGATTACCTTCGACTGGTACGCAGAATTGCCAAATGGTTCAGTTAAGACCTTTGCAGAGTTAGAAAACCTTTTCATTAAGTGGTTTGCCGGGGCTCGGCACCACATCACCATCGGTGATCTAGTGGTGGAACACCAGAAACCGAACGAAACTTTAGTGGATTACATACTTCGATGAAGAAATTTAAGCATGAAGTGTGAACCACAACTTTAGGAACAGCATGCAGTCGGCATCTTGCTTAAGAGTATCCGTGGCCCGATAGCACTTCTCCTTAAAGGATTTACAATCAAGACTTTCGAGAAGTTGCTTAGCAAGGCCGGGAGCTTGCAAGAAGAGGCAAAGCAGCTAAGTTTCGTGGACAAGACCGATAAACATAAGCCCGTAAAAGCATTCAAAAAGAAGTTCGGAATCATCGCGGTAGTAGATAAGGGCAAGCAGCAAGTACAGATACAGCCAGAGCGGCCACAGCCTAGCTATCAACCACCGCAGCATGCTTACCAACAACCTCAGCAGGGTTATCAACAACCTCGACCGAGCTATCAGTCGCCTCAGCATTATGAGCAACCGCCTCTTTCACAGCATACCCTGAAAGATTTTCTGAACAAGGAATATCCATTCAAAACTGAAGCAGTAGCGAAAATGTTCCGTAGTTTAATGAAGACACTAGATTTCCAGCTACCAGAGCCCAAAAGGCCGGAAGAAGTCAATAAGAAAGATCATCCAAACTATTACCCTTACCACCGGATGCTCGAGCATAAGATAGAGGATTGCATCACTTTCAAGAGTTGGCTTGACAACAATCTCCGGAAAGGGAACATAACGATCCCAAAGGAAAACATGAAGGAACCCCAAAAGGGACGTTCCGTCAATGTTATTTTAACGGATCCCATTGTTCCAATAGACCCCTACACAACGCAGGATGGATGGAGTACCGTCTGGACAAACTCTTCATAGAAAATCTTACATCACATCCAAAACGCTTCGGTACGTGCTTCAACTCGAAGTTTGAAACCTGCCGAGCCGGCATTATCACTTGCGATTGAAGAACCGCCCCAGAAGGAAGAGAAGATTGTAGAAGAGAAGAAAACTGAGGCTCGGGCATAAGATAGAGGATTGCATCACTTTCAAGAGTTGGCTTGACAACAATCTCCGGAAAGGGAACATAACGATCCCGAAGAAAAACATGAAGGAACCCCAAAAGGGAGGTTCCGTCAATGTTATTTCAACGGATCCCATTGCTTCGATAGACCCCTACACAACCCAGGATGGATGGAGTTCCGTCTAGACAAAGTCTTCATAGAAAATCTTACATCACATCCAAAACGCTTCGGTGCGTGCTTCAACTCGAAGTTTGAAACCAACCGAGCCGGCACTATCACTTGCAATTGAAGAACCGCCCCAGAAGGAAGAGAAGATCGTAGAAGAGAAGAAAACTGAGGCTCCAAAGGTAGACTAGGGGCTGCTTATCCTAGGATGGTTGTTTCCGATTCGGGGAAGAAATCCCTCAAACCTCTGACTCTGTATGATTATTTGCTCGCCCCGATAGGATCTTATAATTATAAGAGTTTTGGCGTTGGCTACGTTTTGACTATTTCTAACGATTATGTAACTAACGAAAATCAACCTAATTCGGATCTCGATTCTGATATAAATAACGATTCTCAAATCATACTAAACCTCGATGACCACGATGAAGAAGATGCTCACAAAGGAGGCTACGAGAGCTCAACAAGTAACGAGTCTATTTGCGAATTTCGAGGAGCTCCAATCGCGATAGAATTAGAGTCATCAGATTCTGAAGCAACGCCAAAAGAGCCAGACATTCCAATTCAAGAGGATGCACCGGCAGATTCAACACCATATTCAGAAGAAGTAACTGAAGTCAATTTAAGAAGTGGAAAAATTCTACCCCCAAGAATGGGTCCAAAGGATAAAGGAAAGCAGGTGGTTGCTCAGGAAGAGCCAACCCCAGCAGAGGAACTGTCCATTCAGGAAGAAAATGAAGAATATGGTAATAAAGTGGACTATAATGTGCTAGCACATCTTAGGAAGCTACCAGCCAAACTAAGCATATACGACGCTCTGATACTGTCAAAGGAGATGAGAGAAGCTCTGATCAAGGCTCTACTTGATCCAGAGATTTGTTTAGCTCAAATGACCGGTAATTCCTTCGACGAGGTTTGCTCGTTAAAAGAACATTGAGATGTTACCTTCACGGACAATGATTTACTACTCGGAATGACTGATCACAATCGACCGTTGTACATTTCAGTCACTATTGGAAAGTTTACGCTCTCCAGGGTGTTGGTTGATCCGGGAGCATCATTCAACATAATGAGCCTTCGAACGTTAGCATATTTAGAAATTGATGCTCGCGACCTCGAAGCAGACAAGATGTTATTAAGAGGGTTCAATCAGAAAGGAGAAAGAGCACTTGGATCGATAACACTATTAATGAAGAACAGTGATTTGGCGAAGACAACCGCAAAATTCCACATAATTGATTCTGAGACATCGTTCAACGCTCTACTGGGTCGGCCATGGATCCATGAAAACCGGATGGTACCGTCGTCTCTGCACCAGTGCATAAAGTATTACGATGGAGGAGAACAGTGTATCAAAGGTGACTTGCAACCATTCTCCGTACACGAGATCGAAATTCATGAAGTTGCAGCCTACTACGTGCCTCCAAAGAAAATAATCTTTTCCAGAAACGTCATACCAAATGAAGCAAAAGAAGTGCAAGATGATAAAGAGCCTGAAATTCTAGTCCAACAGTTACTCACTACTCACTTACGACGAGATGGTGAAGGTTTCTCCAGAACTCACACCCGAGGTCGAGGCCGGGGACGAGGTCGTGGAAGAGACGTTGGAACAGTTGGACAGAAGAAACCAGTCATCAACGTTGATTGGGAGACCGCTCCGAAGAAGAGGAAATCAAGAAAGAGGCAAGCAATCGATGAATCAAAAGAAACCCCAATTCAAGATCTCTCTCGAAGATGAAAGGAATGAAGAATACAAATCAATGTACGAGAAGATGACCCGACCCGCAATAACACAGTAATATTCGCTTCCAAAAGATGGCCAAAAACTTGACCCAATTTATAAATAACGGCTAGTGTATAAATCAAAATGTTGTAAAATTTTAGAAAATAATTTACACACTAGGGGTACGACGCAAGTATACATATCGTTTCAAGTAATATAGAGTTTTCTTTTATAACTCCAGTATCGATCCCACAGAGAAGCGATGTAAGAAATCCTTTAAGCTAATTCCAGTCTATTTCTATAAGGCCTAAATTCGGAATGTCGATTAAAATGAGTTTTCTAATAACTAATCCTAAATTAAATTCTAAAATAAAAAGATAACTTATGGATAAATTGGTTTGGAGAAATTCGAGATATTAAAAATTACCTTTCTCTTGCAATTACATAGATAATGTGTAAGAGAAATGTGCTTATAATTAATGTAGTAGTGCCAAATAGAAGCATTCCTATTCTTTACCCTTTGGTCTAGGCATAAAGAACATTGGCTAATCTATAGATCAGTTCAGGATGTTTTATAAGTAGAATGAGTTAATCTAGGCTCACACTACTAGATGTCCAAGGGTAGCTATGGTCGGCCCTACCGATGACCCGTTCCTTTCTATAGATCAAATTATTAGAATTTAGTCTGTTACTCTAAAAACTAATCAATTATGTGCCCAATAAATAATATCTTCCTATTTATTTGCACTTCACTTTGAATAACCCGCACAAGGCCTTCGACTACCCAAGGATTCATGTGATATCTACTAGTTAAGAATTCATCTCCTTCTAGGTCTCAGAATTCTTCAACAGGTTTTAACAATACAAGTGATCAATTTGTAAAGTAAATGAAGATCCGGTATGAATATTATCACCATAATTTAATAAGAGAATATCTAAGCAAATCTTAATTCCTAAACATGCATCTATTTCATTACAAAACAAAAGTAAATGAAAATAATGGCATAAGAAGTAAAAGGGTTGATAGAATTATGTAATAATTTAAGTGCCAACAAGGAACTTATTTCATTATTATTCTATTATATTTATGCAACTATCCGTACACTAGAAGCATCTAATAGATAATTCTATCATAAAAATGATTTTCCTACGCATGCCACTACTTCATATTAAAAGAAAGAGTAAAGGAAATCACTTACGTAACATGGATAATTCACGACAATAAACTTGGTTTAAAACAAAGAAAATCTACTAGAAAATGTTTACAACAAATACAAAGAAATGAAGAACACAATACTTAGCTTTTCCTCTGAAAGAAAGAAGAAATTCTCTTCACCAAAGTTTCTCACCGATCCATGCGCCGCTCGTACATCCCTTACATAAATATCTCAAAATTTCTCACCAATCTCTCCATAAGATATAGAAATCTACATCTTCATGACTCTAAAATTACTAAAATGACTAAGGGGAAAGAGAGAGACTATAGGGTGCGATTTTCTCTGAAGGAGTGGACTCCTATTTATAGGCTCCAAGGGTTGCCTTGAGGCACCTCTTCAAAATGTGTCCAAATTCAATGAATCTTCTAGAAGGTGTCTCTGGCGCCTAGGTGCCGGACTCCGTTGACCAAGTCTTCGCACCCGTTCACTTTGGGTCGCACCTCTTCGAGATTAAAACCATTCCAATGTGTCCAGATACATTGTATCACATGTCTTATGTATTAGGAATAACTTCCAGGCTTCTAGAAGGCCTAGAAACTGCTTAACACCGTCAAAATAACTCCCAAAGTCGTCAAAAATCCTTCACATAACCGTTTCTGGATGATTCTGGCGCCTAGGCGCCGTTTTCTCGTCGCCATTGGCGCCTAGGCGCCACCCTGTGCGCAGCTCCACCATTTTGCACCGTTTGGCTCTGTTTCAACTCCGTTTCGCCCCATTTCAGTTGTGTTGCATTCCTTACATCTTTACCTACAAGATAGACATAAAAACAACATTTCTCAAAAGTATAATTTTATCCAAAACATGTGAGAAATATGAAAGATAGTAAGCATAAAAAGACATATTGATATGTGCTAAGTCAGAAGTTTCTTTCTTGCTCATTTTGGCTTAAAATTGCATAGTTTTTGCTTCATTTTCTCTAAAATCATATTTATATACTTGAAAACAAAAATATGCAAAATTACTTTCTTTATAGTTTAATATCTTTAAAAATATGCATAAAGTGAGCATGAAATGAACACTAAAAATAGGTACTTCTTTTTCATGGATCAAAATCCCCCAAACTTAAACGTTACTTGTCCTCAAGAAACACTATAATCATTAAAAACCAAATAAGCAAATCATGTGTATGAGTTTCTTTAGGAGTTTCTAAAATTTTATTCTAGAAATATAGTAGTCCAATTTAGAAAAAATTTTAGTAAATGAGACCAATTTAAATTTTAGAAATCTCTTAGATGAAAGAGTATGAAAATATGTGTTGCTATCTAATTCAGAAATGCTTGTAAATTCTTCAAAATATAGGGGTTAGGCATTTTATTTTCTTTACTTAAAAATCTTTATTAAAAATAATTATATTAACTATGTTATATTTTAAAGCTTAAGTTTTTCTCAAATCTTATACTTTAAAAAGCTCAGATGTGGAACCAATTTTTGATTAGTCCCTTTAATCCTCAAGCTTCTCCTTCCTTTTTCACATACTATACTTTTCTTTTCTTTTCTTTTCTTTTTCTTTTTCTTTTTCTTTTCTTTTTTTTTCTTTCTTTTTTTTTTAGGCAAGGATTACTATATATGGATAGGCCTTTAATAATTTTGAATTCCACCTTCCTTTCCTAAAGCATAAGGTAGATATATATCTTTTACTTAGAAATATAATAATATTTTTTAGAATTATTTTTCAATAATAGAAATTTAAATATTGAAAAAAAAGTCTAATGCTTCTATTTTTCTAAAAATACAACTTTTCTTACTAAAGATGGTTACACAATATTTATCATTTCTTCACTAAGAAAAAATAAGTTTAAATTTTTCATCACTACTATAAATTTTAACTAAATTCTCTTACTTATTACTATATTCAAAATTTTATTTCCCTAATATAACTTCATACACATAATTATTTTTCAGTCAAAAATCAAATTTATTTAGAGCAGTTTTGAGGACAAATAAAATTTAAGTTTTTGAAAATTGTTTTCATTCCCCCCCAAACTTGAATTTTTAAAAATATTTTGCAATTAATTCCATAAAATGTAGGAGGAAGAAAAATAAAAGTTAAATTAACTACTACAACATCCTATTTTAAACACATGCATAATCAGGAAAGAATGATTGCAGGAGAAGGTAAATCTAGTCTAAAACATGCGTACAATAATATTAAACTAAAGAGAAAGTATACTAACTTTAAAATATATTTTTCTTCCTACCCCCAAAATTGAATTTGAATATGTATAACATTCAGCACAGAAAATATAAGCAGGAAGAAAAATAGTTCAGAAATTCTATCTACCACAATTGTCTATCAATAACATCTACATGTATTCATCAGGACAAAATAATTTGCAACAGAAAGTAAATCTAAACTAACATGCTAGAATAAAATTAAATTAAAGAAAGGTTAAATAAGCATGACAAACATCGGCATGGGAAAAAATATTTAAGTGTTCTTCAAATCTCTAAATTGTTGTAACACAAACACAAATATAAACACACAAACTAAAATATCTAGACTCGCAGATTCATACACAAATATCAATTTAGGTTAATTTGATCTCCTTTTATACTCACATTTTCCCTCCTTACTTTCAATTTCTTACGGAAGAAACTACACTAATAACGTGGGTGTATTAATAAAAGTAGTGCAGTTCATCTATATTTTGTTTACTAAATAAGTTCACGACCTTACTCAGTGAAGACAAAGTCAGTTAAAGGAAGTAACAGAGTTGACATGGAGTGGTCCAAGTCTAAACTTTACATGCTTTAAGGTAATGCTCAGCTCCAGTTGAGAACTGAGTTATAACATACTCGTCAGTCTACTACCACCAGAAGTCATATACAAATTTAGTCAAGACCAAGGCATAACCTCACAAATCTAATCCATTCTGCACTAAAGAAAACACAAAACAACACATAAACAATCATGACTCGCAAGCACACTAAATCAAAGCACACTGATAACTATGGGTTGCCTCCTATAAAGCACTTGGTTTTAACGTCGCGGGCCCGACAAATGTTTCCTCCTGGATCAAAATTTCATTTTAATAATCCTTGATCAATCGCCCAATCATTTCCAGATCCAGGGATTCCAATAAAATCTTCAAATTTTAATTTTTCATTTAGCTTTTCATATTTAGTTTGATTTATATAATTGTTCCTCATATTTCTTTCTAGATCCAATATTCTTCTATTGATTTGATGAATCTGCATATTAATATCATCCTTGAAATTTATAAGAATTGGATCTTTATAAGATACTTCAATATCTCCCAAAATTTGGATCAGATTCTCTTTAGATAATTCAGATTCTGGATTAAATTCTTCTATATTACTCTTTTGTTTCAAATTATCTTCCAATTCTTCCCCTTTATAATTATTAAATGATGGAGGATTTATCTTAGTTGAGGAAATAGGTTTTTCTAATTCCTTAGGAATTTCTTCCAATGGTCTTCCAATATCCTTATTCTCTTTTCTCAACTCAAAGTTCTTTTGAAATATATCCTCAAATTCTCTTCCAAGTCTTAGTTCAATAATTTTATCATGTTCATCATTCAATTCAGGTTTTTCTTGTGATTGAGTCGAATCCAAAGATATAAAGACTGGTTGTGTAGATGAATTCCCTAAATAGGTAGGCTTTAAAATTGTATGGGGTACATCTATCTTAAGTTCATGAGATATTTCAACAGACGGAATTAAAAGTTTACTATTTTCGGTGCCGTCCATCATTTCACACCTCTCTTGAACATACATACAGTCTTCTTTAAATAACATTTTTGAATCATCATGAAAATCCATTCCGACCTCATCTGTTATCTTACTCTCAAAACTTTCTTCGAAATGGTTTTTATTTAGATAATCAATTTCATCCATCCAAAAACAATCATCAATTTTCTCAACTGGATGTTTCATAGTCTTTAATACATCAAAAGTTACTTCCTGGTCATTAATATTCATAGTCAACTTTCCTTTTTGCACATCTATCATAGCTTGTCCAGTAATAAGGAAAGGTCTCCCTAAAATAATTTGAATTTTTTTATCTTCCTCCATATCTAATACAATAAAGTCCACAGGAAAGATAAACTTATCCACTTTAACAAGCACGTCTTCTATAACTCCTTTTGGATAAATGATAGATCGATCTAACATAAGGGTTACAGTAGTGGGAGAAATATTGACTGAACCTAACCTTCTAAATATAGATAGAGGCATCACATTAATGCTCACTCCTAAATCACATAAAGCTTTTCCACATAATCTTTTTCCAATTGCACAAGGAATTGTAAAGCTACAAGCATCGTTAAGTTTCAGAGGAAAATTTTTCTGAAGTAAAGCGCTGCACTCCTCACTTAGTGCAACTGTCTCGTAATCCCTAAATTTCTTTTTCTTGTTTAATATCTCCTTTATAAACTTTGCATAACTTGGCATATGTTCCAAAGCTTCAGTGATAGGAATATTTATCGTTAACTTCTTAAGAACTTTCATGAACTTTGAAAATTTCTTATCCAACTCACGTTGTCTAAGTCTTTGAGGAAATGGAGGTGGTGGTCTTTCCAAACTGATTTCAGTTGGATAAATTAATTTTTCCAGGTCTTTAGAAACGTGTTTTTTAGGTCATTTAGTTTCCTTTGTTTCTCTCACAACATCTGTTTTTTTTTAACCACATCCTCTATCTCTCTTCCACTTTTAAAATGGACAGCTTCTACTTGTTCATTAGTGTTCTCTTTAGGGTTGATCTCAATGTTGCTAGGAAGTGTTCCTTGGGGTCTATTGCTTTGTGAATTAATAATTTGTCCCAATTGATTCTCTATGTTTATAATTGCAGCATTTTGACTTTGCAACTGGTTTCCCACTTTCAATACCACTTCTTCCATAGACATCTTCTTATCCTCAGATTGTTGATCATTGTTAGAGTCCGGTGAATATGAAGGTCTATAGTTTGTGTTCCCCTGATTATTCCAACTTCCATTAGGATTTGCATGATTATTTTCCCTTTTTTGGTTTCCACCATCAGTAGTATGATTCCAGTTAAATTTAGGACGATTCTCCCAACCTGGGTTGTAAAAGTTAAAATATAGGTTGTTTGTGGTATTTAAAGTTTCATATGATAAGTTAGAATCAATCATATGCCCTAATGAACTTTCCTCACTTACAGAAGTAAATTGAAGCTGGTTCATTCCAAATTGGTCCAACTTCCTTGATATTTCAGCAACCTGAGATGCAAGTATTGTAATCACTTCTATATCATGAACACTGGCTACCTTTTTAGGATTTACCCTTGCAGAGGGACATTGAAATTCATTTGTAGCCATTTTTTCAATTAACGCATACGCTTCATTAAATGATTTTGACATTAATGAACCACCAGCGGTAGCATCAATTATAGACCTAAGGGATTCTACTAACTCATTATAAAAAGTTTGAATCATTAACCAATCGGACAGAGCATGATGTGGACACTTTCTTAGGAGTTCCTTAAATCTTTCCCAAGCTTCGTATATTGATTCTCCTTCATATTGACAAATTGAGATAATATCATTTCTAAGTTTAATAGTCATTGAAGGTGGAAAATACTTAGCTAGGAATTTTTGAGTTAACTCCTCCCAATTTTTAATAGAGCCATGTGCGAATGAGTATAACCATATTTTAGCCTTATCCCTTAGTGAGAAAGGAAAAAGCCTTCACCTAACAGCATCGTCTGACATACCGTTATAACGAAATGTAGCACAAAGTTCTAGAAAACTAGATAAGTGTAAATAGGGATCCTCCAAAGGATTTCCCTAAACCGATTATTCCGCACTAGTTGGATAATCTCGGGATTTATTTCAAACGAGTCGCCTTCTACGACGAGGTTTTGTATACTTGAGTGAATTTCATCTGTCGTAGGATTTTCATAATCCCTCAATGAAGTATGATGATTTTCTAAGTTATTATCTTGAAAGTTTTCCATTTCCATTTCTAGTTTTTTGAGTCTCTTATATTTTTGTTTAATTTTTTTCCATTTTTCTAACTCGGGATCATAAGGCACAAGTCCTTCAGATCCTTTGTTTCGCATACAGAGCACATCAAACAATACATTAACAATTAAACAAATAATAGATAAAATATATTCAACACAATAAAACATTTTCACGAACACCTTATTTTTCACACAAATAGTTTTTAGGACACTACAATTTTCCAAACCTAATTATTTCAACTAAAATTCTTCTAAAGTTCTTACCGAAGCTTCCCCAGCAACGGCGCCAAAAACTTGACCCGACCCGCAATAACGCAGTAATATTCGCTTCCAAAAGATGGCAAAAAACTTGACCCAATTTATAAATAGCGGCTAGTGTATAAAATCAAAATGTTGTAAAATTTTAGAAAATATTTTACACACTAGGGGTACTACGCAAGTATACGTATCGTTTCAAGTAATATAGAGTTTTCTTTTATAACCCCAGTATCGATCCCACAGAGAAGCGAGGTAAGAAATCCTTTAAGGTTAATTCCAGTCTATTTCTATAAGGCCTAAATTTGGAA
Source organism: Papilionanthe hookeriana x Papilionanthe teres (assembly GCA_022702705.1). Taxonomy (NCBI): domain Eukaryota; kingdom Viridiplantae; phylum Streptophyta; class Magnoliopsida; order Asparagales; family Orchidaceae; genus Papilionanthe; species Papilionanthe hookeriana x Papilionanthe teres. The sequence continues at coordinate 67,606,571 of CM040435.1, read as the reverse complement.
TGTCGATTAAAATGAGTTTTCTAATAACTAATCCTAAATTAAATTCTTAAATAAAAAGATAACTTATGGACAAATTGGTTTGGAGAAATTCAAGATATTAAAAATTACATTTCTCTTGCAATTACATAGATAATGTGTAAGAAAGATATGCTTAGAATTAATGTAGTAGTTCCAAATAGAAGCATTCCTATTCTTTACCCTTTGGTCCAGGCATAAAGAACATTGGCTAATCTATAGATCGGTTCAGGATGTTTTATTAGTAGAATGGGTTAATCTAGGCTCACACTCCTAGATGTCCAAGGGTGGCTATGGTCGGCCCTACTAGTGACCCGTTACCTTTCTACAGATCAAATTATTAGAAGTTAGTCTGTCACTCTAAAAACTAATCAATTCTGCGCCCAATAAACAATATCTCCCTATTTATTTGCACTTCACCTTAAATAACCCGCACAAGGCCTTCGACTACCCAAGGATTCATGTGATATCTACTAGTTAAGAATTCATCTCCTTCTAGGTCTCAGATTTCAACAGGTTTTAACAATACAAGTGATCAATTTGTAAAATAAATGAAGATCCGGTATGAATATCATCACCATAATTTAATAAGAGAATATCTAAGCAAATCTTAATTCCTAAACATGCATCTATTTCATTACAAAACAAAAGTAAATGAAAATAATGGCATAAGAAGTAAAAGGGTTGATAGAATTAGGTAATAATTTAAGTTCCAACAAGGAACTTATTTCATTATTATTCTATTATATTTATGCAACTATCTGTCACGTAGAAGCATCTAATAGATAATTTTATCATAAAAATAATTTTCCTACGCATGCCACTACTTCTTATTAAAAGAAAGAGTAAAGGAAATCACTTACGTAACATGGATAATTCACGACAGAAAACTTGGTTTAAAACAAAGAAAATCCACTAGAAAATGTTTACAACAAATACAAAGAAATGAAGAACACAATACTTAGATTTTTCCTCTGAAAGAAAGAAGAAATTCTCTCTACCAAAGTTTCCCACCGATCCATGCGCCGCTCGTACATCCCTTACATAAATATCTCAAAATCCCTCTCCAATCTCTCCATAAGATATAGAAATCTACATTTTCATGGCTCTAAAATTACTAAAATGACTAAGGGGAAAGAGAGAGACTATAGGGTGTGATTTTCTCTGAAGGAGTGGACTCCTATTTATAGGCTCCAAGGGTTACCTTGAGGCACCTCTTCAAAATGTGTCCAAATTCAATGGATCTTCTAGAAGGTGTCTCTTGCGCCTAGGCGCCGGAATCCGTTGACCAAGTCTTCGTACCTCTTCACTTTGGGTCTCACCTCTTCGCGATTAAAACCGTTCTAATGTGTCCAGATACATTGTATCACATGTCCTATATATTAGGAATAACTTCCAGGCTTCTAGAAGGCCTAGAAACTACTTAACACCGTCAAAATAACTCCCAAAAGTCGTCAAAAATCTGTCACATAACCGTTTCTGGATGATTCTGGCGCCTAGGCCTTGATTCTGGTGCCTAGAAGCCGTTTTCTCGTCATCATTGGCGCCTAGGCGCCACCCTGTGCGCAGCTCCAACATTTTGCTCCGTTTGGCTCCGTTTCGCCCCATTTCAGTTGCGTTGCATTCCTAACATCTTTACCTACAAGATAGACATAAAAACAACCTTTCTCAAAAGTATAATTTCATCCAAAAAATGTGAGAAATATGAAATATAGTAAGCATAAAAAGACATATTGATATGTGCTAAGTCAGAAGTTTCTTTCTTGCTCATTTTGGCTTAAAATTGCATAGTTTTTGCTTCATTTTCTCTAAAATCATATTTTTATACTTGAAAACAAAAATATGCAAAATTACTTTCTTTATAGTGTAATATCTTTAAAAATATGCATAAAGTGAGCATGAAATGAACACTAAAAATAGGTACTTCTTTTTCATGGATCAGAAGATTAACCATTATGTACATACTATAACCCTGACCCCGATCCATTCTAATAAGATCGAGGGTATGGTGGTCAAGGAAGTGCATGGTGGTGGTGCTAAGCCAATCAAGTTCTACCATGGTGCTTCTTATTCCAATACTAAAAAAGATGTACAATTTGAAGATGTTACTTCTTCTGAATTAATGGAATTGCCTTTTGAGTGGTACTCTCCCTGTGTTCAAAATTTAATTTAACGTGGCGTCTTACCTCTACGATGGACAAAAGGTCAATCACAACATTTTGAAAAATTATGGAATAATGCCAGTCGGCCTCCCAATTCAAAACAAGGTCTCGGATTTGACACCGGTAGGGTCCGTCGACGATACGAGGATTTTGCTTCGGTTATCACTTGCGAGCCTAATGAAGATCGCTTGGAAGCCTCGGAAGATCTTGAAGATCCGCAATCGGAGATGCTCCGCCGAATTTGAAGAAGAAATTAAATCTACAATAGACGAGTTAATGGAAGTTAACTTAGGTACTAGCGAAGAGCATAGGCCGACCTTTGTTAGCTCCTTACTCAATAAAGAAGACTCCGAAAACATAATCAAGCTATTGATGGAATTCAAGTACTGTTTTTCTTGGAGTTATGATGAAATACCAGGATTAGCTCTAGAAGTCGCAGTTCACAAATTAGGAGTGGATCCCACTGCTGTTCCAGTTAGATAAGCTCCAAGAAGAATGCGTCTAGAGATTGAACAACAAGTTATAGCTGACGTTAAGAAGCTAATAGACGCTAAATTTGTCCATGAAGAATAATATCCAACTTGGTTAGCCAATGTGGTACCAGTCAGAAAGAAGAATGGTCAGATCAGAATTTGCGTAGACTTCAGAGATTTAAACAAAGCATGTCCAAAGGATGAATTCCCTCTACCAATTCCAGAATTGATGATCGACATTGCTTCAACACATGAAATCCTTTCTTTCATGGATGGATCTTCGAGATACAACCAGATAAAGATGGCACCAGAAGATGAAAAGCTTACAGCCTTCAGAACGCCGATCGGGGTATATTGTTACACAGTGATGCCGTTTGGATTAAAGAACGTAGGACTAACTTATCAAAGAGTAATGACAAGAATTTTTAATGATCTCATTCACAACCAAGTCAAGTGCTACGTAGATGATGTGGTCATCAAAAGAAAACTAAAAGAGGATCACTTGTATGATTTGAGAATTGTTTTCGAGCGATTAAGACAATTTAACCTTAAGATGAATCCCTTGAAATGCGCCTTCGGCGTCACCTCTGGGAAATTCTTAGGATTTGTCGTCCGACATCGTGGAATTGAAATTGATCCGGAGAAGATTAAAGCCATCTTAGAGATGCCACCTCCTAAAACCTTGAAAAAACTGCGGTCCTTTCAAGAAAAATTGGCATATCTTCGACGCTTTATCTCGAACTTGTCAGGAAGGTGTCAGCCTTTTTCTGCTTTGGTTAAGAAAGATGCCAAGTTTACTTGGAACTCCAAATGTCAACATGCCTTCGATGTCATTAAGAAATATTTAATGACACCTCCTGTCTTAGCAGCCCTGAGCCTCGGGTAGCACTGTTGATACTTTATACCGCAGCTTTTAGACGACTCTCTCTCGAGCCCCGTTAGCCTGTGTCAATGACGAGGGAAAAGAAAACGCGCTCTATTATCTAAGCCGTCATCTAATTCTGAAGGAAGTAAAGTATCCTCCTATTGAGAAGCACTGTTTGGCCCTGATCTTCGCCGCACAGAACCTCAGGCATTACATGCTTTCTCATAAGGTTAACCTTATTTCGAAGTTTAATCTGTTGCAATATTTGATGACCCGACTGACACTTTCCAGCAGACTTGCCAGGTGGTCAATGATACTATTGCAATTCGATATAACTTTCGTTCCTCTTAGTGCGAAGAAGGGACAAGTCCCGCGGACTTCCTTACAGCACACCCTTTACCGACGGAATCACCTCTCAACGACGACTTGCCGGACGAGCGAGATAATGAGCCTGAAGACCCCGATGATCGCATTGGGAACCGTACTTCGATGGAGCATCCTCGCACATAAATATAAAGAATCACAAACGATAAGTGTCCTGTAAGGCGAGAATCAGACTAATCTTTATAACGCCGGAGCGGGGAATGTTAAGGTACTCCTACCACTTAACAGAACCGTGTACAAACAACGAGGCAGAATACGAAGCCCTTATAACCAGATTGGAATTAACCATTCAGATGGGGATAACGGGTATCAATATCTACAGAGATTCATGTCGGCATATTTTTAGGTTATGTGTTTTATTTTGAAAAGGGAGTCGCCTACAGAAATTGTCGGCGAATTTTAATTTAATTTAAATAAATAATTTGAAAAGTAGTATTTGATTTTGAAAATAATTTTAAATTTGAAAATTTTAAGATATGAAATCAAACCGATCTCACATCCCGAATAGTTTATATAAACGAGCGCCGCACCACAAACCGTGTATCTATCCCGAAGAATAGACACACTTGCTCGATAATGGGGCTCGATTAAATAAACTAAAAAGGTTTGTGACATCCGTTTGGTCCGCGAACCAATTTTATAAGCCGACAAATTCCCCGCTTAATATGAAACTATTAAACAGGGTTTATATTACCCGGGTTCTTAAAGTTCCCTATAAGGGCAAGCCCCTATAGTTAATTACATCTTAAGTGACGGGAATCACCTAAGAAAACTCTCGATAATAATCAATAATTCCGCTCTCAAGAATTTCAAAGTTTAAGTTTTCAAAGGATTGAATTTTGGAAATTTCAATAGGGAATGGATCAAATTTAGAACATTTTTATTTTGGGAATTCAAAGGAAGAAAAGTAGGAGAGATCACGGATTCGAAGCGGACTTCGGTAATCTCCCGACTATCCTATTGTTTGGCTTGGATTTAGGAAAGTCCTAATGTTTATTTAATGTTTTAATCTTGCCAATTTAGTTAATTAGGGCTTATATTTATATGATAGAATCATACAAATTGCACAGAAGATATGAGGGTTTATGTCGTATCGGACAACTACCTCGGAATCCTAAGACCGGTTAGGGCTTAATTTGCAATGCAAATGCCTAACGAAGAGTTGAGGATTTATGTTGCACTGTGAGTACTACCTCGAAGTCCTATGGCTTTGTTATTTAATTCTAAGAAAGTTTTGTTGATGTAGGTTCAAGTTTTGCCGACGACGATGGCCGTGCTTGCCCACCATGCTCCGAGCTCCTTGTTATTGCAGAGGTTTAGTTTTAGAAATTATAAATCGAGGGATGAGAAAAGTGTTTCGGTTTAGAGAAGTCTTAATTTCCAAGTATTCTTTATGTTTTAATTAAAACGGATCTTAAAGTTGATTAAACAGAACCGATTAAGATCCCACTGTTCCGTCATCCCAGCATCGTTATTTTCATCGAATTCACTTAGTCCAGATGAATTTGCTAAACTCAACTGAATGAGTTCCGCACTTTCATTTAGACCGTGGGAAATCCCGTTAGCAACACGTGGGTTACATCATCCGAGGTATTCCCGATCATTCAATGAGACGTTTTAATTTAGTTGTAGTTGTAGTTTTGTTGTTCTGTTTGTGATTAAATTTTGAGTTGTCTTATATTTTGAAATGTTGTGGAGGTGAATTTTATCTTGTAGTGTCTTTTAATTTAGTTATGGGTTTCGGTTTTGGTTTACGTCCTAAAGGTGTCGGTTTTCATGCAATCGTTGTTTTATCATGCAAGAAAAATAAGTGCGATGCGATTAAATAAATTGCAATAAAATAAATTGCAATAAAATAAAAGCGTACTGGAGGGTCCTCCCGTCATCCCAAGTCGCACTTAAAACACGGTTAGAATATTTAAGCAAGTTCCTAGGTAAAGCTAAGGGAAAGGTTTATGGTTTTCTACCAAATTCCTAATCCTACGACTAGTCGTTTCCTATGACGTCTAGGTTCTTTGTGTTTTTAGTTTGAAGACGATTTTCTTCATCAAAGAACAATTAAGTTCAATTGTTCTTATCAACATCCTATCATATTGAGGAAGTGCTTAGGAGAGATCCCAAACATCTTTTCAATATTTCTAGGATTGTTTTAAGCCCAAATGAATTTAATTGTGTAAATGAATCGATCGTCCGAGGTTTTCAAGTTTTGTTAACTTGCTCGAGTGAACTAGGACATTTGAATGTCCTATAAGTGAAGTAACATTTCATTTTAATGTTCTATTTAGTGAGCTCCTAAAGGCAAAATGATTTTTAATGATTTGTGATTCAAATTTAAGTTCAAATTAATGATTTAAGTTTGGAATAGTGTTCAAGTTATTTTAGATTTATCTCTTCATGTCTTAAGTAAGGTTATTTAATTTAACTTAATTTAATTTAATTTAATTTATTTTAATTTAATTTATTTAATTTAATTTAGTTTGATTTAATTTAATTCAATTTAATTCATTTGATTTAATTTCTTAATTTAATTTAATTTAATTTAATTTTAATTTAATTTAATTTAATTTAATTTAATTTAATTTAATTTAATTTATTTATTTAATTTAATTTAATTTAATTTAATTTAATTTAATTCATTTATTTAATTTTAATTTAATTTAATTTAATTTAATTTAATTCATTTAATTTAATTTAATTTGTTTATTTAATTTAATTTAATTTTAATTTAATTTAATTCAACTTTTAATCTTAATTTAATTTAATTTAATTGAAAATTTTTGAAAGAGTTTAATGATTTAATTTTAATTTAATGATTAAGTCTTTTAATATTTTAAATTTGAGTTATCATTTTAAATAAGAGTTGAGTATTAATGAGATAATTAATTTACGGATTTTTAAATTAAAGAATAAATCTCTTCCTAATAATATCCCTATTTTAATAATTCCAATTTTATTATTCTTCCAAATTCAATTAATTATTTAATTAAGGTTTATTTTAATTATTTTTAAATTGTTTAGTAGGTTTCTACCCTTTAATTATTTAAATTTCAATCATCCAAATCAGATTAGGATCAGATATTTTATTTGTTAAAAATTTTATTAAACCTAAAGTCTTAATTAAGGATTAAAATTTTAATTACCATTTTGCCCTTTAAGCCTAATAATTTCATAATTCACTAAATTGAACTCAAATGAACTTGAAATTTTTATGTGACTTCACTCATATGTCAATAAAGACATGAGAGGAGAAAATGTGATTTTTTTGTATTTAATTTATTTATATAATTATTTTTTGTAGAAAATAGAAATTTCCAAGGAAAATTCAATAACATGACCAAGGGAAAGTTTCTGTCCTTAAGAAAATTAGGGGACATTCCTAATGACCAGAGGACCACTTGGACCAAATTTTGTAATTTTTTGAATTATATTTTATTTATTAGAATTATTTTAAATTCTGGAGTATTAATTAATTTAAAAATAAAATAAATGTTGAAAAATAAATTTTATAATTTTTAAAATTCTCTCTGATATCAAGGATTCCAGAGAACCAAACTTTACAATTTTCTGATTTTTCTTTGATTTATTACAATTATTTTAGTGAAAATGCTAGAAAATACATTTTTTAATTTTAAAATTACCTTAGAGCTTTAAAATTTAATATCTCACTAAATAGACCTAGGAAAAATATGGGGTTTGTTCCTAAGTGATTAAAATTTAAAATATAACATTTTGGTGAATTTTATTATTTTTGTGATTTTTATTATTTTTTAATTATTAAAAATATTAAAATAATATTAAAAATCAACTTTTTTAGAAAATTGAAATTTTAATTTTCTTAAACTCCCCTGATATCAGAGAGACTCCAAAACCAATTTGGTGAATTTTTGAAAGATATATTGAAAGTTATGAATTTTTAAAGTTTAAAATGACTAAGTGGCTTAATTAACCTAATTAGTGGGGCTAACCAAGTCCAATTGACCTCAAATTTTTATGATGGGTTCCTCTGATCCTAAAGGTCAGTGGAGAATTGATTTCAAGTCAATTTGATCTATGGTTAACTCTAATTAATTAGAAACCTATTTTGGGTGTTTAAGCCAATTAGGGTTAATCTAAGTGAATTAACTCAAATCCTATTTTTCCTAGGGTCCTCTGGTCATAGGGAACATCACCAAATTTTCCTAGAATTTATTTCACAACATGCTAATTTTTGAAATTAAAATACTTAAAACGAGCAACATGCATTTGAAAAATCAATAACTTTTCACAGAGATGGCCTCGACCTTGGAAAATTCGGGGAATGTCCCTAAGTTCGGAGGCTTCAAAAGCCCTATGGTTTCATGCCATGGTGAATTGTATGAATGCATGGAGAATTAAATGTATGCAGAGAGTAAATAAATTACTAAAAATAAAATACCTGGACAAAATTGAATGATTTCTTTTCCACATTATTCTCCTCTGTTCACTGAGCAAGAGGGTATTTTTCTTTTATTTTTCTGATTTTTCTACACAAAGTTATGAATTTTCCAAGTTTAGGGAATTAAATAAATAGAAAATATCCCTATTTATCTACTTAAGTGACGCGGCGCCAGCGCATCCTTAGCCTCTCCGAAGCAGTACGTGTCGCGCTGTGATTGGGCGCCGCCATCCGAGTCGGCCGTCCGGGACCCGCAGTTCACGTAACGTTCTGCGGTCCGGCGCAATCCGATCCGTCCGCTCGATACACGCGCGATCCAACGGCTCCCGGTCATCGTCTACGACCGGTGTGCACCCGTGACCGTCAACCTTCTAACCCCAATTTCTCGCTCGATTCTCGATGGATTTTCGTGTTCTTATGCTCCATGGATTCGTCTTGAAGAGACGAACACATCCATACGATAAACATGCATTGAAATTTACTCAAATGAAATGGAGAATCTCTCGTAAGCTCGGGAAGAAGAATGAATTCATACCTTTGCTCGGAGAAGTGAAGCTTCGATCCGAGAGTTGTTGCACCTTCGATTGGATCCTGAGCAAGCTCCGGATGAAGTCTCTCGGTCCAGTGAATTGTCTAGGTTGGACTTCGACCACGGTCGATCACAAATCTTGGAGTCCGGAGCAACCGGGTGGCTCGGAGATGGGGCTTTTTCGGTGGACACCTTCCTCGGTCCGGTGAAGGTGTAGAGACAATCGATTTGGGGATTGGCTCACCTGTGGAGGAGTGTCTCGGTTTTGGGCTTGGATTTCAACTCCGAAATCGAGCTCGCGGAGAAGAAATGGCGGGAGGATCTCACCTGGGGATCAAGTGCTCTGTGTATGAGGAGGGGTCCGGAACAATTTTGGCGAGTTTTGGCAAGGTTTTTGCAACTCTCTTCCCATGGCCGTGAGGGGGTGGTGTTTAAATAGGCATGGGCTGGAGGGCCTCCCGGGGGAGTTAGGGCTTGGGATCACCTGCTCCGGTGAGGAGAAGAACAGCCTATGGTGACCACTAGGCATGGGGCGGCTCGACGAGGGAGAATTTCAATGTTGGCTCACTCCCGAGGTCTCGGGCATGGCGTTTTCCGACGACCAGGTGGCCGGCCGGCTGAGCATGGGTCACCCTCGAGGTCAGGTGGGTCAGGGCTGGAGGCTTGTGCAGTCAATTAGCATTGGCCATGTGTAAAGGGTTTGAATCAAAGTGGAATGGGAAAGGGCTAGTTTTTGGGTCTAAATGGGTCAACCCTTGGTTTTGGGTTAGGTTCACCCTCCAAGGCCAATTTGGGCTGAAGGGAAAGTCACTTGGATCAGCTTGATTAGTGGGGTCAAGTCACAATCCAAGTACAATTAAGCTTAAGCAAGAGTTAGGGGAGACATGGGAGTGGTTAATTACTCTTAAGAGAATCATTAAAGGGTCCCCTCCTCTTGCCATTTTGGGTATGGTGAAGTGTCCAAGGCTTTCATGGCTCACATGTGGCTCATGCATGGCTTCATGGCTCCATTTGGCTTGGGAAAAGGTTGGGTCGATTTCATAAAAATGGGTTTTAAGAATTTTGGATATTTTGGTGTGAATTTGTATGGGGCTTGATTTGGAATTGTTTGATGATGGAATTATAACTTAGGGAATGGCTTTGATTAAATGGATGGCAAATGGAAGTGTCATGTGGGCTTTAGGGCCAAATTTGGGCTTTTATATTTGGTGGAAATGGGCTTTTAGGGAGGTTTAGGGAAGTGGGCTTTTAAATTCAAAATGGATTTTGGGATGAGATTTTGGTAAAGGCTTGGGCCAAATAATTGTTGAGTTTGGTTTAGGGATGCTTCATGAGTGGTTTGAAACAAGTTTGAGGTGATTTGGGTTTGAATTGGTTTGAATTTGGGTTTAATTGGTAAGTGGGCTAAGGTGGGTCAAATTGGGCTAACTTGGGCCAATGTTGGGCTAGAGTTGAAATTGATGTAAAATTAATGTTGGGAAATGTTTATGGGAGTGTTTCAAAGAGGTTTTGGCTTTGGTTAGGTTTTGATTTTGGGGATTTGGGCTCATTTGGGCTAGATTTGGGTTTAGGTCGAAAATGGGCCTTTTAGCTTTAGGTTGAATTTGAGTGGGGTTTGGATCAAAGTTTTGGGCAAATCATGTTAGTGTTTTGTTTATGGGGATGTCAAGGAAGGTTTAGAAAAAGATTTGGGGTTAATTGGAGTTGAATTGGGTGAGTTTGGGTTAGGTTTGGGTCATAGGTCCAAATTGGGTTTTAAGGCCAAAAGTGAAATTGGATCCCAATGCCAATCAAATTGGGCTTGTATTTGGTCTAGATTGGTGTTGGGGATGTTGAATTGAAGTTTAGAATTGAATTGGACCAAAATTGGGGTCAATTGGGTGGATTTGGTTTGACATTGGGTTTACTTTGGGTTAAAATGGGTCAAATTGGGGTTTTGATAAAAGTGGGGTAAATTGACAAAATTGACCCATGGTGTAGTTGAACAAAATGAAATTGGGAATATTTGGGATTTTCTGGAATTTTCTGGGAATTCTCTGAATTTTTGGATTTTTGGGTCAAGAGGGGTATTTTGGGTATTTGGAGGGTATTGGGGGGTATTTTGGAATTTTTGGCATTTTTGGTTATGGATGATCAATTGAAGTGATGTGGAAATGTTTGGGATTGATTTTGGAGAATTTTGGGTAATTTGGAAATTTTTGAGAAATTTGGGTAGTTTCAAGGCATTTGGTAGGTTAGGCGGGGTGTAGGGTCCCGGGGGTCAAAAATTGAAAATTTGGAAAATTGAAGATTGGGTGGATGTAAGTGGAATAAAACCATTTTGGTTGAGCCATGAAGCCATATCAAGCCCACATGAGCCATGAAGGGACTCATTTGAGGCATTCACTATGTTGTTCCTAACCTCTTACCGAGGGCTTAGGGGTTAAGGACCATCCATGTGAATCACTTACATGAGTCGGGAGGTCAAGTCGGGTATGGGTGTGTTTTTAGGAGGTGTGTGAAAGTGTAGTGTGTGTGCAAGTCAACCCTTCACCGCGACCAGTGCCACCTGAGGCGATCCTAAGGCCAAAGAGTCCCATAGGAACTCATCCTTTAAACTTCCACATTTGATTTCAACCCTCTAGGTGATTAGGGGTCTACAGTCAAGTTTGTGGAGTTTGCAGGGAGTTAAGAAGTGGTTGGAATTTCTAAAAGGTGGGTCCCAATTCTAGTCCTCTAAGATAGTCAAAGGAAAAGCCTAAGGCTAGATCCTAAGTACTAAAGAGAAGAAGAGAAGACCTCATCAAAAATGAGGTCAACAAATGGACCCCCAATAGGTGTGGTGAGCCGACGGAGCACACGCGCGTATTGGTGTTGACCGAAGCGATCAACATAACCAACACGGATGTCCAAGTAACAAACCTAGGACGAAGTAGAAGAATTTCCGCCGGGGAGTGTCAAGTATATCTCCGGAACCGGAGATTCTCGAACTCTCGCTGGGAAAGGAAAAGGAGGTGAATCCCAAATCACATGATTTGGGAGAATTTCGATTTAGATTTTATTTTGTTTCATGTTCAAGTCATGATGTTGTGAGTTTAGATTTCAATTTGGAGTTTCAATTTAGATTGAAGTTTGTCAAGATTAATTTGAAGGAATTTGATTTGAAATGAAAATTGGAATTTTGAGGTTTTAGATGTAACATCCTCAACCCCAAAAGAAGATCGAATCGATTGGATTGGATCATTACAATGAGGAAAGATCCCAGAGTAATGCGGTATTGGATGTAAAATCCTTAACCTCAAGAGTTTGATTTTGATGTATTTCATTGCGATAGGGAAATGATCTTAAAGCGATACGGTCTCGGATGTAAAATCCTCGACCCAAAAGTTTGAATTTGATGTATTTCGGTGCAATAGGAAGAGAATCCTAAAGAAGTGCGATCTTGGATGTAAAATCCTCGACCCAAAAGTTTGAATTTGATGTACTTCGAGTGCAATAGGAAGAGAATCCTAGCAGAGGCAGATCTTGGATGTAAAATCCTCGACCCAAAAGTTCGAATTGATGTATTTCGGTGCAATAGGAAGAGAATCCTAGCAAGTGCAGTCTTGGATGTAAAATCCTCGACCCAAAAGTTTGAATTTGATGTACTTCAAGTGCAATAGGAAGAGAATCCTAAGCAAGTACGGTCTTGGATGTAAAATCCTCGACCCAAAAGTTTGAATTTGATGTATTTCGATGACGATAGGAAGAGAATCCTAAAGCAAGTGCGATCTTGGATGTAAAATCCTCGACCCAAAAGTTTGAATTTGATGTATTTCAGGTGCGATAGGAAGAGAATCCTAAAGCAAGTACGGTCTTGGATGTGAAATCCTCGACCCAAAAGTTTGGATTTGATGTATTTCGAGTGCGATAGGAAGAGAATCCTAAGCAGATGCGATCTTGGATGTAAAATCCTCGACCCAAAAGTTTGAATTTGATGTATTTCGGTGCAATAGGAAGAGAATCCTAAAGCGATGCGGTCTTGGATGTAAAATCCTCGACCCAAAAGTTTGAATTTGATGTATTTCAGTGCAATAGGAAGAGAATCCTAAAGCAGTGCGGTCTTGGATGTAAAATCCTCGACCCAAAAGTTTGAATTTGATGTATTTCAGTGCAATGGGAAGAGAATCCTAAAGCAGTACGGTCTTGGATGTAAAATCCTCGACCCAAAAGTTTGGATTTGATGTATTTCGAAGTGCAATAGGAAGAGAATCCTAAAGCGATGCAGTCTTGGATGTAAAATCCTCGACCCAAAAGTTTGAATTTGATGTATTTCAGGTGCAATAGGAAGAGAATCCTAAGCAGTACGGTCTTGGATGTAAAATCCTCGACCCAAAAGTTTGAATTTGATGTATTTCGAGTGCAATAGGAAGAGAATCCTAAAGCAAGGCGAGTCTTGGATGTAAAATCCTCGACCCAAAAGTTTGAATTTGATGTATTTCGGTGCAATAGGAAGAGAATCCTAAGCAGTGCAGGTACTTGGATGTAAAATCCTCGACCCAAAAGTTTGAATTGATGTATTTCAGTGCAGTAGGAAGAGAATCCTAAAGCAGTGCAGTCTTGGATGTAAAATCCTCGACCCAAAAGTTTGAATTTGATGTATTTCAGTGCAATAGGAAGAGAATCCTAAAGCAGTGCAGTCTTGGATGTAAAATCCTCGACCCAAAAGTTTGAATTTGATGTGATGTTTGATGTGAGATCTGGAAAGATCGAATTTGAGATTTGATAGGGATTTGGAATCTGGAAAGATTGAATTTGAAATTTGATAAAGATTTGGAATCTGGAAAGATTGAATTTGAAATTTGATAAAGATTGGATTCGAAATTTGATTGAGAATTTGATTTAACATTCTTGTTGGTTTTGTTTATCCTTTAATGATTCAAATTTTATTTTGTTGTTTGTTTAATGTTCATGTGAATTTGGTGTTTGTCATTTTTTAGATTTTTTTTTAGGAAGTTTTCTTTTATCTTTTTTTTTTCTTTTCTGTTCTTTGTTCGAAGTTCATTTAACTTTAACGGCGTTTCCCAATCAATTTGCACAAAAGAGGTGAAGGCCAAAAATGTGACATAGTCACTTTCATTCCAATCATGCTGAAGATACATCGTACAACTTGATCCGGAATATATTTCATACAATCCATGTAGACTCAAAACGGATCGTGTATGATCTTTGTTGATCCATCTAAAGAAGTATCCGCCAAAAGTCCATGTATCGAATAAGTGAGATACATGGTCAATAACATCACCTTCCAAGCCATCCTCGGCGAGGATGCCATATGGATGTACATTGGAGGTGTGATATTTTCCATGTAACTCACGGCTCGTAAGGTCGGAGGCTTTCTAGCTCCGGTCCGGCCGGAAATGGTAAGGTGTCCTTCGTCGTCCATCCTTCGAACGTAATCGAAATCCTCTTTACTCGGTACTCCCGGTATGCAATGCTCGGCGATATCCGCTCCGTTACCTTTCGGCATCATGACGGAACCTACCGGTAGTGGTATCTTTCATCGGCCCTCGGAACTCACCTGGGCCCGCTATCCGGAGGTCGGATCCGAACATGATGTTACACTCGCTCGTAAAGAGATCGTGCGTAAAGGTCCGACAAAGTCATGGTGATCAATGTGTGGGGGTATACGATCACCCCGCTTGTAGATGTCGATGATGCGACTATTGGGTATGCGATCTGCTGGCAGTACCCTCCATGTTATCAATCTCTTTACCATTCTCTTGATGACTAATGGCATCGGGTCCACTTGCCCATGACGGAGTATTCCCGCGGGTTTCCCTTCCCGTCCTCGACGAAGTTGTAACAAAGCATCCACATCGTATTGTGATTCTTCCTTTCCCCGGCATCCATCTCCGGGGCTCGAGTATGTGTTTTCCTTAGGCGGCCTCGCTCGGCCCATTCTTTTCAAATCCCGGATGCAATCCACGATTCTGCCGTCGTTCATACTCCGAGAATACATCCGTATGTAGCTCGAGGCCCTCCAAGATATTGATTCTTCTACCTTTAATCCTTTCAAAGTATTCAAAGGTTTTCTTTTCAACATTTTGCATTCTCTCCAGCTCGTATTCCGGAATGATCTGCAGATGGCGAGGCCTTGTGACGTATTGTGGGATATAAGGTTCGATCCCTTCACGTTCTCCTGCATACCTCGGCTCCTCAGGGATGATGTCTATCGAGACATCCCCTGGGGTTGCTTCTGCAACAAGGTCATGTATCACTGGTGGTTCTATCCGGTGGCGTGGTAGCCTTCTTTCTTCTGGTCTTTGTGAGATTTCTCCGGTTCTTTCGTCATCCTAGGAGCCGGCCTCCTTTCTTCCGGTTCCCGGTGAACCGGTGTCCTCGAAGTGTATGCACCGACATTAAGCAATCGCCTCGTCGTGCTCGATCCGCGGCTAGTTTTGTTAACATCTTGCGGATACGGCGATTCTTATTTCTTCGTTGCGTCGCCGTGAGAGTAGCTCTCCGAACTTCTTGAATCTCCGTGGGCGCGGCGCCGACAAGCCCGCCCTCTCGCCGTAGCGACTACGGACTTCATTTTCTTATCTTCTTCAATATTTGTCTTTCTTTTCTTGTTCTTCGGATCGGTGGCTTGGGCCACCCACTTTCATCACTCGTATGTCCGGCAGTTCTTCTCGGTCAACGGGACCCAGTCACTTTCCTCGTATCGTAGGCTCGCCGGTGCGAAATGCGAGTCAATCTCGATTATCGCTCCATCTTTCACCCTCTTTTCATCAAGTGCAAGGCTTACACCATTCTTAAAGTTCAAGACCAACCGCCCGCTCGACATTTCCCTGCGAAAAGACAAGGAAAAGGACCAGGGGCTGTACTAAGAACAAGAACATCAAGAAAATGTTTATTAAAGACATCTTGTTTTATTATTATTTTTATATTTTCAAACTTAACGGGAATGAAGTGGGATAAGATCGGGTAAGAGATTTTGATTTGGAAAAGAAAACAAGGAAAATTTTATTGTCGGGATTTTATTTATTTTAGCACATTTTATTATTTTTGGGTTCGGACCCAAGTCATAAGTAATCACTTCACCCGTGCTTCTAGGGATGGAAAGTTCATTCCTTCGAAACATCGAGTAGCGTAGTACTTTTTCAAGTATCGTCCATTGATCGGAAGCATATGTCGTTCTCCTCGGCAATTCACTAGCTGGTAGGAGCCTCCTGAGTAGACTACCTCAACTACAAATGGTCCTTCCCAAGTGGGTTCAAATTTTCCTCCTATCTTGCGGTGTGCAAGAATAGGTCTTTTGAGAACGAGAACTAGATCACCAACTTTGAAGGTTCTTGGGCGGACCAGTTTGTCATGTGTTTGAACCATCTTAGCTTGGTATAGTTCTAAATTTTGTTGCGCTGCAAGTCTTTTCCCTTCCGAGCTCTCTAATTCTTCGAGTCGTAATTTGGCGTTCTCTTCACGTTGTGATTTTATTTGCAACTCGCAATTCCGAGTGAAGGGAGCCGAACCTCTAAAGGTAACATCGCCTCGGACCCATACACCGAGCGTAAGGTGTAGCTTGCGTAGGAGTTCGAAGGTTGTCCGGTAGGCCCATAAGGCTTCTAACAACTTCTCGTGCCAATTTCTCTTATTGTCGTCTAAAGTCTTCTTTAAAATTTGAACGAGAGTTTTATTAAAAGCCTCGACAAGGCCGTTTGCTCTTGGGTAGTAAATTGTTGAATATCGCCGATCGATTCCGTGTCTCCCGACAAAATTGTTGATCCGTGTGCTTCGAATGCCGACCCATTATCCGAGATGATCTCGCGCGCACCCCGAAGCGGTAGACAACTTGGTTCTTGAAAAATTGTAGCACGTGATGTGCTTTCGCTTCTAAGCGGAACCGCCTCGCCCACTTGGAAAAGTAATCCGTAGCCGCAAGAATGAAGCGATGTCCTCTGACGACGGCGGTTCTATTGGACCCACTATATCCGTGCCCCAACATTCAAATGGCCACGACGCAATTGTCGGATGTAGCACATTTGGAGGTTGGTGTGAACCACTCCGTGCACTTGGCATTGGTGACGGCTCTTGGCGATTTTCATGCGATCGGTCATCATCGAGGGCCAGTAGTACCCTAGTCTTTTAATTTTCATTTTCATCTTCGGACCCGATTGGTAAGCGCCACAGAGTCCTGAATGCACCTCCTTAACAATTTCACGGGCTTCGGACCCGCTTAGGCACCTTAGCCACATTTGATCAAAAGACCTTCTGTATAATGTGTTGTTTATTAATGCGTAGGACAGAGTTCTTTTCTTGATCTGATGGGCTAGCGACCTATCGTCTGGTAGTTTTCCTGTTTGTAGGTAATCCATCAATGGTTGTCGCCAATCTTCCGTGTTTTCTGTCACTGCTGCAATTGATTCTTCTTCCTTTTCTGATCTGTGTATTGTGTCAATGTCAAGCTGTGATAGGACCTGGCGTCCGTGAACTGACACTTCCATCGATTCATCTTGCAAACAGGCAAATTCTTTTGCGAGACGAGCTAGCGCATCCGCTGAGCGTTTTCTTCTGGGAATTTTGTAGATCGTCACATTTGGAATCCGTTCCAACAGTCTGTATGTGCATACCGGAAGTATTGCTCGAGCCTTGGTTTTAAAATTCCGTATTGTCCGGCGATCCGTTGAATGATTAACTATGAATCCCCGTAGATGTTGATGTCCGTTATCCCCATTCGAATGGTTAATTCCGATCCCGTTATGAGGGCTTCGTATTCGCTTCGTTGTTCGTACACGGCTCCGTCAAGTGGTAGGAGTATCTTAACATCCCCCGCTCCGGTGTTATAAAGATTAGCCCGATTCCCGCCTTACCGGACACTATCACTTGCGATTCTTCGTCTTTATGTGCTCGAAGATGCTCCGTCGAAATATAATTCCCAACGTCGATCATCAAGGTCTTCCGGTGTTCATTATTTGTTCATCCGGCGATCGTCATCGAGAGGAGATTCTGCCGGCAAAGGGTGTGCCGCAAGGAAGTCTGCTAAGACTTGTCCCTTTACGGCACGAAGAGGCACGAAAGTTATATCGAATTGCAATAATATCATTGACCATCTGGCAAGTCTGCCGGAAAGCGTTGGACGAGTCATTAAGTATTGCAATGGATTAAACTTCGAGATCAGGTTGACCTTATGAGAAAGCATGTAATGCCTGAGCTTTTGAGCAGCGAAGATCAGGGCTAAACAATGCTTTTCAATTGCGGGATACCTTATTTCCGTTGGCAGTAAACGACGGCTTAAGTAATAAAGAGCATTTTCTTTACCCTCATCATCGACCCGTGCTAACGGGGCTCCGAGAGAGTCGTCTAAAGCCGCGGTATAAAGTATTAGCGGTCTACCCGAGACTCGGGGCTGCTAAGACAGGAGGTGTCATTAAGTATTGTTTAATGTCCTCGAAGGCCCTCCGGCATTTCTCTTCCCAAATAAATTTGGCGTCCTTTTTAACTAGTGCCGAGAAAGGCCGACACCTACCCGACAAGTTCGAGATAAAGCGTCGAAGATATGCCGACTTCCCTTGAAAAGATCGTAGTTGTTTTAAGGTTTTGGGAGGCGGCATTTCTAAGATGGCTTTTATCTTTTCCGGATCGATTTCGATTCCACGATGTCGGACAACAAATCCTAAGAATTTCCCGGAGGTGACGCCGAAGGCGCATTTTAAAGGATTCATCTTAAGGTTAAATTGCCTTAATCGCTCGAAAACAATTCTCAAATCATACAAGTGGTTGTCCTTTATTTTGCTTTTGATGACCACATCGTCCACGTAGCATTCGACTTGATTATGGATGAGATCATCAAAAATTCTTGTCATTGCTCTCCGGTAGGTCGCTCCTGCGTTCTTCAATCCGAATGGCATCACCGTGTAGCAAAATACTCCAATCGGCGTTCCGAATGCTCGTAAGTTTTTCATCTTCCGGAGCCATTTTTATTTGGTTGTATCCCGAAGATCCATCCATAAATGAGAATATTTCGTGTGTCGAAGCGATGTCGATCATTAATTCCGGGATCGGTAGAGGAAATTCATCTTTTGGACATGCTTTGTTTAAATCTCCGAAATCCACACAAATTCCGATCCGACCATTCTTCTTCCCGATCGGTACCACGTTGGCTAACCAAGTCGGGTATTGTTCTTCACGGACAAATTTAGCGTCTATTAGCTTTTTAACTTCAGCTATGACTTGTTGTTCGATTTCTAGACGCATTCTTCTAGGACCTCGTCCGATCGGAATGTAGTAGGGTCCACTCCTAGTTTATGGATTGCGACCTCCGGAGCTAAACCCGGCATCTCATCGTAGCTCCAAGCAAAACAGATCTTTAAATTCCATTAATAACTCGATTATTTCTTTGGAGTCTTCTTTATCGAGTAAGGAGCTAACAAAGGTAGGTTTAGGCTCTTCGCTAGTACCTAAGTTAACTTCTATTAACTCATCTATTGTAGATTTGATTTCTTCTTCGAATTCGGTGGAGCGTCTCCAATTTGCAAATCTTCGAGTTCTTCCGTAGTTTCCATGCGGCTTTCATTAGATCCGCGAGTGACAACCAAGCAAAATTCAGTATCGTCAACTGATCCTACTGTGCCAAATCCGAGACCATGTTTTGAGTTGGGTGGACGACCGGAGTTATTCCATAAATTTTCAAAACGTTGTGATTGACCTTTTGTCCACTGTCGAGGTAAGAAACCACGTTGAATTAAATTTTGAACACAGGGAGAGTACCACTCAAAAGGCAATTCCATTAATTCGATGAAGTAGCATCTTCAAATTGTACATTATTTTCAGTTTTGGAGGAAGAAGCACCACGGTAGAATTTGATTGGTTTTGCACCACCGCTACGTACCTCTTTGACCTCCATACCCTCGATCTTATTAGAATGGATCGGGGTCAGGGTTATAGTATGTACATAGTGGTTAATCTTCTCGTACATCGATTTATATTCTTCGTTTCTTTCATCTTCGAGAGGGATTCGAATTGCGGCTTCTTCGACTTATTGTCGCCGCTTCTTGTTTGATTTCTCTTTCTTCTTCGGAACTATCTTCCCAATCGACTTTAATGGTTGGTTTCCTCTCGTCCAATTGTCCTAACATCTCTACCACGACCTCGTCCCCCGCCTCGACCTCGGATGCGAGTTGTGGAGAAACCTTCACCATCTCGCCGTAAGGGAGTGGTGAGTGACTGTTGGACTAGAACTTCAGGTTCTTCGTTGTCCCGAACTTTCTTTGCTTCATTTGTTATGGTATCTCTGGAGAAGATCGTTTTCTTCGGACTTTGTGGCACTCATCAGTCGGGTCCGAAAATGAAAATGAAGATTAAAAGACTAGGGTACTACTGGCCCTCGATGATGACCGATTGCATGAAGATTGCTAAAAGTTGTCACCAGTGCCAAGTGCATGGAGTGGTTCTACATCAAGCTCCAAATGTGCTACATCCGACAATCACATCGTGGCCATTTGAGGGTTGGGGCTCAGATATTGTGGGTTTGATAGAGCCGCCTTCTTCAAGAGGACATCGCTTCATTCTTGTAGCTACAGATTACTTTTCTAAGTGGGCAGAAGCAGTACCGCTCAGAGAAGTGAAAGCACATCACGTGGTGCAGTTCTTCAAGAATCAAGTCGTCTACCGTTTTGGAGTATCGCGCAGAATCATTTCAGATAATGGGTCCACATTCAAGAGTACGAAGATCAACAATTTTGTCAGAAGACACGGGATTGATTGGCGCTATTCAACAATCTACTACCCAAGAGCGAACGACTTGGTCGAGGCTTTTAATAAAACTCTCGTTCAAATCCTAAAGAAAACTTTGGACGACAACAAGAGAAATTGGCATGAGAAGTTGTTAGAAGCCTTATGGGCCTACAGGACGACTTTCAGAACTCCTACCCAGTCTACGCCTTACACCTTAGTGTACGGGTCCGAGGCCGTTCTACCCTTAGAGGTTCGACTTCCGTCTCTCGAATTGCGGTTGCAAACAAAATCACTACGAAGAAAATGCCGGACTACGACTAGAAGAATTGGAAAGCCCGGAAGGGAAAAGACTTTCAAGACAACGGAATTTGGAACCGTATCGAGGCCAAGATGATCCGAGCCCATGATAAATTGGTCCGTCCAAGGACATTCAAAGTCGGTGACTCGGTTTTAGTTCTCAGAAGACCTATTCTTGCACATCGCAAGATAGGTGGTAAATTTGAACCAACATGGGAAGGGCCATTCGTGGTCGAGACAGTCTACTCAGGAGGTTCCTACCAGCTTGTAAATTACCATGGAGAACGACATATGCTTCCAATTAATGGACGATATCTCAAGATGTATTACGCAACCTAATGTTTCGAAGGATGAATCATCATTCCTAGAAGCACGGGCACAGTAATTACTTATGACTAGGTCCGAACCCAAAAATATAAAAAAAAAATGGATGATAAAGAAAATCATTAAAAAAAAATGTTAAAAAGAAAACATGTGAAATCATGATAATAAAGTCTTTATCCTTCCTTTTAAATCAAGTCTCACTCTTGATCTTTCTTCATCCTTTCCTACTCCTATTTAAATTTAATATAAACGAATAAAGCTCTTCATTAATAAACATATTTTTCTGCTGTTCTTGTTCTTAGTATAGCCCCTGATCCTTTCCTTGTTTTTCGCAGGGAAATGTCGAACGGGCGGTTGGTTAAATTAAAAGAACTTCGAGCAAAGAACAAAGGGAAAATGAAAATAGACGAGAACTCTTTTAAAAAAATCTAAACGACAAAATGAATTCTAAACTGATACGAACTCCAAATATTTTTGAAATTGAATCACCAAAACGAACAAAATGAATTTAACTCTCAATCTGAATCCTTCGATCTGAATCCTTCAATCTGAATCCTTCGATCTGAATCCCTCGATTACTCTTCAAAACGAAATCTATTTGAAACTCTTCTGAAATTCAAATCCTTTCCTCGACTTCTCACCAGGCTGAGTCTTTTCCACTTGGTACACTTACCAGTTCTTTTTAAATTTTTTCTCTGCGTGTTAGAGGATCGACTAGTTCTATTGACACGGAGCCACGAACTTTGTTCGATTTGGTTCCGATGGCATGGGATTGGGTCCCTCTTCATACAGATAAATCTTTGAGATTGAAATCAGTTTCCAATTCTCATTAAATCCTAGAGATTGGAACCAGTTTCCATTTCTCACTAAATCTTCGAGATTGGAATCAGTTTCAATTTCTCATTAAATCTTCGAGATTGGAACCAGTTTTCATTTCTCATTAAATCTTCGAGATTGGAACCAGTTTCCAATTCTCATTAAATCTTTGAGATTAGAACCGGTTTCCAATTCTCATTAAATCTTCGAGATTGGAACCGGTTTCCAATTCACATTAAATCTTCGAGATTGGAACCGGTTTCCATTTCTCATTAAATCTTCGAGATTGGAACTGGTTTCCATTTCTCATTAAATCCTCAAGATTGGAACCAGTTTCCATTTCTCATTAAATCCTCGAGATTGGAACCAGCTTCCATTTCTCATTAAATCTTCGAGATTGGAACCAATTTCCATTTCTCATTAAATCCTCGAGATTGGAACCAGTTTCCATTTCTCATTAAATCTCGAGATTGGAACCAGTTTCCATTTCTCATTAAATCCTCGAGAGGGGAACCAATTTCCATTTCTCATTAAATCTTCGAGATTGGAACCAGTTTCCATTTCTCATTAAATCTTCGAGATTGGAACTGGTTTCCATTTCTCATTAAACCTTAGAGCCGGTACCAATTCCAGCTTCTCTCCTTTCGAGGTCGGTACCAAATTCCGACTCTCTTTCCGAGATTGATACTAAATTTCAATTTTCCCTTTCGAGACTGGTACCAAATTCCAGTTCTCAGTTCGAGATCAGTACCTAAATTCTGATTCTCATCCATTTCAATCGATACTTAAACTTTGATTCTCACTCCGAGGCTGGTACCTAACTTCCAGTTCTCTTTGTAGTCCCAAGGTTGGAACCTAGGTTCCAATTCTCATTTCAAATCCAGATTTCCTCGAGTTGATTTTAAATTAAACCTCAATCAAAATTGAAACTCAAAACAAATCGAAACCTAAACTCACACATTAAAACTTAAAACAGAAAGCGAAATGAAATCTAAATCAAATTTCCCCAGATCTTATGATCTGGAATTCACCTCCTTTTCTATTCCCCAGCGAGAGTTCAGGGATCTCCAGTCTTGGAGATATACTCGATACTCCCTAGCGGAAATTTGTTTCTACTCCGTTCTAAGTGTGTCACTTAGACGTCTGTGTTGGTTTTGTTGATCTCTTCGGTCAACACCAATACTCGAGGTGTGCTTGGTTAACACACCACACCTATTGGGGGTCCATTTGTTGACCTCATTTTTGATGAGATCTTTTCTCTTCTCTCTCCTTAGTACTTAGGATCTAGCCTTAGGCTTTCCCTTTGACTATCCTAGAGGATTAGAGATGGCAACCACCATTTAGAAATTTAAACACCTCTTAACTCCCTGTAAACCCCATAAGTTTGATTGTAAACCCCCAAGCCACTTAGAGGGTTAAAATCAAATGTGGAGGTTTAAAGGATGAGTTCCCTATAGGACTCTTTGGCCTTAGGACTACCCTGGGTGGCCTGGTCTGGTGAGGGTTGAACTGCACACATTACAGTTTCACACACATTCCAAATCCTAAAACCATTCATACCTAATTTGACTTCTCGACTCATGTAGGTAATTCATATGGATGAACCTTAACCCCTAAGCCCTTAGCTAAGAGGGTTAGGAACAACATAGTGAATACCTCAAATGAGTCCTCTCATGGCTCTTATGGGCTTGATATGGCTTCATGGCTTAACCAAAATGATTCCATTCTACTCACATTCAATCAATCTTCATTTTTCCAAAATTTCAATTTTTGATCCCCAGGGCCCTACACCCACTAAACCTACCAAATGCCCTTGAAAATATCCAAAATTTCCAAAATTTCTCAAATTACCCAAAATTCCTTAAAACCAATCCTAAACATTTCCTCACCATTCAAATTGATCACCCTTAGCCAAATATACCAAAGTTTCCAAAAATACCCAAAATGCTCTTCTTAGCTAAAAAATCCAAAAATTCAGAAAATTCCCAAAAAATTCCAGAAAATTCCCAAATATTCCTAATTTCATTTTGTTCAACAACACCATAAGCCAATTTTGTCAATTTAACCCACTTTTACTAAAACCCCAAATTTGATCCATTTTAAACCTAAAGTGAGCCCAATGTCAAACCAAACCACCCCAATTAACCTCAATTTTGGTCCAATTCAATTCTAAACTTCAATTCAATATCCCTAATATCAATCTAGACCAAATCCAAGCAAAACTTGATTAACATTTGGATCCAATTTCAATTTGAAGCCTAAATCCCCTAAATTGGCCTAAACCCAAACCTAACCCAAATAGGCCCATATCCCAAAATCAAAGCCCAACCAAAGTTTAAAACTCTTTATAAAACTCCCCTAAACATTTCTCAACATTAATTTTACATCAAATCCAATCTTAAACCAACATTAACCCAAGATAGCCAAAGTTAGCCCAATTTGACCCATTTTGGGCCCCATTACCAAAAAGGCCCAAATTAAACCTATTTCAATTCCAAATGACACCAAACCTTCTCCAAATCACTCATGCCACACTTCTAAACTAAACCCAACTTTTGTTTAGCCCAATCTTTCACAAAATCTTCATCCACCAATTTGTTTTCAAACTTAAAAGCCCACTTCCATAAAGCCTTTAAAAGCCCACTTTCCATCAAATTCAAAAGCCCAAAATCCATCCCCAAGCCCACTTGAAACCTTTTCTTCATCATTCCTTTGATAATCCTATTTGACCAAAGTCTTAAACCATCATGAAATTAACCCATTTGTAGCATCATGACAAATCCCATCAAAGGAATCCAAAGTTTTCAAAATTCCAAATAACCCTTTTCCATGCAAGTGAGCCAACCTTTTCCCAAGCCATGAGCAAGCCAAATGAAGCCATGGAGCCATGCATAAGCCATATACAAGCCATGGGGAGCCCTTTCCACCTCACCATGCCACTTATGGCAAGAAGAGGGGAGCCTTTCCTAAGCCTTCACTAAACCTATTTTAACCCCATCAATGATACACTTTAACCAAAATTGACCACCTCACCTTTAATGGGGACTTCACCACACATGTGAGGCTGACCCAAATGATCTCACATCAGCCCAAATCAAGCCTTGATGAGTGAACCAAGCCAAAACCATGAATTGACCCAAATTGGACCAAAAATGCTCCTTATACCCATGCCATTTTAATCCTTGACTTTACACATGGCAATCCTAAATTGATTGCACCAAAATCAAACTCTAACCTCCCCTCCACCTAAGCACATATTTTGAACCCACTAATCAACCCCCATGGCCACCCAAAGCTCCACCATAACCTTCCTTATTTAAACCCCACCTCTATGGCCAAGAGGAGAAGATGAAAGATTACCTTTGGGAGACCATGCCAAATTGTTCCCAAAGTTTATCCAAGCATTTCTAAGCTCAATCAAACCATTTCCAATTGAGGCCTCACCTCTTGGACGAAGGTATCAAACTTTTTCTCCTCCAACAGAGCTTATTTTAAATTTCTATAAATATTCACATGCTTTAAGTATATCATCACTGTATAGATGTGTGCTACTCGATTAGATGATCATTTTAAAAAAAAAAAATTCATTCAATTTCTTTGAGAAACGAGTGAGATATCAAGGTTTGAAGGTGGACAGTTTTAGGCAAATAGCACTAGGAGAGAGGAGCAGCAGTTGTCCGATCAGGCGTGTATCTGACGGACGGCCCTGATGCAGTCGGACGAATCTTCATTCGTGAACAGGTGCCATACAGAACCACGCTGGCCAATAGGACAGCGACACGTGGATTGAGCGGGAAATGGATTTTTTGGATTTATTTTTGACACAAAACTTTAAAAAATCACAACTTTGCCTAGAAAACTCCAAAAAATAAAATAAAAATATACTCTTGCTCATGAAAATGAGGAGAATAATGTGAAAGTAATTTTATTTTTATTTAATGCATATTTTATTTTTAATTAATTAAATAGTGTTTTCAATATTTTAATTCTTCATGCATGTAGGAGCTTCACCATAACTTGAAATTTATATATGTTATTCTATGCATAATGGTTGATCTTTCCTGATTTTTGCAAAGTTAGGAAAGATTTCCATGATAAGATACCTATTTTTCAATATTATGCTTTAGTTTTCCTATAATAATTATAAAAGTTACCATGTTACTTAGAAAAATATAGAAAAATTAGGTATGTTTCCTTTGACCAGAGAAACATTAGAAAATTATCTCATGATTTATTTCAATCAAACAAACTCTAATTTGGCCAAAACCTTAAAATGGAATTTTAATTAATTAGGATTAATCACACATCAAAATAACTTGAAAATAATTCTCCACTGAACTTTAGGATCAGAGGAATCTCATATAAAAATTTGATATCAATTGGAAATGTTTAGCCCCACTAAATGAATTAATTAAGTCACACAACCAAAATTAAACTTTAAAAATTCATAACTCCAAAAATACATTTCAAAAATTCACCAAATTAGTTTTGTGGGCTCTCTGATATCAGAGAAGTCAATAAAAATTAAAATTGGAATTTTCTAAAATTTTTTATTTTTAATCATATTTTAATATTTTAAATAACTAAAAAATAATAAAAATCATAAAAATGTCATATTTTGACTCCTAATCACTTAGGAACAAACCAAATATTTTTCCCAAGTCTCAAAATAAAGATATTTAATTTTAAATGATTAAAACAACTTTTAATATTAAAAAATGTATTTTCCAACCTTTTCACTAAATTAATTCCAATAAATCAAAGAAAAATCAGAAAATTGTAAAATTTGGTTCTCTGAACTCATTGAGGTCAGAGAGATTTAAGAAAAGTATAAAATCAATTTTTCAACTTTAATCTTATTTTATAATTAATTAATACTCTAAAATTAAAAATAATTATAATAAATAAAATATAATTTAACAAATCACCAAAATTGGTCCAAGTGATCCACTGGTTATTAGGAACATCCCATAATTTTCTTAAGGATAGGAACCTTACCTCTGTCATGTTGTTGAATTTTCCTTTAAATCCCTTATTTTTCACTAAAAATAATTATATAAATAAATTAAATTCAGAAAAATCACATTTTCTCCTCTAATGTCTTAATTGACATGTGAGTGAAGTGACATAAAAATTTCAAATTCATTTGAGCTCAATTTAATGAGTTATGTAATAAATAAGCTTAAAAGGGCATAAAGGTAATTAAAGAATTTAAACTCCTTAATTAAAATTTTAGGTTTAATTAAAATGAAGGGTAAAATATTTGATTTTATCTTTCTTGGATGATTGAAACTTTGGGAAATTTAAAAGGGTAGGAACCCATTAATCACTTCTAATAAAAAATGAAACTTTGATTATTTAAACAATTTAAAATTTTGGAAGAATAATAAAAATTTGAATTATTAAAAATAAGGATATAACTTGAGAGGATATTAATCCTTTAATAAAAAAAATTCCTAAATAAATCACTTCAACAATATTTAACTTTTAATTAAGATTAAAATGATAATCCAAACTAAGTAAATTAAAAATTAAAAATAAATAAATAACCCTTAAATTAAAGAAAAAAAAGTTCAAAATATTAAATAGTTTAATAATTAAATTAAATTAAGTAAAAATTAAATTAAATTAACATTTTAACAATTAAGTTAAGCTAAATTAAAAAATAATTTAAATTAAATTAAATTAAATCAAATTTAAATTAAATTAAGTTAACATCATTCAATAATAAAAGTAAAACAAATTTAAAAATATTAAGATCACCTAAAGTATAAAGATTTAAACCAAAAAATAATTTGAACACTATTCCAAACTTAAAATTATTAATTAGAACCTCATAATTAAACTAAATCACTTTAGACCATTAACTCAAACTTTAAATTATGAATGATTAAAATTCTCAACAAACCAACTTGCCTTTAAAGGCTTTAATTATTATAACTCTTAAATAGAGTATTAAGTGAGATGTCACTTCATTCATCAGGTAATCAAATACCCAAGTTCACTGAGCAAGAGACAAAGCTTAACTAAACTCCTGGATGATTGATTCACCTGTGCAACTAAATTTACTTGGACTCAAAATAATCTCGGAAGTATTGAAAAGATGTTTAAGACTCGTCCTAAGCACTTCCTCAATATGACGGGATGTTTTAGAAGAACAATTGAATTTAATTGTTCTTTGATGAAGAAAATCATCCTTAAACAAAACACAAGAACCTAGACGTCATAGGAGATGACTAGTTAAAGGACTAGGATCATGGTAAACAACCAAAACTAGTCCCTTAGCTTTACCTAGGTATTTGTTGAAATATTTAAATGCCTTAACATGTATTTCAAATGCAGCTTGGAATGACGGGAAGACCCTTCAGGCACGCTTTTATTATGTTGCAATTTATTTTTATGCAATTTTCTTACATGCACTGTGTTTTACCCTTCTTGCATGTTAAACAAGACTGTTGCATAAAAACCAAAACCTTTAGGGTAGTCCCTAAACTGAAACCAAAACTAAATTAAAAATCATCACAAGATAAAATTCATCGCCACAACATTCAAAATATAAAACAACTCAAAATTTAATCACAAACAGAACAACAAAATTACAATTATAACTAAATTAAAACGTCTCGTTGAATGATCGAGAATACCTCGGATGATGTAACCCACGTGTTGCTAACGGGATTTCCCACGGTCTAAATGAAAGTGTGGAACTCATTCAGTTGAGTTTAGCAAATTCATCTGGACTAAGTGAATTCGATGAAATTAATGGTGTCGGGATGACGAAACCGTGGGATCTTAATCGGTTCTGTTTAAACAACTTTAAGATTTGTTTTAATTAAAATATTAAAAATATTTGGACTTTAAGATTTCTAAACCAAAACACTTCTCTCATCTCTTGATTTTCACCTTCTAAAACTAAACCTCTGCAACAACAAGGAGCTCGGAGCATGGTGGGCAAGTACGACCATCCTCATCGACAAAACTCGGATCTACACCGACTAAACCTTTCTTAGAATTAAATAACCAAACCATAGGACTTCGAGGTAGTTTGCCTAGTGCAACATAAATCCTCAACTCTTCGTTATGCATTTGCATGATCATGTCATGTAAATTAAGCCCTAACCGGTCTTAGGACTCTGAGGTAGTCGTTCGGTACGACATAAACCCTCATATCTTCCAGGCTATTTGTGTGATTTTATCATACAAATATAAGACCTAAATAAATAAAATTGGCAGGATTGAAACATTAAATAAACTCTTAAATCTAAACCAAACAATAGGATAGTTTGGGAAGTTGCCAAGATTCTTCTAGGATCCTCAACTTCTCCTACTTCTCTTCCATCAGACTCTTGAAATAAACTGTTCCAAATTTGAGCTAATCTCTTTTGAAATCCAAAATTCAATCCTTTGAAACCTTAAAATTTGAAATTCTTGAGAGCAAAACCACTGATCATTATCGAGAGTTTTGTTAAATGATTTCCGTCATTTAAGATGTAATTAACTATAGGGGCTTTCCCTTATAGGGAACTTTAAGAACCCAGGTAATATAAACCCTGCTTAATTCATTTATATTAAGCGAGGGAACTTGTCGGCTTATAAAGTTGGTTCGCAGACCAAACGGATGTCACAAATCTTCTAGTTTATTTAACCGAGCCCCATCATCAAGTAGTGTGTCTATTCTTCGGGATAGATATACGGTTTGTGGTGCGGTGCTCGTTTATATAAACTATTTGGGATGTGAGATCAGTTTGATTTCATATCTTAAAATTTTCAAACCCAAAATTATTTTCAAAATCAAATACTACTTCTAAACCATATGTATATATTTAAATTAAATTTAAAAATCTAAAATTCGCCGACAACTTCTGTAGGAGACCTTTTTTTCCAAAGTACAACACAAATCTAAAAATATGCCGACAATACACAACCAAAATTTTTAATGGGAGGATCCAACTATTATTTCATTTCAACATCTGACAATGAGGCTTCCAATCCAACACTCTCAAGGGCATTCTATTGATCAATTGAGCCAATGTCAAAACTTCTTTCCCCGACAAGTGCTTTGGGTCATTCATCGTGATAATCATGTTTCGAGCTACCTCTATAATGTGTTTATTCTTTTTCTCTACTACTTCGTTTTGTGTTAGTGTGTATGAACATGTTCTTTGATGCTGTATCCTTTAGGCTGAAAATTATTCCCTAAAAGACTTGCTAGTATACTCTATCCCATTATCATTCCTCAATACCTACTCTACTACACCATAGTGAGTTTGAATTGCCCTGTGAAACTCTTTAAAGTAGGCAAGCACATCACTTTTATTTCTCATCAGATATAATTGTGCAACATGAAAAAAAATAATAAATGAAAATAACAAAATATCTGTAAGCATCGATAGAAGTTGGAGAACAACTTCTTCATATATTTAAATGCACTAAATCAAAATGATAAGAATTCCTTTTACCAGAACTAATATAAGAGCTCATGACATGCTTATCAAACTCATATGCATCACGCACAAGTTTTTATTTTATTTTACATTTCATATAAAGATGGCTATAAATGACTCAATAAACTAAAAAAAGATTATCTCATGCGCCTTCAATGTAGGGCCTGTTTGGGGGGGAGGGGGGCGGTAAGGATGCGGCGCGGCGAGTAAAAGCGGTCCGATGTTTTTTTTTCGTTCGTTTTGCAACTTCATGGCACAGCGGCCATGAAGTTGCTTCGAAGCCGATCGCGGGATAACCCTCGCGACCCAACTTTGCCTTAGTGATTTTTACCTTTACCCCGCATTCAACCCCCATCTCGCTGCTTCCCCATGTTGACCTCATTTTGGTAAGGTCTGATCTCTCTCCTTAGTGCTTAGGATCTACCCATAAGTTTTCCCTTTGACTATCCTAGAGGACTAGAAATGGGACCCACCACTTAGAAATTCAAACACTTCTTAACTCCCTTCAAATCCCACATGTTTGATTGTAAACCCCCAGGCCACTTGGAGGGTTAAAACCAGTATGTGGAGGATTAAAAGATGAGTTTCCTATAGGATTCTTTGGCCTTAGGATTACGTTTCCTATAGGTTTCTTTGGCCTTAGGATTACCCTAGGTGGTCTGGTCTTGGTGAGGGTCAACTTGCACACACCACACTCCTACACATATTCCAAATCCTAAAACCACTCTTACCCAACTTTGCTTCCTGACTCATGTAGGAAACTCATATGGATGGAACTCAACCCCTAAGCCCCTGGCTAAGAGGGTTAGGAACAACATATTGAGTGCCTAAAATGAGTCCTCTCATGGATTTTGTGAGCTTAATATGGCTTCATGGCTCAACCAAAATGGTTTCATTTTACTCACATATAATCAATCTTTATTTTCCCAAAATTTCAATTTTTGACCTCCGAGGCCCTAAAGTCACCAAACCTACCACATGCCCTTGAAATTGCCCAAAGCTTCCAAAATTGCCTAAATTACCCAAAATTTCTCAAAATCAATCCTAAACATTCCCCACCACTCAAATTGATAATCCATGGCCAAATACACCAAAATTTTCAAAAATACCCCAAATAACCCCCAATTACCCAAAATACCCTTTTTAACCCAAAAATCCAAAATTTCCAAAAAATTCTCAAAAAAGTTCCAGAAAATCCCAAATATTACCAATTTTATTTTATTCAACTGCCACATACCCCAATTTTGTCAATTTAACCCAATTTGATAAAAAATCCCAAATTAGCCTTTAAGGCCCAAAATGACCAACAAACCCAATCCATCCCAAATTTAACCTAAATGTCCTCCAATATTCCTAACATCCCCACAAACAAAACTCTACATTAATCTGCCCCAAATTTGAACCCAAATTTCACTCAAGCCTAACTCAAACCAAATTTCCCCAAATTGGCCTAAACCAACCATGAACCCAAACATGCCCAAATCCCAAAATTAAGATCCAACCAAAATTGAAAACTCTTTGTAACACTCCCATAAACCTTTTGCAACATTAATTTTACATCAAACCCAACATTAGCCCAACCTTAGCCCAAGTTAGCCCAATTTGACCCACTTTGCTCCTATTACTAAAAGACCCAAATTAAACCCAATTCAACTCCAAATTACCTCAAACTTGTTCCAAATCACTCATGGCACATTCCTAAACCAATTGCAATATTTATTTGGCTCAACAATTTATCAAAATTTTCATCCACAAATTTATTTTAAAACCTAAAAGCCCACTTTCCTAAAACATTTAAAAGCCCATCCAAAACAATTTCAAAAGCCCAAAATCTAACCTAAAGCCACATGACATTTTCATTTGTCATCCCTTTAATCAAAATCATTCCCTAAGTTTTAATCTCATGATCAAATAATTCCAAATCATGCCTCATGACAACTTCCCCTAAATTCATCAAAAATGTCAAATTGCATTTCCATGTAAGTGAGCCTAGCCATGGGCAAGCCATAGGCAAGCCATGAAGCCATTCTTAAGCCACATGCAAGCCATGTGAGTTGTGTCCATGCCACATACCATCTTAGGCAAGAGGAGGAGCCACATTCTTGATTCCCTTAAAGTGATTAAGCATTCCAATGTTTCCTCTAACCCATGCTTAAGCCTAATTGTACTTGTATTATGACTTGACCCCACTAATCAAGCTGAGCCAAATGACTTTCTCTTCAGCACAAACCAGCCTTGGAGAGGTGCACCAAGCTTAAAGCATGACTTGGGCCATGAAAACTGAAACTTTTAGGATAGCCACAAAACTGAAACCCAAAACTAAATTAAAATCAACACAAGAAAAAATTCACCGCCACAACATTCAAAAAGATAAAACAACTCAAAATTTAATCACAAACAGAACAACAAAACTACAACTTCAACTAAATTAAAACGTCTCGTTAGATGATCGGGAAT
Organism: Papilionanthe hookeriana x Papilionanthe teres; assembly: GCA_022702705.1. Taxonomy (NCBI): domain Eukaryota; kingdom Viridiplantae; phylum Streptophyta; class Magnoliopsida; order Asparagales; family Orchidaceae; genus Papilionanthe; species Papilionanthe hookeriana x Papilionanthe teres. The sequence goes on along the minus strand of CM040435.1, from coordinate 67,573,697 downwards.
CCCTCGGATGATGTAACCCATGTGTTCCTAGCGAGATTTCCCACGGTCTAAATGAAAGTGTGGAACTCATTTAGTTGAGTTTAGCAAATTCATTTGGACTAAGTGAATCCGATGAAAATAACGGTGCCAGGATGACGGAACCGTGAGATCTTAATCGGTTTTGTTTAACAAACTTTAAGATTTATTTTAATTAAAACATTAAGACATTTGAACCTTAAGACTCTTCTAAATCAAAACATTTCTCTCATCTCTTGATTTTCACCTTCTAAAACTAAACCTCTGCAACAGCACGGAGCTTGGAGCATAGTGGGCAGCACGGCCATTGTTGTCAGCAAAACTTGTGTCTACTTCAGCAAAACCATTCTTTAGTCTAAATAACATACCCGTAGGATTTCGAGGTAGTCTGCCTAGTGCAACATATATCCTCAACTTTTCGTTAGGCATTTGCATAATCATATTATGCAAATTAAGTCCTAACCGATTTTAGGACTCCGAGGTAGTCGTTTGGTACGACATAAACCTCACATCTTCAAGGCTATTTGTTTGATTATATCATACAAACATAAGTCCTAATTAACTAAAATTGACATGATTGAAATATTAAATAATTCTCTCAAATCAAAGCCAAACCATAGGATAGTCGGGAAGTCACCGAAGTTCGTTTCGGGTCTGTAACATCCCCTACTTCTCTTCCTTTGGACTCCTAAAATAAACTGTTCCAAATTTGAGCTATTCCCTATTGAAATTTCCAAAGTCCAATTGTTTGAAAACCTTAAACTTTGAAATTCTTGAGAGCAAAACCACTGATCATTATCGAGAATTTTCTTGAGTGTCTTCGGACATTTAAGATGTAATTAACTATAGGGGCATGCCCTTATAGGGAACTTTAAGAACCTATGTAATATAAACCCTGTTTAATTCCTTTATATTAAGAAGGGAAACTTGTTGGCTTATAAAATTGGTTCGCAGATCAAACGGATGTCACAAATCTTCTAGTTTATTTAATCGAGCCCCATCATCAAGCAGTGTGTCTATTCTTCGGGATAGATACACGGTTTATGGTGTGGTGCTCGTTTATATAAACTATTTGGGATGTGAGATCGGTTTGATTTCATATCTTAAAATTTTCAAACTTAAAATTATTTTCAAAAAATTAAATGCTACTTTTTAAACTATATATATATATATATATATATATATATATATATATATATATATATATATATATATATATAAATTAAACTTAAAATCTAAAAATCGCCGACAATTTACGTAGGCGACCCCAAAACTACAAAAAATCCATAGTGGCGAGTCCGCTGGGGACTAGTTCCTCTCTCCATTTTGATCAGATGATTTTGCTTTCATAAATTGGTAGCAAGTCCATGTCCTTAGTGGACCAAGCTACCATTCTTTCTTTGAAATACTACGTTCATTTCTGTCTTGAACAGGTATAGTCAACTCTCTTAGATTTTGGAGCCACTGTTTAGACACCCCTAAATAGAGAGGTTCTGGAATCCTTTTACCTCTTTGAGGTAGGGTGGACCCCCAATAGGTGGTTAGCTTAGAAGCGGTTCTTCGGATCGAGAAGTCTTGTGAGGCTCTCTCTTCCTTTCCAATTTCTGGATTGGGTCCCTTACCTTTCCTTTAACCTTTCCCCTTTTAATTTGTTTCGTTCCTAATGAACAAACCTTCTAATAAACAAACCCTTTAAATAAATGAACTTTCTGTTAAACCATAAATACACAAATAAAATAAAATCTGAAAATATCTTGTAAATAAAATTAATAAAATGAAATGATAAATGGAGATAAGTTACTCTTTTGGAAAAATTCCTCTTTTTTTCGTCCCGACGAAAGGAAGCATAAATTGGAACTGACGCTTAGAATCTACCTAGCAGAAAATGTCTGCGCCAAAGCTGATTTTCTCTTTCACCAATGGGATAGACTTAGCTGTCTACAAGGACGAGCTGCCTAATGATGCAGTCATTTTCTTTGGACTAGGGTTTGTCAATACGTACATTAAGTTCGTCGATGTTACTCTTTTCGCACTAATGAATAAAGTATCAGAAACTAAGGAGCCCATAATTGAGTTCAACCTGAAATCGGCTCAAGAGATCCCTCCCCTGCAAAAGGTTCCAACTGAAAGAAACATTGTTTTTCATAGGAGGTTAGCTACTACCCCCAGAACTGCCATCTCTACCCCCACCGGTCTGGTCATCACTGTACCTACCTCGGATCCTGCCAAACTGAAAGGAAAGGAAGTCCAAGTAGGTAATGAGCCTGTTACCGTGGAGGGTTCAGATTTTGCTGAAATACCGTCTGTCTTCGAGATAGGGTCCAGCTTGAAAGTTGCACCCTTAACCCGGACTCAAAGAAGAAATAGGAGCAGAAAGATTGCTAGGATCAAGAAGACCAAGGCTGCTGAAGTTTCTTTTCTGGAAGAGATTCCCGAGGAAGAAGAAGTGCTGCCTGAGATTTCACCGTCATTGGGAGGGAGTAGGTTCCATCCTCTCTCTGCTGCATCAGATGAAAAAGATGCTCAAAGGATTGCCACTGATTTACCTCGACCTGCGTACTACGGTGATTATCAGAAGAAAAAGATCAAGACTACTCTACTTACCCATTTGCGAGCAGTAGTAGAGAAATTAGCTAAGAAGGAATGTTGCCCTGTGTCAGAGATTCTGAGAAGAATGGACGAGTACCAGCTAGATCCCGCCTCGGACCACGAGTAGACCTTGTTACTGCCCCAGAGAGGCTAAGGAAGAAAGTGCGAGCTAGTGAGAGAAGTTCGCCTGTTGTTGTGTCGGGTCACCATATTAGCGAAGACACCACCTATCGACGTACAGCCGACAGACCATCTGGTCCTAGGCCTTCTCTTGCAAGAAGGATGGTGTGACAACCTATTTTTGCTGAACCGATACCGACAGAATGCTCTGGGAAGAGGAGTCTCGTCAGAGAGCCTGAATCTGAAGAAAGTGCAGTAAACCCCTGAAAAAGAAGTTCAACAGTCGTCGCCTGACAACCGCGAGACCGTTTGGAAAAGACCACTTGAGGATGCTATAGAAAAGCTAATGATGGACATCCGACGGTTGGCAAGGGAAAGAGGAGAAGAATTGAGAAATGAAGTGGATTCATCAGAATTCATGGATGAAGAATGTGCCGAGATTAACATGGTCGAGACCCGAGCGTCGTTAGCTCTGCAGGGAGCTCCGTCAACTTCAGAAAGAGATGAACCAGAAGCGATGAAAGCACGTCTTCAAGAAAAGGATGACACAATTTCTCATATGGCAAAGAGGATGGAGGAGATGTCGGCTGCCTTAGCCACTCTCCAAAGTCAGCTTCAACCTCAGAAGGAAACACCCCCATAAATCATTCACAATGCTGATGGAGGAAAAGAAATCACATTCATCAACGGAGACGAACAACCAAAGAAGGATTCAGTGCAGAGCATGATTCCCAAAAAGGATATTAAGAATATTGTGGAACAGCAGGTGCGAGAAGCCTTAGCCCAGTCTAAGGGCGGAGCATCTATTCAGACGGGTAGACCTTACCCTAAAGAGTTTGATGCAGTTCAATACCTGAAAGGCTTCGTACCATCTCTGTTTAAGACTTTCGACGGTACCGGAAACCCCCAACAACATGTCGTACATTTTCATGCTAGTTGCTGCAAAGCCGGTGGGAGCGACACCTTACTTTTTTGTCAGTTCGTAAGCAGTTTATCAGGGCTCAGAATTGTCGAACGGTTCAGTCAAGACCTTTTCAAAATTGGAAAACCTTTATGTTGAGTAGTTTGCCGAGGCTCGGCACCACATCACTATCGGTGATCTCGTGGTGGAGCAACATAAACTGAACAAAACTTTAGTGGATTAAATACTTCGATGTAGAAACTTAAGCATGAAGTGTGAACCACAGCTTCAGGAACAACATGCAGTCGGTATCCTACTGAAGCGTATCCATGGCCCGATAGTACTTCTCCTTAAAGGATTCACAATTAAGATTTTTGAGAAGTTGCTTAGCAAGGTCGGGAGCTTGCAGGAGGAGGCAAAGCAGCTGAGTTTTGTTGATAAGACTGATAAGCAAAAGCCCGTAAAGGCATTCGAAAAGAAATCCAGGATCATCGCGACAATGGATAAAGGTAAGCAGCCAGTGCAGATACAGCCAGAGCGGCCACAACCAAGTTATCAACCACCACAACGGATTTATCAGCAACCTCAGCAGATTTATCAGCAACCTCAGCAGAGCTATCAATAGCCTCGACCGAGCTATCAATCATGGCAGAATGATCAACCGCCGCCTCGTCCGCCATGTGCTTTGAAGGAACTTCTGAATAAGGAATACCCCTTCAAGACTGAAGCAGTGGCCAAGATGTTTCGCAGTTTGATGAAGACGCCCAACTTTCAACTACCAGAGCCCAGAAGGCCAGAAGAAGTCGACAAGAAGGATCATTCAAATTATTGTCCCTACCATAGGATGCTCGGACATAAGATAGAGGACTGCTTCACCTTCAAGAATTGGCTCGAAGATAATCTCTGGAAATGGAACGTAACGATTCTGAAGGAATACATGAAGGAGCCCCAAAAAGGAGGTTCCATCAATGTTATTTCAACATATCCTATTGTTCTGATAGACCCTTACACGGCTAATGATGGATAGAGTAATGTTTGGACAAAGTCTTCGAAGAAAATTTTGGATCACATCCAGACCGCTTTGGTGCGCGCTTCAACTCAGAGTTTGAAACCTGCCGAGCCGTCACTATAACTTACGATTGAAGAACCACCCCAAAAGGAGGAGAAGATCATGGAAGAGAAGAAGACCGAGGCTCTGAAGGGTAGACTAGGGGCTGCTTTTCCTAGGATGGTTGTTTCTGATTCAGGGGAGAAATCCCTCGGACCTCTGACTTTGTATGATTATTTGCTCGCCCCAACGAGATCTTATAATGATAAGAGTTTTGGTGTTGGCTACGTTTTGACTGTTTCTAACGATTACGTAACTAACGACAACCAACCTAATCTGGATCTCACTTTCGATATAAATAACGATTCTCAAATCATACCAAACCTCAATAACCACGATGAAGGAGAAGACGTTCACAAGGATGGATACGAAAGCTCAAGAAGTGGCGAGTCCGTTTGTGAATTCTGAGGAGCTTCAATTGTGATAGAATTAGAGTCATCAGATTCCGATGCAAATCCAGAAGAGCCAGTCGTTCTAATTCAAGAGGAGACACCGGCAGATTCAGCACCAGATGCAGAAGAGATAACAGAAGTCAATTTAAGAAGAGGAAAAGTTCTACCCCCGAAAATGGGTCCAAAGGATAAATGAAAGCAGGTGATTGCTCAAGAAGAGCCAACCCCAGTAGAGGGATTACCCATTCGGGAAGAAATTGAAGAACCTGGTAATAAAGTAGATTTTAACGTGCTAGCCATCTTAGGAAGCTACCAGCCAAACTAAGCATCTACGAGGCTCTGATCCTGTCAAAGGAGATGAGGAAAACTCTGATCAAGGCTTCACTTGATCCAGAAATTTGTTTAGCTCAAATGGCCAGTAATTCCTTAGACTAGGTTTGCTCGTTAAAAGAACAGTGAGGTGTTACCTTCACGGATAATGATCTGCTACTTGGAACGGCTAATCACAATCAACCGTTGTACATTTCAGTCACTACCAAAAAGTTTACGCTCTCCAGGGTGTTAGTTGATCCGGGAGCATCAATCAACATAATGAACCTTCGGACGTTAGCATATTTGGAAATTGATGCTCGCGACCTCGAAGCAGACAAAATGTTATTAAGGGGCTTCAATCAGAAAGGAGAAAGAGCTCTTGGATCGATAACACTATGAATGAAGACCTGCGATTTGGCAAAGAAAACCGCAAATTTCCATATAATTAATTCTGAGACATCATTCAATGCTCTACTGGGTCGGCCGTAGATCCATGATAACCGGATGGTACCGTCGTCTCTACACCAGTGCATAAAATATTATGAAGGAGGAGAACAGTGTATCAAAGGTGACCTGCAACCGTTCTCCATACATGAAAATGGAATTCATGAAGATGCAGCCTACTACGCGCCTCTGAAGAAAACTATCTTCTCCAGAAATACCGTACCAAATGAAGCAAAAGAAGTTCGAGACGATGAAGAACCTGAAATTCAAGTTCAACAGTTACTCACCACTCCCTTACGGCAAGATGGTGAAGGTTTCTCCAGAACTCGCACTCGAGGTCGAGGCCAAGGACAAGGTCGTGGAAGAAACGGTGGAATAGTTGAATAGAAGAAACTGGTCATCGATGATGATTGGGAGAACAGTTCCAAAGAAGAAGAAACCAAGAAAAAAGTAATGAAGATAAATCAAAAGAAACCCCAGTTCAAGATCTCTCTCGAAGATGAAAAGAATGAAAAATAAAAATCAATGTACGACAAGATTAACCACTATGTACATACTATGACCCTAACCCCGATCTATCCTAGCATGGTCGAGGGTATGGTGGTCAAAGAAGTACATGGTGGCGATGCTAAACCGATCAAATTCTACCGTGGTGCTTCTTCTTCCAAAATTGAAAATGATGTACAATTTGAAGATGTTGCTTCATCTGAATTAAAGGAATTGTCTTTTGAGTGGTACTCTTCCTGTGTTCAGAATTTAATTCAACGTGGTGTCTTACCTAAACAATGGATAAAAGGTCGATCACAACACTTTGAAAAATTATGGAATAATGCCAGTCGGTCTCTCAATTCAAACATGGTCTCGGATTCGGCTCAGTAGGATCAGTTGATGATACGGGATTTTGCTTGGTTGTCACTTGCGAGCCTAATGAAGACTGCTTGGAAGCTTCAGATAATCTTGAAGATCTACCAATTGGAGATGCTCCACCAGAATTCGAAGAAGAAATTAAATCTACAATAGACGAGTTAATGAAAGTTAACTTAGGTACTAGCGAAGAGCCTAGGCCGACCATTGTTAGCTGCTTACTCAATAAAGAAGACTCCGAAAACATGATCAAGCTATTAATGGAATTCAAGGACTGTTTTGCTTGGAGTTATGATGAAATGCCAAGATTAGCTCCAGAAGTTGCAGTTCATAAGCTAGGAGTGGATCACGCTGCCGCTCTAGTCAGATAAGCTCCGAGAAGAATGCGTCTGGAGATTGAACAACATGTAATAGCTGAAGTTAAGAAGCTAATAGAAGCTAAATTTGTCCGTGAAGAGCAATATCTAACTTGGTTAGCCAATGTGGTACCAGTCAGAAAGAAGAATGGTCAGATCAGAATTTGCGTGGATTTTAGAGATCTGAACAAAGCATGCCCAAAAGACGAATTCCCACTACCAATTCCAGAATTGATGATTGACATCGCTTTGACACATGAAATCTTCTCTTTCATGGATGGATCATCAGGATACAATCAGATAAAGATGGCACCAGAAGATGAGAAGCTCACAGCCTTCAGAATGCCAATCAGAATATACTGCTACACAGTGATGCCTTTTGAATTGAAGAAAGCAGGAGCGACATACCAAAGAGCAATGACGAGGATTTTTAATGATCTCATTCACAATCAGGTCGAGTGCCTCGTGGATAATGTGGTCATCAAGAGCAAACTGAAAGAAGATCACTTGTATGATTTGAGAATTGTTTTCGAGCGATTGAGATAATATAACCTTAAGATGAATCCCTTGAAATGCGCCTTCGGCATTACCTCCAGAAAATTCTTAGGATTTGTTGTCTGACATCGTGGAATTTAAATCGATCTGGAGAAGATTAAAGTTATCTTAGAAATGCCGCCTCCCAAAATCTTAAAACAACTATGATCCTTTCAAGGGAAGTTGGCATATCTTCGACGCTTTATTTCGAATTTGTCAGGAAGGTGTCAGCCTTTTTCTGCTTTGGTTAAGAAGGATGCCAAGTTTACTTGGGACTTCAAATGTCAACAGGTCTTCGAGAACATCAAACGATATTTAATGACACCTCCTATCTTAGCAGCCCCAGTCTCGGGTAAACCGTTGATACTTTATACCGCGGCTTTAGACGACTCCCTTGGAGCCCTGCTAGCCTAGGTCAATGATGAGGGTAAAGAAAATGCTCTCTACTACTTGAGTCATCGTCTAATTCCGATGGAGGTAAAATATCCTTCGATTGAGAAGCATTGTTTGGCCCTGATCTTCACTGCTCAAAATCTCAGGCATTGCATGCTCTCTTATAAGGTCAACCTTATTTCGAAGTTTAATCCATTGCAATATTTGATGACCCGTCTGATGCTTTCTGGCAGACTTGCCAGGTAATCGATAATACTATTACAATTCGATATATCTTTCGTTCCTCTTTGTGCCGTAAAGGAACAAGTCCTGGCAGACTTCCTCGCAGCGCACCCTTTACCTGCAGAGTCGCCTCTCAACGATGACTTATCAGACGAGCAGATAATGAGCTTAGAAGACCCCGACGATCGACGTTGGGAATTGTACTTCGACGGAGCATCTTCAGCACAGAAAGATAAAGAATTGCAAACAATAGTGCCTGGTAAGGCAGGAATCAGACTAATCTTTATAACACCGGAGCGGGGGATGTTAAGATATTCCTACCATTTAACAGAACCGTGTACGACAAATGAAGCAGAATACGAGGCCCTTATAACCAGACTAGAATTAACCATTCAGATGGGGATAACAGACATCAACATTTACAAAGATTCTCAGTTGAACATTCAACAGGTCGCCGGACAATACAGAATTTTAAAGTCAAGGTTCGAGCAATACTTTCAGTATGTCATGAAATTGTTGGAGCAGATTCCGAATGTACGATCTATAAGATTCCCAGAAGAGAAAATACTCTCGTAGATGCGTTAGCCTGCCTTGCAAAAGAGTTTGCCTGCTTACAAGATAAATCAGTTGAAATGTCAGTTCAAGGACGACAGGTCCTATCATAGCTCAACATGGGTGCAATACACAAATCAGAAGAAGAAGAAGAAGTAGTTGTAGCAGTAACAGAAAATGCAGAAGATTGGCAGCATCAATTAATGGACTACATGCAAATAGGATACATACCGGACGATAATTCATTAACCCATCAAATCAAGAAAAGAACTCTATCATACGCATTAATAAACAATACGTTATACAGAGGGTCTTTCAAACAGATGTGGCTAAGGTGCCTGAGCGAGTCCTAGGCTCGTGAAATCATTAAAGAAGTGCACTCAGGACTTTGTGGCGCTCATCAGTCAGGTCCGAAGATGAAAATGAAGATTAAAAGACTAGGGTGTTACTGGCCCTCGATGATGACTGACTACCTGAAAGTTGCCAAAAGTTGTCACCAGTGCCAAGTGCATGGAGTGGTTCTACATCAACCTCCAAATGTGCTGCATCCAACAATCGCGTCATGGCCGTTTGAGTGTTGGGGCACAGACATCGTGAGTACGATAGAACCGCCTTCCTTAAGAGGACATTGCTTCATTCTTGCAGCTACATATTACTTTTCCAAATGGGCAGAAGCTATACCGCTCAGAGAAGTGAAAGCACATCACGTATTACAGTTTTTCAAGAATCAAGTCGTCTACCGTTTCGGGGTACCGCGCAGAATTAACTCAGATAAAGGGTCAGCATTCAGAAGCACAAAGATCAACAATTTCGTCAGAAGGCATAGGATAGACTGGCGCTATTCAACGATCTACTACCCAAGAGCGAACGACTTGGACGAGGCTTTTAATAAAACTCTCGTCCGAATCTTAAAGAAAACTTTGGACGACAACACGAGAAATTGGCACGAGAAGTTGTTAGAAGCCTTATGGGCCTACAGAACGACTTTCAGAACTCCTACTTAGTCTACGCCCTACGCTCTAGTGTATGGGTCTGAGGCCGTCTTGCCCTTGGAGGTTCAGCTTCCATCTCTCAGAATTACAGTTGCGAACAAGATCACTACAGAAGAGAATGCCAAACTACGACTAGAATAATTGGAAAGCATGGAAGGGAAACGACTTTCTGCGCAGCAGAATTTGGAACTGTATCAGGCCAAGATGATGCAGGCCCACGATAAACTGGTCCGCTCAAGGACATTCAAAGTCGGTGACTTGATTCTAGTTCTAAAGAGATCTATTTTTGCACACCGCAAGATAGGAGGTAAATTTGAACCGACTTGGGAGGGGTCGTTCGTGGTCGAGACAGTCTACTCTGGAGGTTCTTACCAACTCGTGAATTGCCGTGGAGAACGACCCATGCTTCCAATCAATGGACGATATCTGAAGAAGTATTACGCAACCTGATGTTTTGAAGGATGAACTTTAAGAAATGAAGTCTCATTCTTAGAAGCACGGGTGGAGTAATCATTTGTAACTGGGTCCGAACCCAAAATATAAAAATGGATGATAAAAAAATCATTAACAAAAAAAAAGTGTTAAAAGAAAATATGTGAAATCATAATAATAAAATTTTGATCCTTTATTCTTAAGTCAAGCTCACTCCTGATCTTTCCTCATATTTTCCTACTCTTATTAAAATTTGAAAGAAACGAATAAGAATTTTCCATTGATAATTGATTTTTCTTATTGTTCTTGTTCTTAGTACAGCCCCTGATCCTTTCCTTGTTTTTTGCAGGGAAATGTCGAACGGGTGGTTGGTTCTGAACTTTAAGAATGGCGTGAGTCTAGCACTCGATGAAAAGATGATGAAGAATGGGGCTGTGATTGAGATCGACTCTGATTTCACACTGGCCGGGCTACAGTACGAAGAAACTGATTGGACCCCGATTGACCGGGAATAGTTCCACAGCTAGACAGTGATGAAATTGGGTGACCCAAGTCAGCAGTTCACCGGCAAGAAAAGAAAAGCAAACACCGCTTATGCAACGGGAGAAAATAAGAAAGTTAAGTCTGTGGTTGCTACAGCAAAAGGCAGGCTTGTCAGTGCCATGCCCACAGAAATTCAAGAAGTAAGAAGAGCTACTCTCACTCCTACGCAATGAAGAAACAAGAACCATCACATTCGCAAGATGCTGACCAAGCTAGCAGCGGACCAACATGAAGAGACAGTTGCTACCGTCAGTGCAAATACTCCAAAGAAATCGGTTCTTCAGGAACCAGAAAAGAGGATGTCAACTCCAAGAACAGCAGAAAAGATGAGAGAAACTCTAAGAAGAGCAGAAATAGAATTGGTGCCACGACGCATGACAGATGCACCAGTTTAAAGAGTCTTGTTGCGAAAGCAACCCCGGAGGATGTCCTAACAGAGACTATCCCTGAGGAGCCAAGACATGCAGGAGAACGTGCTGGGGTTAAACCATACATCCCACAGTACGTTAATAGAACTCGCCAATTGCAAATAATTCCTGAATACGAGCTGGAAAGAATGCAGAAGGTTGAAAAGAAAACTTTTGAATATTTTGAAAGAATTCGAGGCAAGAGGATCAATATCCTGGAGGGCCTTGAGCTGCATACAAATGTGTTCTCAGACTACGAGCAGCAGTAAATTGTGGACTGCGTCATCGAACTTAAGAAAATGGGTCGAGCTGGTCGTTTAAGAGAGAAGACCTATTCAGAACCTTGAAGATGGATGAAAGGAAAAGGGAGAGTTACAATCCAGTGTGGGTTTTGCTACAACTTCGCCGAGGACAGAAAGGGAAATCCACCAGGGATACTCCGTCGTAGTGAGGTGGATCCGATGCCAAGAATTATCAAGAGGATGGCAAAAATGATGGTGACATGGAGGGTATTGCTTGCAGATTGCATATCCAACAGCTGCATCATTAACATATAAAGGGAGGGCGACTGCATACCACCACACATAGATCATCATGACTTCGTCAGACCTTTCTGCACAGTGTCTTTCATCAACCAATGTAACACAATGTTCGGATCTAACCTCCAGATAGCATGCCCCGGAGAATTCCGAGGGCCGGTGGAGATACCACTACCAGTAGGTTCCGTCTTGGTGCTAAAAGGAAATGGAGCAGACATAGCAAAGCACTGCATTCCAGGTTTGCCTGTTGAGCCATCACTTTCAGGAGGATGGACGACAGCAAAATGTCTTTCCACTTTCAGCCAGATCCAGAATTAGAGAGCCTTCGGCCCTACGAGCTGTGAGCTACATGGGAGATAGCACACCTCCAATGCACATCCGAACGACATTTCCTGCCAAGGATGGCTTGAAAGGTGATGTTATTGTCCATGTATCTCACTATCCATACATGGATTCCGACAGACGATTTTGGAAGAAACTTGCAAGAATCTTACACAATCCGTTTTGAATTTATGTGGATTGTATGAGATACTAAATTTTCAAGGAAAATATCATCATGTTTTGGATCAAGCTATATGATGTATTTTCAACAAATTGGAATGGAAACGACCATCTCGTGTTTTGCCTTCACCTCTTTTGTGTAAATTGACTGGGAAATGCCATTAAGTCAAATGAACTTCGAATAAAGAACGAAAGAAAAAGGAAAATAATAAAGAGCTCTTTTTAAGAATCTGATTGTCAAAACAAACTCTAAATTAACACAAACTCTAAATGAAAAAAAATGAAATCGAATCACTAAAATAAACAAAATGAATCTAAATCTCGAATTGAATTCCGACCCGAATCTGTCGAATTGAATCTTTCGACTGAAATCTATTTGAAGCTCCTATGAACCCTCTTTTGAATTAATTCTTCCCCACAGAGGACTTCAACTTCAGTTTCAAACTTCTAAACTTCTTCGTCGTCTTGAAATCCTTTCGACTCTCCACGATCTCTTTCCTCTTTTGAGAAGGTCGACTGAGCCTACTGACACAGAACCATGAAATTTTCGATTTGGTTCTGATGGCATGGATTCATATCCTTCGCCAAACAATCAAACTTTGATCAAATCTCTCGGGATGTGAAACACTTTCATGTCTCATTCCAATCTTCCACTAAACTAAGATTTCCACAAAATCTTCAAAAAAAATCAAAAAACCCAACTTTTTGGGATTGGTGCCTAAATTCTGGTTCCCATTCTTCCGAGACTGGTACCTAACTTCTAGTCCTCACCCTTTTTTGAGGTCGGTACTTAACTTCCGACTCTCTTCCGAGACTGATACCTAACTTCCAGTTCTCACTCTTTTTTTAATCGGTACTTAATTTCCGATTTTCTCCTCGATGCTGGTATCTAAATTCCAGTTCTCCGTGCAATCCTGAGGTTGGAACCTAGGTTCCATTTCTCATTTTAAATCCAAAATCTCTGCGAAATTCATCTTGAAATCAATCTCAAATTAAATTTCAATCAATATTCTGATTAAGTTAAATGGCAACCGAAATTGAAACTTAAATAAAAAATTCAAACTCAAAATTGAAACTTGAAATGAAAATTAAACAAATCTAAATCCAATCTATCTCTCTCCAGATCTTGTGATTTGGAATTCACCTCCTTTTTCCCCAGTGAGAATTCTGGAATCTTCAGTCCTGGAGATTTACCTGATATCCCTAACGAAAATTTTCTACGCTTTGTTCTAAGTTTGTCACTTAGACATCTGTGTTGGCTTTGTTGATCTCTTCGGTCAACACCAATACTCGCGGTGTGCTTGGTTAACACACCACACTTATTGGGGGTTCATTTGTTGACCTCATTTTGGTGAGGTCTGATCTCTCTCCTTAGTGCTTAGGATCTAGCCATAAGTTTTCCCTTTAACTATCCTAGAGGACTAGAAATGGGACCCACCACTTAGAAATTCAAACACTTCTTAACTCCCTTTAAACCCCACATGTTTGATTGTAAACCCCTACGCCACCTGGAGGGTTAAAACCAGTATGTGGAGGTTTAAAAGATGAGTTTCCTATATGATTCTTTGGCCTTAGGATTACCCTAGGTGGTCTGGTCTTGGTGAGGGTCAACTTACACTCACCACACTCCTACACATATTCCAAATCCTAAAACCACTCTTACCCAACTTGGCTTCCTGACTCATGTAGGAAACTCATATGGATGGACCTCAACCCCTAAGCCCCTGGCTAAGAGGGTTAGAAACAACATATTGAGTGCCTAAAATGAGTCATCTCATATATTTTGTGAGCTTAATATGGCTTCATGGCTCAACCAAAATGGTTTTATTTTACTCACATATAATCAATCTTCATTTTCCCAAAATTTCAATTTTTGACCCCCGAGGCCCTAAACCCACTAAACCTACCAAATGCCCTTGAAATTGCCCAAAGCTTCCAAAATTACCTAAATTACTCAAAATTTCTCAAAATCAATCCTAAAAAGTCCCCACCACTCAAATTGATCATCCATGGCCAAATACACCAAAATTTTCAAAAATACCCTAAATAACCCTCAAATACCCAAAATACTCTTTTTAACCCAAAAATCCAAAAATTCCAAAAAATTCTCAAAAAAATTCTAGAAAATCCCAAATATTCGTAATTTCATTTTGTTAAATTGCCACATACCCCAATTTTGTCAATTTAACCCAATTTGATCAAAAATCCCAAATTAGCCTTTAAGGCCCAAAATGACCAACAAACCCAATCCATCTCAAATTTAACCCAAATGTCATCCAATTTTCCCCAAATTTATTTTGAAATCTTCATAACATCCCCACAAACAAAACTCTACAATAATCTGCCCCAAATTTGAACCCAAATTTCACTCAAGCCTTACTCAAACCAAATTTCCCCAAATTGGCCTAAACCAACCATGAACCCAAACAAGCCCAAATCCTAAAATTAAGATCCAACCAAAATTGAAAACTCTTTGTAACACTCCTATAAACCTTTTGAAACATTAATTTCACATCAAACCCAATATTAGCCCAACCTTAGCCCAAGTTAGCCCAATTTGACCCACTTTGCTCCTATTACTAAAAGACCCAAATTAAACCCAATTCAACTCCAAATTACCTCAAACTTGTTCCAAATCACTCATGTCACATTCCTAAACCAATTGAAATATTTATTTGGCTCAACCTTTTATCAAAATTTTCATCCACAAATTTATTTTAAAACCTAAAAGCCCACTTTCCTAAAACATTTAAAAGCCCATCCAAAACAATTTCAAAAGCCCAAAATCTATCCTAAAGCCCACATGACATTTTCATTTGTCATCCCTTTAATCAAAATCACTCCCTAAGTTTTAATCTCATGATCAAATAATTCCAAATCATGACTCATGAAAACTTCCCCTAAATTCATCAAAAATGCCAAAATCCATTTCCATGTAACTGAGCCAAGCCATGGGCAAGCCATGAAGCCATTCTTAAGCCACATGCAAGCCATGTGAGTTGTGTCCATGTCACCATACCATCTTGGGCAAGAGGAGGAGCCTCTTTCTTGATTCCCTCAAAGTGATTAAGCATTCCCATGTTTCCCCTAACCCATGCTTAAGCCTAATTGTACTTGGATTATGACTTGACCCCACTAATCAAGCTGAGCCAAATGACTTTCTCTTCAGCCCAAACCAGCCCTGGAGAGGTGCACCAAGCCTAAAGCATGACTTGGGCCATTTTTTACCCAAAATGAACCCTTCCCCCATGCCATTTAAATCAACTCCTTTACATATGACAACAACCAATTGAGCTCACAAACCTCAAGCCCTGACCTCACTGACCATGAGGGTGACCTGACCCTGGCCGCCGGAAAACACCAGGCCGAGAGCCTCATTTGAATTCAAACATTCAAATTCACCTTGCTGAGTTGTCCCAGCCCAAATGAACATTCTGGTTGTTCTTCTCCTCCCCTAGGAAGCAAATCCCAGCCTCCAAATCTCCCTGAAATCAGTCATGGCCATGACTATTTAAACTCACCTCCCTCACGACCATAGAAGGTGCTGAAACCAACCTTAGTGAAACTCTGCCCAATTCACTCCAAACTCTTCACACATCACAGAGAATTCAATCCCCACTGCTTCCCTGCCCTAATCTCCATTAACATAGCTCAATTTCTCAATTCAAAATCCACCTCAAAACAGGACAACCCTTGAACCTCCACAGAAATCAAATTAACTTCTCTCACACCTTCACCAAAGGTAGAGAAGAAATTCCCCACTGAAAGCCCTCACCAGCCTAGCCATTCCTTCTATCGGCCAAGGTTTGAAATTGGTTTTGGACGAAGTCACACCTAGATAATTCACCAGGACCAGAGGCTTCATCCCTAGGCTCCTCCAGCTCCAACGAACGTGCCGAGCACATTCAATCGAGGCTTCACCTCTTGAACCAAGGTATGAAGGCTTCTCTTTAACCCGAGCTTCCAGTGATCCGTCATTTACTTTGAGTCGATTTCAATGCATGTTAGTCGTATGTATGTGTAGCTCTTGTCTAGACGAGCATGTAGGACGAAACCCCATGCAATTTGGTTGAGAAATGAGTGAGATCTTAGGGCTAGAAGGTGGACGGTTCTCGGCTCACACCAGTTGGAACGATGAACGGATACTGTCGGATCACGCGTGTATCGAATGGACGATCCAGATTGCATCAGATCAGGGCACGAGACAAGACCGCGAAATCACGTGACGCCGAGGTGGAAGGCGGCGTTGAATGCAGGTGCGCCACATGGAAAGTTCGGATCTGCCAAGGATGACACGGCGCCGACGTGTTTAAATAGAAAAATAGGATATTTTGGATTTATTTAAATACCAAAAACTTCAAAAAAATCATATCTTTGCATAGAAAAATCATAAAAATAAAAGAAAAATACCCTCTTGCTCAGTGAACAGAGGAGAATAATGTGGAGAAAGAATTAATTTAATTTATTGAGTCTATGATTTTTAATGATTTAAATACTCTCTATGATGTTTTAATTCTCCATTTGCATACATAATTCACCTGACATAAGACCATAAGGCTTTTGTAGCCTCTGTTCTTGGGAACATTCCCTGAATTTTCCAAGGCCAGAGGCCATCTCTATGGTAAGTTATCTATTTTTCAAGTTTATATATCTGTTTTGGTATTTTAATTCTAATAATTAGCATATTGCTTAGAAAATTCTAGAAAAATTAGGAGAGGTATCTTACAACTAGAGGACCCTAGGAAAATTATGATTTGATTTAACTCCTTAAGAATAACCCTAATTAGCCCAAACACTTAAAATTGAATTTTAATTAATTAGGGATAACCACACATCAAAATCACTTGAAAACAATTCTCCATCATTACTTAGGATTCAGTGAACCTCACATAAAAATTTCAAGTCAATTGGAATTGATTTAACCCATTAAATGAATTAATTAAGTAAGATGGCTATTTTAAAAATTAAAAAAATTCATAAAATCCAAAAATACACTTCAAAAATTCATCAAACTTGTTTTATGGGCTCTCTGATGTTAGGAGGGTCTAAGAAAATTAAAATTGGATTTTTCTAAAAAAATTTTATTTTTAACCCTATTTTTAATATTTTAATAATTAAAAAATTAAAAAAATCACAAAAATGTCATATTTGGTCTCCTAATCACTTAGGAACCAGCTAAATATTTTTCTTAAGTCCCTAAGAAAATATATTGAATTTTAAAAGCTTGATGTAATTTTTAATGTCAAAAATGAATTTTCAAACCTTCCCACAAAAATAATTCTAATAAATCAAAGAAAAATCAAAAAAATATAAAATTTGCTTCTCTGATTTCCTTGAGGTTAGAGGGACTTAAAAAAAATATAAAATCTATTTTTCAGCTTTAATTTTATTTTATAATTAATTAATACCCCAAAACTCAAAATAATTATAATAAATAAAATATAATTCAATAAATCAGTAAAATTGGTGCAAGTGGTCCTCTGGTCAGTAGGAACATTCCATAATTTTCCTAAGGACAGAAACCTTACCTTGGTCATGTTGATAAATTTTCTTTGAAAACCCTTATTTTCCATAAAAAATAATTATATAAATTAAATCAAACATAGAAAAATCACATTTTCTCCTCTAAAGCCTTAATTGACATGTGAGTGAAGTGACATAAAAATGTCAAGCTCATTTGGGCTCAATTTAATGAGTTATGAAATGAATATGCTTAAAAGGGCATAAATGTAATTAAGGATTTTTAACCCTAATTAATACTTTAGGCATTAATCAAAGGGAGGGTAAAATATCCGATCTTAATTCTCTTTGAGATGATTGAAACCTGGGAAATTAAAAGGTAGAAACCCATTAACTATCTTGAGAATATTCAAAGTGAATCTTAATTAATTAAATAATTTAAATTTTGGAAGGATAATTAAAAGTTTGGATTGTTAAAATGGGGATATAATTTAGGAAGATTGCAATCATTTAATCTAAAATCCCTAAATGAATCACTCCAATAATATTCAACTTTTAATTAGTTTTAAGGACATGATAATTAAAATTAATAATTAAAAGGAAGATAACTTGTTAAATAAATCAAAACTTAAAATATTAAATGATTTAATAATCAAATTAAGAAAAAAATTTAAAACATTAAGATTAAGTTGAGAACAAAATTAAAACTAATTTGAAATATTAAGTAATATTAAAAGAATTCATAATTAAAAATGTGAAAATTAAACCAATTAAAATCAACTTAAAATAATATGATTAATTCAAATCAAATTTAAATCATCAAAGTTTAATGAAATTAAATGATTTAAACACTTCTCTCAATTTAAGCAACTCAAAACACTTAAAAGAAAACCAAACTGAATTTTGAAATTGAATTATCTCAAATCAACAATTCAACTTTAATTAAAGATGGTTAAATTCCTTAATAAACTAATATACCCCTAGAGGCTTTCATTATTATAACTCATAAACGAAGCATCAAGTGAAATGTCATTTCACTCGTCGGACAATCAAATGTCCAAATTCACTGAGCAAGAAACAAAACTTAACTAAATTTTTGGATGATTAATTCACCTGTACAATGAAATTCATTTGGACTCGAAATATTCTCAGAAGCATTGAAAAGATGTTTAGGACCCGTCCTAAGCACTTTCTCAATATGATGGGATGTTTTAGAAGAACAATTGAACTTAATTTTTCTTTGGTGAAGAAAACCATCCTTAACAAAACACAAGAACCTAGACGTCATAGGAATTGACTAGCGATAAGATTAGGATTTTGGTAGACAACTAGAACCCTCCCTTTGCTTTACCTAGGCGCTTTCCTTGAAATATATAAATGCTCTGACATGTGTTTTAAGTGCAGCTTGGAATGACGAGAAGACCCTCCATATACGCTTTTATTTTATTGTAATTTATTTACCTGCACTGTACTTTATTTTTCTTGCATGTTAAACAACAATGCCACCCTGCATGAAAACTAAAACTTTAGGATAACCACAAAACTGAAACCCAAAACTAAATTAAAATCAACATAAGATAAAATTCACCGCCACAACATTCAAAAGATAAAACAACTCAAAATTTAATCACAAACAGAACAACAAAACTACAACTTCAACTAAATTAAAATGTCTCGTTGCATGATCGGGAATCCCTCGGATGATGTAACCCACGTGTTGCTAACGAGATTTCCCACGGTCTAAATGAAAATGTGGAACTCATTTAGTTGAGTTTAGAAAATTCATTTGGACTAAGTGAATCCGATGAAAATAACGGTGCCGGGATGACATAACCGTGTGATCTTAATCGGTTCTGTTTAACCAACTTTAAGATTTGTTTTAATTAAAACATTAAGACATTTGAACCTTAAGACTCTTCTAAACCAAAACACTTCTCTCATCTCTTGATTTTCACCTTCTAAAACTAAACCTCTGCAATAACACGGAGGTTGGAGCATAGTGGGCAGCACGACCATCTTCGTCAGCAAAACTTGTGTCTAATTCAGCAAAACTATTCTTTAGTCTAAATAACATACCAGTAGGATTTCGAGGTAGTCTGCCTAGTGCAAAATAAATCCTCAACTTTTCGTTAGGCATTTGCATAATCATATTATGCAAATTAAGTCCTAACCGGTTTTAGGACTCCGAGGTAGTCGTTTGGTACGACATAAACCCTCACATCTTCAAGGCTATTTGTGTGATTATATCATACAAGCATAAGTCCTAATTAACTAAAATTGACAGGATTGAAACATTAAATAATTCTCTCAATTCAAAGCCAAACCATAGGATAGTCGGGAAGTCACCGAAGTTCGTTTCGAGTCTATGACATCCCCTACTTCTCTTCCTTTGGACTCCTAAAATAAACTGTTCCAAATTTGAGCTATTCCCTATTGAAATTTCCAAAGTCCAATTGTTTGAAAACCTTAAACTTTGAAATTCTTGGGAGCAAAACAACTGGTCATTTTCAAGAGTTTTCTTGAGTGTCTTCGGACATTTAAGATGTAATTAACTATAGGGGCTTGCCCTTATAGGGAACTTTAAGAACCCAGGTAATATAAACCCTGTTTAATTCTTTTATATTAAGCAGGGGAACTTGTTGGGCTTATAAAATTGGTTCGCAGACCAAACAGATGTCACAAATATTCTAGTTTATTTAATCAAGCCCCATCATCAAGCAGTGTATCTATTCTTCGGGATAGATGCACGGTTTGTGGTGTGGTGCTCGTTTATATAAACTATTTGGGATGTGAGATCGGTTTGATTTCATATTTTAAAATTTTCAAACTTAAAATTATTTTCAAAAATCAAATGCTAATTTTCAAACTATATATATATATATATATATATATATATGTATATATATGTATATATAATATATATACATATATATATACATATATATACATATATATATACATATATATACATATATATATACATATATATACATATATATACATATATATATACATATATATACATATATATATACATATATATACATATATATATACATATATATACATATATATATAAATTAAACTTAAAATCTAAAATCTAAAAATTTGCCGATAATTTCTGTAGGCGACCCCTTTTTAAAGTACAAACTTAAAAAATATGTCGACACCCCGCTACCTCTTCTCTCGTGAACCCTAACGCAAACCTACTTCAGGTATGGCAAATCCGTCTCTTGTCTTTGCTTTTGCGGGTCTGTTCAGTGACTTCTCTGCCTTCCTTCTTCCTTCTTCCCTGTTATTTCTGCTGGATCTGGATTTTCTCATATGTTCTCCGCATTTTTGTGCTCGTATTTTAGCAGATTTCCTATGTCTTGTTATGTTATTGCCTGTTCTTGCATATGGATTTAACGATGATATACGGCTTGATGAGAATCTTCTCTATAGATATTATTTGTATTTTTGGGTTACTAGTGGACGGATCTGAACTATTTGGTTTTGAACTTTAACAATTCTATTGCTTTATATAAAATCCAGAAGGAGACTAATAAACAAATGAAAGTTTAACCATTTGTAGGGGATTTGGGGTGGTGCCTTTCAGTTATGCTTCTCCTTTTACCATTCGTTTGTTGTTCTTTGTTGCTTCTCCTGTTAAAGGTCCGGGTAGTATGATTTAATGATTTTATTGCTTTAACTATCCGGGCAGTATGATTATTGCAGCGATTTTTGAGAAATCTCATTAAAATTTGATTTTATGAAGTTTGAAATTATCGTGTCATTATCCTGTTATTACAATTAGTTCAACTTCTTATACGGAGTTGCAATAAATTCTATTAATTAATGCAATGAGTTATTGGTGATTACAATGAGTTCAACTTATTACATAGAACCTCAAAGTGAGCTATTGGTGATTCATGTAATTGCTTCAAAGATCTTTTTAAAAATGAGGAGCTTCTTCTTTTATCATGTTACTCATTTATCCTTCTTCCTTCTTCCATGTTATTTCAGTTATGTCGTATGAATTAAGGGGTCTTATAGACCCTACATGATTGCATTAAACATGGCTTCGTAGTTACAATACCCATTCTTGTGTAAGGCTTGGGTAAAATCAGCATATACAAGAGGAAACAAGCTTTATGTGGATAAATTGGCATGGATTTATAAAAAATAAATGCTTATATTAATGGTTTAGTCCAGGATTCCAATTGCAAGGCTACAGAAACTATTTAATTATCAATTCTACTTATACTGATGAGGGTGTGAATGATAGGCTACTTAAAAACTACATATGGTATTAATGGCAAAGTAATTTGCCTAGGTAAAAGCATTCACAGTATAGATTTCCTCGTGTATATACTGATTCGCCTAAATATAAGCATTCACAGTATGTATTTCTTTATTACTGATTTGCCTAAATATATTCGTGTATATATTGATTTATACTCACCAATTTATTGAACTTACGTTAGGTTTGCATATTTGGGAGGATTTGAAATTTGGTAGAGATTGTTGGGTTTGCTTATTTTAGCACCCTCTAAAATCTGAAACAAACGGGTATAACACCTGCAGTATTTCACCAAAAATGCATCTTTTTGGAAGTTTTGTATAAGGAGTTCACAGTTTGGTGTAACACCTGCAGTATGGAGTTTACAGTTTGGTTCTTCGGCGGGCATATATACATGTTTTAAAATTTCAGTGAAGGAGAGTATATGAAGGGTTTATCATTTTCATTAAGACTTTACTATAATTTTCATTTAGGAGGTATGTCTTTGCTTGATTGGGATGCATGTAAATCTTCCTGCACTTTTTCACCTGCATTATGGAGTTTATATACTTTGGGAATGGATGGGTAGGCCCTGTAAGAGTTAATATACTTTGTTTATATACTTTATGTTTCTGTTCCCAAACTTCAAATACATATGGAGTTTTTACTTAAGGAATTGTTATGGAGTTAGCATACTTTTCTTGTTAGAACAAATTTGAAACCTTTGTATGTTTCTGTCATGAAGAGCATATGAACAACAAACACATGTTAATGGAAGTTATGTATATGGAATTTATAGTTTGGTGTAACACCTGCATTATTTCACCTATAGTATGGAGGTTACACTTTTTCACCTGCAGTATGGAGTTTACAGTTTGGTTCTTCGGTTTGCTGTAATACCTGCTGTAATTAGGGGTTCTTATCAGTTTGAAATGGGTTTAACCTGCAGTTTGGTGTGTAACCTGCATTAAATTGGAGTTGGGTGTTCCTATTAGTTTGAAATGCTATGTAAATTGGAAGTTATGTATATGTTCTCTATTTCAGTAATAAAGAAATATCATTCATTTCCCGTAGATGTAGGTCAGTTTGACCGAACCACATAAATTTTTGTGTCATTCTGTGCTTAACTCTATTATTTGGTTAATTGTAATTTATATCTCTCCATGCTGTAATTTTACTATCAATGTTGGCATTTGTTAATTCAATTCATTTTGAATATTTATCTTTATCGTGTTAATAGTATGCCTAATAAAAGTAAAGATGTTGCTACTCCTGCACTTTAGGAGAAGGAAACAAAGATATTATTCTGCAACCCCTGCCTTACGGAAATTGAAAAGGGAAATAGGCCGAACTCCTTCTTTAATAAGGAAGGTTGGCAAAACATAGTTACAAAATTCAAGGAGGCCAAATGCAGGGAATACGAAAGACTGCAGCTTAAGAATAAATGGGACAAGCTCAAAAAAGACTGGAAATTTTGGAATGATTTGAAGTGAGGTTCGACCGGATTGGAATGGGATCTGGCAAGCGAACGATTGATGCTCCAGAGGAGTGGTGGCGAGAAAGGCTTGTGGTAATACATTTTTCATTCAATACATATGATGTCATTCAGTATATTCATTCTAACTGAAATATCTCTCATTTCGTCCTACAGGTTGTGCCAGCTGCAAAGAAGTTTAAAATGGTGGAAATAGATACTGACTTTGAGAAGAAATTAAGCCGAATGTTTGGTGGGGTTGTTGCTACAAGAAAATATGCATGTGCGCCTAGCCAGATAGGTTTTGGTTAAACCCTAGAGAATGTAGCGGTTACTTTATCAAATGATTCAGTAGAATTTCGCCTAGCCAGATAGGTTTTGGTTAAACCCTAGAGAATGTAGCGGTTACTTTATCAAATGATTCAGTAGAATTTCACGACCCGGATCCACCT
Organism: Papilionanthe hookeriana x Papilionanthe teres; assembly: GCA_022702705.1. Lineage (NCBI taxonomy): Eukaryota > Viridiplantae > Streptophyta > Magnoliopsida > Asparagales > Orchidaceae > Papilionanthe > Papilionanthe hookeriana x Papilionanthe teres. Next base: position 67,549,834 of record CM040435.1, on the reverse strand, counting down.
GAAATTCAGTCCACCAACCGTACAAAGCGACCTCTTTCTGAAAGCAAGAGGAAGACTGAAGCTCATTCTATAAGAAACCAGCTGTCATACCTTGTCGAATCATCTAATGATGCCCCCTACAGAGTTTAAAAAACTTTCATAGTTGAGATAGTTCGACTTCTTGAAGCATATCCAGAATTTTTAGGGGAACCTGACATTTTCTACTTTTCTCTCGACCGCCTCCGTGATTCGGTCCATAGAGACTTCTTTAAAGCACTTAATACAGAGCGAAGGGTGTCATATATACGATATTATTATTATCGATGAAACTTATGATTTGAAATTGCTATTATATGTTATTTCGTATTGGGCATTTATATTTGCTACTAATGTGGTTGTGTCGAACATTTGTATCCCAGTATTTACTTCAATGATTTTAGTGATTCGAGTTAATGCATTTTTTTATATTGATTCTGAATGCATTTGTTTGACCATGTACAGTTTATATCGTCATGGATCCTGAGGTAGCACAACGCAGAAGGAGAAATGCAGTTATAAATTTACTTGTCGATTACTATAACACGTACATCGACCGCACGCCATATTACACATCATCTCAAATTGGGGACAAATGGATGAGAGAAATGCTTACAGGACATCTAACGAGATTTAGAAACATCTTACGTATGTCGCATGATGTTTTCAATGACCTTTTAGTAGAACTAACAACATCTCATGGACTCCACGAGTCATCTAGGACAACTAACCGTGAGGTGTTAGGCATCACACTATATATATTATCACAGAACGAGTTAGTGTGCGAGGCGATGGAACGCTTCCAGCACTCATTAGAGATAATTAGCAGGTACTTTTCAGTAGAGTTAATTGCTCTGTGAGTCTATCAAAGCACATCATACAACCCACAAATCCAACTTTTGCACGAATGCCAAAGGAGATTGTCGTTGCCATTTTTCAAGGTACAGATTAATTCTTGCATGATATATCATTCTATATGAAATCAGTAATGAAATGATTGGCGTTCTTTTTTTAGGATTGTATCGACATAATTGATGGAACACACGTTGATGCAAGGATTCCAGACAATGAGGAAATTGCATTTATCGGTCGTTCTGGAACCCCACGCAAAATATCATGGCAGTTTGTGATTTTAACATGTGTTTCACTTTTGTAATGCCTGGTTGAGAGAGTAGCACTCACGATAGTAGAATTTTTGAAAGTGCAACGAGGAATCCATAGTATAACTTCCCCCATCCTCCACAAGGTACGTTGCATACCCAAGATCACTCCAATTTTTTTTGGTATGCTTAACTGAGGGTTGATCTTATTTCAGGAAAGTATTATTTAGTGGATGTTGGCTACCTATTGCAGCGAGGGTATCTGAAACCCTATCCTGACACCAGGTATCATATACCAGATTTTGAAAGAGCCAGTAATGTTGCAAGAAGCAGAAAGGAGGTCTTCAACAAAAGACATTCATCATCGCGATGAGAGGACTTTTGGAGTTTGGAAGAAGAAATGGGTCATACTTCGAGATATGCCACCTTATCCATTTCTGAAACAGATGCAAATAGTTTTAGCCACGATGACACTTCATAACTATATTAGACGGCATACAGCTCAAGGTGATGTTGATTTTCATCGTGCCGAGGAGAATGCAGGGGAAGTGCTTGTAGAAGCATTTGAATACCACATTGGACAATCTCTGTCACGAGAGGAGAAAGACAATGTCACCATTTGCACAAGGGATGGGGAGGGTGCAAATGAAATGACAGCCCTTTAAGAGCAGATAACCATCATATTAGTTGGATGGTGATTGCCTTCATTCTAATTTGCTGTAATGACATTATAATTTAAAATAATGTTTCTTTTGAAAAGAAGATTTCCATTTTATTGAGTTCAGTACTGTTGTTAGCAATAACTGTCATTTCAGAATCATGTTTCTATATGAGTTAATAACATTCCTTTTTTTATTAGCAAATATGTGACTAAATACGTTTTATCTTGGAATGCATTTCAGGAAAATATGAGCTCTATGATGGCAAGTGCTATGTCAGTCATTGTGGCCAGCAAACAACGCTTCTGACGTCACGACAACCACACAGTTATGACCGTAAGTTTTATAGCTGCCCACGAAACATTGCCGAGCAGTGTAGATTCTTCCGGTAGGAGGACAGTTTGGCGAATTCTCAGGATGACGATAGTAGGGAGCGGTGAGCTTCACTTGAGCACGGGCTGGCTCGGGAGCTACAACGTGTCATATTTAAAATTAACATTATTATTATCTTACTCGTCGTTGTAATAGTTTTATTTTTATTTTTTTCACTCTACTCCTAATAGCTAGTGCTTGAGATGTTTTCATGAACATCTGGACTATTTTGGAATGCCAAAACAATATGACTTGAGATGTATTTCTCTATAAAAACTCTACTGTATTTAGTTTTTAATATCTTTATATATGTTTATTTATGCAAGTAAAAATATATGTTTATATGTTTACAAAATTTAAAATTATTTTAAAAAACATGTATGTTTGCAGATTTATTTTTATAGTTAATCAATCAAACTTTTAAATTTTAAAAATATCATTTATTTTAAATATTTTTTATAAACATAAAATATTTTTATTTTAAATATTTTTTATAAACACAAAATATCATTATTTTAAATATGTTATATAGGAATTTTAAATATATAACTAAAAACGTATATAAAACTTCAGTTTAGTTCATATGAAAAATTAAAACATAGTATTTTTAAAAATTTTACGAATATTAGACCTCCATACAAATAAATATATTAAAAATTTTTAACAGTTTTAACAAACATGGGCAGTTTGGTCATTTATGCAGAAAAACTGCTCGCATGTTGTTTTCACACAATTGAACAAAACGACAACCAAATTTTCCAGAAGAAATTTACGCGGTAGCATGTACATTGCACCAAACATGCCCGTAGTGATAGAACATCCTCCACACTCCTCTCAGATCCTACTGCTCCAGTATTCTCAACCATGGATGCCAAGGACGAGTCAATCCCCTGTCTATCCAAGTGTCAGAGTCTACTATGCCACGTGCTAGTCCTTAGTCTCTAGCCAGTCCCCTTCTCTTGAAAGCTCAAATTTGGAATATCAAATAAATAATATATTTTAGTTGATGTGTAATGACACTAAAAAATAAAAGGTTGACTGAAAAAAAGAAACACTAAAATATTTGACAAATTCATAGAATTGGCACAAAATCTTTACCAACCACCGACTGTGTTTTACCATCAGTGGTTTGCCTTGCCAGGAAGTCGCGATCCCTTCGTCGCGTCCCCAATGAGCCACCAGCGCATTGTTGGCTCCTCAGAGAACTACCATCAGGCAATGGCCTTCGTAGAGAGCCGTGACCCTGTGGTTGCCTTCCCAGCGAGCCGCGATCCTATCGTTGCCTTCTCAGTCGCAACTGCTTTGTGATGACAAAACAAAAGGTATGCTCCTACTCGCTGCTATCCGCTAGTTGCCTTCCCAGCAAACCGCAATTCATTTGTCTCCTTCCTAGTTAGCTCCTTGTCATAGCTGCTTCGCCATGACTAACAAGAGTATGCGCTCTCAGTCGCCGCCGCTTGCACCGATCAAGCTGCACCACGCCGATCCCAGCGATGACAACGACCGACTGCTAGTATTAGGGCTCTGATACCATAAAGAAATGATTACTTTGATAAAAATCTTATTTCCTTCGCTCATGTGTTGGACTTCTATAGAGCCATACAAATCCTTTACAAATAACCCTTAGGTTTCTTCTCTGTTTTCTATTTACAGTTAGATCCCTCAAAATAAGATACAAATCTCAACAGGATCATATTCCCAGTGATTTAATAAGACCTACCTATACAAATCTGGACATATATTCTGTATTGGTTAAGAAAATTGAAAATATGTAAATTGTATTAATTTGACATAATGTTATTTAGTTTTCCGCCCATCAATATAAATGATCGCTTTAGGTTTACTCATAGCAAACCAAACATGACCAAGTTTTCATGGATAATGAAACAAAACAGTATAAAATTTAATTTAACTAAATGAAAAAAAAAACAAAAGTTGAAACAAAACCTTAATATTTCAACAATGGATTGAAGTCCATAATTATGGCACTGGTCCTAGAAAGTGTAATTGTTTCTTCTTTTCTTCTTTTGAGTTATTGATGTGCTAAGAAAGTCCATCATAGTTTAATTTTTATCATCGATGCATGCTAAGGTCTGGAACAATGGGAAAATGCATAATTTTATTCATAGAATGCTAGCAGTGTCAAGAAGTTAACACCAACTAATTCAGAAGTAATAAAATGTTGGCATAATAAAATTATATTAAGTTATCTTAGATTTGTAATCTTACTCTTTGAAAACACATTGGAAGAAATCTTTTATAACGCAATTGATTATTTTATATTTGAATTTTCAGAATGTTTTTTCACTACTCTGATTTGACAAATGGAATACTGAACAATGTCCTTCCACTCTAGATCTACAAGGCTACAAAATACAAGATGGGAGTCTTATTGCTTTGCTAGATCTCTATGGAAAAGAAATCTGAAGTCTGTTTTAAATGGTGAGAAGGTCACTGATTTGCTGCCATTTTTCTGAAAGCACTGCTGTATTGCTCTATGTACATCTGCCTCCATGTTGCAAGCCACCATCTCTATGAGGTCGGGTGGTTCTATAGAAGCAGCTTTGGCATAGTAGTGTAAGAGTTTGGGAAGTATTATCTTGGTTTTCTGGATGGAGACCTTAGATTGTATGTATTCTCTTTTCGCAAAACTCAATTCTTGGTGAACATTTTTTGCTGTGTAGAGACGAACCTGCAATATTTTATTTGAAAATCTGTTAGAAATTGTTGAGCTGGAGATTATAGTTGGTCTTATATGTGTACAAGACATCAAACTTTTTTGTAATTTATAACCTTAAGCCTATAACTAAGAGTTAATTATACAGTATTTGTGCACCACTTTGTTTTTAACTATCGGATTTGAGCCTAAAATATTACTCTTATATGCTTTATTAAATCTTGCCTATGCTGCAAAACTTGACATTATTCATCACTTCTGAAATAGAAGTCACTCAACCATGTGAAACCATTAGATGAGTCAGCCACTCATGAGTGTTTCCCATAGTTTATTGAACCAAAAAACTAATGGGAGCCACATGCATCATGGATGATCTCAACTAAGCCATCCATTCTAATATCATAACACAAAAAATTGAGGGACTAAATTTTCCTTCATTAACTAAGCTAACCCATTTTTAATCCAAAAACATAATTCTTTTAACACCAACATATTTTACAATTTTTAGATGTTGGAATGGACATGGTTTGAGGACTAAGCAAAGCCTTAGTGGATAAAATAAACTATATTTTGATGGAAGATGCTATGTAATTTTTTTTTCACCCTTGCTTGATATGAACTTAAAAGCATCACTAGCATTAATATCAGAGTCACCTCAACCACATATTTATAATCCAATGATTACACTTGGCTCTTTGGAGCTCCTTTATTTTTTATATTGCAAAAGTCAATAATTATTACTCAATGTTTTTGTAACAATTTCTCTGTAATATATTTCTATAATTAGCAAGAGATTGATCAATAACGAGAGATCATCATTAGACTTAAAATCAGATAAATAAAGCCCAAATCCCGCATAAAAATATAATACCCAACTATAAAGAAAAAGAAATGAAAAAAAAATCAAGTTTAACTTCTAATACTCCTTAAATTTAGTTTTACAACTTAAAGCAAACTTCGCATTCTAATAAAATTACCAGATTTTAGTGACTTGGTGAAAGCATCTGGAACTCGCCCTTGAGACTTCACATACTCCACTTGTGTCTACTTTCATTGTGATGAATTCTCTAAAGAAGTGATAGCGTATTCATATGCTTCTATGATGAAAAATTGGATTTTTGACTGGCGTCATTCCACAAGTTTTATCAATAAAAGTCTAGATTGCTTTTCCTTGTAATAAACTTAACCCCTTTAAAAAGATTCAAAATTAAATTGCATGTCACATATATGAGGTTACTGCTACATACACCGCTTCAGTAGTAGAAAAGGTAACAATCAATTTTTTCTTTCACATCCAACTGTCTTTTATGAAGATCACAAATTTTGTGATAATTTTTTTACTATCCATATGTCCAGCCCAATCATTATTGCTATATCCCATAGGCTTAGAAACTTTAAATGATGAATATAGTAACCCAAATTCAATTGTACTTTGCTCTGTGTAGAATTCTCTTAGCGATTTCAAGTGAGTGTAATTAAAGTCTCCATTTAGTGACTAATAAGTCCAATAGATAAAAAGAATAGCGGATCTTGGGTATACCAAGTGGTGCAAGCTCCCAACCAAACTTCTGAGAAAGTATTGGACCAATTCTTCACCTTCATCATACTTTTATAGCTTGGCCCTACATTCTACAAGAGTATTTATGGGTTTCTTATTTTTTTATCTTGAACTTTTTTATCTTTCTTTTATAACCTTCTTGTGAGATGAATATTTCATGCTCAATTTGCTCAACTTCAATTCTCATGTAGTATATTATAAGCTTAATATCAATTATAGCAAACTCCTTTGTCATTGCTTGTTCAAATTCTCTCAATGTACTTGTATTGCTTATGATGAACATCAAGTATTGATTCACAAAAAAATAATCAAAACATCTCATCTTTGTTCTTAATGTAAAGAGCATGCTCATAAGGACATTTAATGAAGCTATTTTGCAAACACTTGTCAATTTGAATATTTTTTCTTTGGCTTTAGAATATTTTTTATTATCTTTTGTATTGATAATTTGGTGTCCATTAAATAAATATTTTTTATCCATTTGATATATTCTCCACTTATGTGAGCTACTAATAAAATGATTATACTGAATAATTTGTAATCATGCAACGAGACTAAATATCACATCAAAGTTGATGGCAACTCTTCTGCTGATGCCTTTTATCATCTGTCTAGTCTTTTTTTTTTCACTTCTTGTTTGGCATTACTCTTTGCTTTATACACCCACTTCATGTCAATATTCTTTTTTCCTCTAGAAAGTAAAAGTAGCTCACATCGCCTTTCTTTCTTCTTTTTTCCTCTTGATTTCTTCATGCAGTTTTATCAACTTCATTTTTTTTTAAATCAATGTGCTCACACTCGATAAAGAGACAAGAGAGTAAGATTAACATGATTCTTAATTATCTCAAAATGATCTTATAAACTCTTAAAACATAATACTCTTCACTTGAACATTTGATTGAATTTTATGAAGATAAATCTTTTGAGCACTTACACTTTGCTTTATTTGTAGGGTAGTAGGCTCCCTCTTGCTTGACTTATCCTTAGTTGATCCCATCTTCTTTAAATTATGAGACAAACTTATAATGTTCATCTTGTGATCATCTATCTTATTCTTCATATTTTTTAAATATTTCATATTAGCTAATATTTTTCTTTATTTATTCGGAGTATATAGCTTGTATTCGTTTGAGTTGGTGTCATACTCGATGAATATAAACATCTTGCATTATCATTATCAAGCACATATAAAATATATTTCCAAAAACTCATCGGTGAGGGATCTCATGCCTTTATTTTGCTCCGACTTTTTGAGATATCTTTCTCTACACACTTCTTGTTGGTGATTGTTGGCCAAGTAGATTTCTTATGTAATCTCTTCTACCCAAGGCTACTTTCAGCAATATTTAGTTTTTATGTGTGCTCTTTATCACTCTTTATCATATTAAAGATAATTCTATCCTTTCTTTTTTCTACTTCATTTTATTAAGAAATTCATGGAAATATCAGAAGCCAACCTATTCTATTGGTTTCATAAAATTCTTAAATTCTTTTTGAAGTGAATTGTTCTGCTTGATCAAAATGCCTTGTTTGATTCCGAGACAACACTCTTTCTTTATATTAGAGTTAAACTTATTGAACGATTTGGGGATCTCTATTTTTTTCTCATATCAGTGTTAAACTTCTTCACCCTTTATTTCTATCATTGATTCATCTTCAAAAAACACGTTTTCACTCACAAATTCTTCAAAACATACTAGCATACTTCTATATTAAAAAATTATTGCTTGCATGGTGTTTAAGTATCATGTTTCATTTTTACCTTTTTAATTATACTTATATACTAGCAATATAATGATATTTTCTTTTTTCCTTTCTTTTATGTGGTTACCTCTTTCATTTACTTTTTTCATGGGTACTCCATATTCTTTAGCATGATGTTCAAATTTATCACATATGTAACACTTGAGATTTATCACATGTGATTGACTGTCATGAGATATTTGCACAATTTGCTAAATTGAATCTATCAAAGTTTTTATTTTAGCAATAGTTAACAAGAAATTAGAAGTACATCAACTTAGCATAAAGAACGCCTCCTTGAATGGGGATTTGAAAGAAGAAGTATACATTGAGATAACAACAAGAATTTTAGAACGATTCCACCAACACCTAGTATGCAAACTCAAGAAGTCCTTCTACGGGCTTAATCAATCACCAAGGGTTTGGTTAGAATGGTTTTCTAAAACTATGAAATTCATGGGATATTCTCAAAGTCAAGTTGATCACACATTATTTATATAACACACTCAGAGAGATGAGATTGTTGTACTGATTATATATGTGGATATTATGTTTTTTACTAGTGAAGATGAATGATAAATTCTTAAAATCAAAGAAGCGTTTGTCGCTAAGTTTGAAATCCAGGTCCAAAAAAAGGATTGCTATATGACTGAGAAAATACATCCCAGATCCACTAAAGGAAACAATGATAATTGGATGTAAACCTATTGATACTCCGATAGAACCCAAAAAAGAAGTCTAATAGGGAAGAAGAAAGGATATCAATAGATAAGAGAAGACTCCAAAGATTTGTAGGAACTCATCTATCTTTCACATATTAGGCTAGATATTACATACTCTATCAGTATTGTGAACTGGCATATGAATAGCCCAAATAAAGAACATTTGAAAATACTATACAAGATTCTAAGATTTCTCATGAAGACTCCATGTTTTAATTTAGTTTTTGAGAACACTAGAAATAGAGAAGTTGAAGTTTACACTAATGCTAATTGGGAGGAAATTTTACTGATAGAAAGTACACCATAAGTTATTGCTTATATGTGTGGAAAAAACTTGTTACATAGAGTAAGAAAAAGTCATTGTTACGAGAAGCAATGCAAAATCAGAGTATAAGGTACTTGCCTTAGGGATCTATGAAGAGATCTAGATTTAGAAATTGTTAAGGGAACTAAGATATTCTTCCAGTAGGCCTATATAAATATTTTGTGACAGTCAAGCAACTATCAATATTGTCAAGAATCATGTTCATCATGATAGAACCAAATATATTGAAGTTGATAGACACTTCATCTCTAAAAAGGTCAATGGGAGTGTTATACAACTAAAGCTACATTCCAACACAATAATAAGTTGTTGATGTCTTCATCAAAGCTCTTCCTTCCAACACAATAATAAGCTCAGTCTCTACAAAATTTATGACCCAACTAGAGGGGGAGTGTAAAAATCTGAGAAGATTTACTCCTTTCCATAATTACCTCTCTCATGTGGGTCGGCCACCACCTTCAAATCTTGGAGGATTTGATTAGAATATCTTAGGAAAACTTTGATTGGTTTAATCCCTTCTTTATTTTATGTCTTTCCTATTTTTTTATTCAGAATTATTTTCTTTCCTAAGTTATGTGAGATATGCTTGGTAAATTTGTAAATAATGTGAGATTGGTTGCCCTATATATATGTTCGCTACTTCTGAATAATGAAGTTATTTTTCTCCCCAAATAAATTTCTACAATTATAGAATGTAAAAGGTGAAGTAATGCAAATCTTACAGCAGGATCAGAGGAAGCTCCCATACAAAGGGCAAAATAAGCAAGAGGCTCGGGATGATCAAGAGCATATGGATGATTGCTCCCTACTCTTCTTAACTTCCTTTCTGATGCGAACAGATATCTCAAATTCTGCAAATAGTACAAGTTCTAATGTGCTTTAAGCCTTAGCAAAATCTTCCTTTGACTAGAACTGTTAGAACGAATAGTTAGCACCATACTTTCATGATAATTTATCATAAGAGATTTTAGAAATTTTTACATATCAATCACCCAATACTTTAAATACAACGGAATAACAACTCAAATATCAAATTTTACATTTCAACCAAAAAAAAAATTAAAAAAAAATTCATTCAAAACTTTAATTATAACATATTGACCTCTCCTGTTTCAAAAAGAAATAAAGTTTTAGGTGTTTAAAATGTAAATTTTAAGTTTAGGTAGTCTAAACATTATATTTAAAGTTTTGGATGGTTGGTATGTAAAACCCTGAGATTTTAATGCGAACATACCGACGAGGAGCATTGCGAATGGCAGCATCCAAGTATTAATTGTTGAATGATAAAAGTATTTACTGAACATCCTCCAATATTATATGCTGCCTGAATATTTAGTTGATGTAATAAAAATCAAAGCTAAAAGAAAAGAACAAGGGTCAGAACAAATGCAGTAAAACTGTCTTGCTGCTTACTCTAAGTATTGAAGAGTTGTTCATCGTTACATTCTTTTGTAGTCCATAAGCCAAGAAAGCCTGAATAAGATGTTAATTATATTTGAAGTCCATATGTTATTTAGGGGCATTTACATTCCTGCCACACAATTCTTCTTTATTTACATATCTAACACCTAAACTTCCGTAGTTACATTCATATGACTCAAATCTTTAGTACCACATCAAAAACATCACTTATACTTTGTAAAAGTGAACTATACATGATATTAAAGTGTGATACATGTAAATATGAAAGTTTGGTGTTAGCTATGTAAATGCGTAAGGATTGTGTGGATTCTATGTAAATTTCTCTATTTCAACTGATGAAGTTCCGTAAAGTTGAGAATTGCATACATGCATTGTCAAGGCATTGTGGATGTTTATCCAGAAAGCAAGCTGCTCATTTTGCTCCATTTTTTTTGGATCAACATCCTCGAGTCGTCGAATCAAGGTCCTAAGAAGAAAACAAAAAAGGAAAAACCAGTTTATCCAAAAAGAAAAATGAATATATCATGTAAATTCTATTCAAGAGCAGAATGTTTGATATATTTGACACAAATTTCGTTTAAATAGCATTAATCCTTGATTTACCCAACAGATCTTTTAATTTAACATAATTAGTGACAAGATTACATATAGTTGATAATAATATATTTAGCAAATCAACTAAATTCTTTTCTTAATGATCAAAGGAACCTTAGATTATCTTCAAAACGGAAAAAATTTGCGTGCGGAAGACGTACACAGAGCTGTGTACGCTAGGAGGTTACATGAAGGGTATTGGGGGATTATATCTAGGTTATACTCTCCTGTAACTTACAAATAACCCTTGTAACTTCCCTGTAACCTAAGTTCAGCGCTTCTGTTTTATATATTTATAGGTTACAGAAAGATTACAGGAGGGTTATTTATAAGTCACAAGGAAGTATAACCGGGATATAACCCCCCAATACCCTTCGTGTAACCTCCTAACGTACGCAGCTCTGCATACGTCTTCTGCACGTAAATTTTTTCCCTTCAAAACAGAGTTTTTTTCTTTTTTTTTAAATCTTTTTTCCTATAACTAAAGCACTAATTGACACCTGAAAATTTTTAACATCTTAAAGGCGAACTCAAATTGATCATCATCTATGCAGATCTTTGAAACTTCAATCATATCTTCATATGGATCATGTTTATGTTTTGGTGAATTGTTTCCATAAGGGCTTGATGCAGCTTCACACCAAAACTGAGGGCTCCAAGTGTTACAAATATTTTCAGGAGACAATATGACTGAAGAAGCAGAGGAAGATGAAGGTGAAGGCAAAAGCTCTATATGTTTCTTTCTGCTACTTGTAAGCTTGCAGTAGATAGATGAAATGCACTTAATGATATCATCAGAAATCATGCATGCTGTCCCTGATATGTGATCTTGAATGTTAGTGCCTAGATAGTCGGCGAGAGTGTGATGTTCGGAACGAGATTTTTGCATTTTCTGCAGAATTGTTATAGAGGAATATGACTTCAGATTCAATTTTTTGACAAAAGGAATAAAAGAAAATTTACATATGTAGCTCACAACTCCTATGAATATACATATCTTAAACTTTCATATTTATGTACATAACACTCTGGTGCTTCAAACTTATGCTGAACATGTATGTTTTACCTTTACAAAGTTGTAATAGTGATATTTTTGATGTGATATTGAAGATTTGAGTGTCATATGTAAATATGAAAGTTTAGGTGTGAGATATATAAATACGTTAAAATTGTGTTCTATCTATGTAAATGTCGCAAGAATGAAACGTAACGAATAAAACATATATTATGATAGAATATAATGTGATTTGTGGCCAACCGTTCTTCGATCAACAACATGGGAATGAGAATAAATGGAATCTGAACTTGATGCCGGTTCTTGAGCAGGTGAGCATCTCAAATGACTATAGCCATGGAAGCTAATTTCCTCAGCACCAACATTGACAGGAGAAAGATTGAGTTCTTCATTAGTATGTTCAGCTTCATATACACTTGAGCTTCTGCCAAAGCCTGAGGTAATAATTGGAGAACTGGGAAAATAATTTTCGAATGCAGATCGATATATCGACAGAAGATGTCTTTCCAAATATACAATTTCTCTCTCAAGAATAGAAATCTGCAGGACTAAATCTGATGCAGTTTTCTGTCAGGAAAAAAATATACAAATTATTAATGTGTCATTTGGCATTCCTGTCATGTTGTTATAAGTACACAAAACATCATGTTCAGCAAAAATTAATATCAATAGTGTAAACAAAAAATATTGTCAAAGAACATTAAGAAAGCATATTGTTTTCACTAAATTATATATATAAAGATATAACCCACTTGTATTGGAGTCTCAGTTGATGCCATTGAGTCAGCTCCTGATCTTCAAACAGCAAGGCCTATCTGTTCAAACAGAGATATATTACACATGTTCATCAGTTTTACAGAAAAACCATATTAAGAATTTTGATGACTATGGTTAGAGATAGCGAACTCTACCTAAAAAATTTCAATTCTCATAGAGAGAGAGAGAGAGGGAGGGAGAGAGAGAGAGAGAGAGGTCACTTCACAGAACATGAGATTTATAAGCATGAACAAAGGACAATCAAAAACTAAACTCCATGAATGAAAATATTAATAATAAGTTGGCTAGAGAGAGAAATTGCAATTGAAACTTAAAGAGACAGCCTAACAGTCTAAATCTTAAATTAATAATGACAGACAACTCAGAAATTGGCAATGAGCATTAAATGAAGAAAGTACTCTGTAAACTAAATGATGATCCTCTCTCTCTCCTCTCTCTCTCTCTCTCTCTCTCTCTCTCTCTCTCTCTCTCTCTCTAAGAATAGGAACTTACGGTGGTTAAGAAGCAGCAGAAATGGAGCTGGTATTTCTGCTCCAAAAAATCAATGGATAAGTAACAATTTCATTGATTTTTATGCAAGTTGTTAGTTAGGTGAAGAGTGGATTTGTAATATTGGAGATCGGATCATTTGTAAGTTATTGCATTGACACATATGGGACAGATCACTTCCATTTATTTTTTTATTCATTTTTGTTTCTATGAACTTCTTAAGCCATTGACCAGTTATAGCTCATGCTTGACTTAATAATTATTTTGTTAAACTTATCTTATTTGTCAAATGAGCCTAATTTAGAGCAAAAATTTTAAACCATTAACTAAATTATAACAAAGAGCTAGTTACATTATGGTCATCTTATGTTTAACTGACTTGTGTCCCAATGATTAGAGAAAGTTATTCCTTTAATGCCAGTCACAAAACTCAACCTTCTATTTAACTGAGGAAAACAAAAGTGCTATACTTTTTTATCCTCCTGATTGTTACGATAAGAGTTAATGACAATGCAATGAAATGATAACAATAGCTTAGAGAGAGTGATTATGAAATAAAAATCCGAAGATGAAGTTGTTTGACAACAATAGCCGTATTATAATAATTGGGCTACAATAGCCGTTGGTGGTGGTTGATGATCGGTAGTAATTGTTAGCTTTCATCTCTCCCTCTGAGTGTAGATTTATTTCTCAAACCATTCTTCCTTCTTACTCTGCCTTATGTGGATATTTGGGGCCTATTTATGATTTTTGAGAGCGACATTTTGATAAATTTGATCAAAATTTCAAAACACAATTGAATAGCCCACATTGGCTGCTTTGATTATAGATCATTTTCTCTACATTTAAGTTCCTTAATGACATCAAAATTGAAACATCACTAGCTCATTGGATTCATCTCGTCGAGCTACTCAATTGGACTTGTGCTTATCAAATTTGAAGATTGTTTACCTTCCGAATATTGTTTGGAAGCTTCTAGTTATATTAAGTGCTTGATATGGGATTTTAGATTTAGGTTGAATCGCTTTTGGTGTTGTTGAGTTCATATTTTCCAGATGTTTAATATAATAATAAAATTACTAAAATTAAGGTTAGCATGGTATTGAATTTCACTCTTCAAATTATCTTAGTTAAAATTTATCAAGATCAATACCTGATTACAATTTTTTTTTTGTTGATATATTAATCGCCTTTTTATTTTTGGATGTCAAAGTTTGTGTCATCCAAAAATATATATTATACCCTTATCTATATATATATATATATATATATATATATATATATATATATATATATATATATATATATATATATAAGGGTTTAATATATATAATTAAGAAAATAGAATAAAAATTATTAAATTAGAATCAAATAATATTTTAATATAAACGATAATTTGTAAATCTTGTCCTAATCCTTAAAATTTTATGGTTACGTGATTAAAGTTGTCAAAACAACTCTTTGTTCGTGAATGGCTAGTGTTCGGCTCGCAAAGCAAATGAGCCAAACACAAACACACTGGCTCTGTTCGTGTTCGGCTTGTTTACAACCCTAATGGCAAGCAATAAAATAAGCACTAAACAAAAATAAGATTTTTACAAATATAAGAACATCCGCTAAGACTAAGCCATTTTGTTCTTCCTTGAACACTATGCATCCTCATTAGTTGTAATCAATTATCATAACTTGATTATGTAAGGATGATCTTAATATTAATATCATAACGCTAGTAACAAATGTTATACCAAATGATTCAATTATGATTAATTGCCTAAAGTATAACTACTCCTACATCAATAAGACAATAATCAAAGTTTCTTGACATGTGCATTCAAAAGCATAGAAAGAATATTAAACTTTTACTTAACTTATTTTATAGATGGTTTGGATACCAACTTATATTAGGCAATAAAATTGCATACCTCATAACCACAAAATAGAATTGCATAACTAAAAAAAAAATAAATAAAACTATATAACTATTTTATCTCAATTTGAGAAAAATTAAACTAAGATGAATAGAAAAATAATAATTCAAAAATTTAGGTAACCAAATGCTTAGACAATAACTACAAATTAAAGTAACCAAAGCACAACCATACAATACATCACTTAGAAAAAAGAAAATCTCAACAAGTCATCATTGCTTCTTCACATGAGTTACATAAGCCTTTAGATGGATCAACAAAAATGAAGCGTGTAAAGAGTATATCATTTCTCTTTTGTTAAGTGCGCCTAATCTAAATCTAATTTGACTTTATTTAAACTATATATAATTTTATTGGAGGGTGCAACATGTGTACATAGGCGTTAAAGACACATATTAGTCTTAATAATGAGATTATGATCTCAAATGTTCAAAGGATGGTCACCTAAAAATAAAGTTGAAAGTTGTCAACTTTTACTAGAGAATCAGGAACTAATAGCATATTAGCAGGGCAAAAATATTGCATTCGGAGTTTGAACGTAGAGCTATGTCCGGACGACGAACGTGATGCATGGTGGAGGCGGAGGAAAAAAAAATTAAAAAATGGACCTCCCCATGTTGCATCGCATCTATTGTCCAGACGCAAGTTACGTCTGAACTCCATATGTAATATTATTTTCTTTAGTAGTTTCCACCAGATCTCAGGTTGACTGAGCTTATTCGATATGGATATGTTTAGTCGTCTTAGTTTGGTTGGTATAAATCAGCTCAATCAATATGATCCGACTATCAATCCTTGCCCCCGATGAGTAGCCTTTAGAAATCTCTGGGATGGTTGGAGATATTAGAAGATCTGATCTTCCCTTGGGTCAGCTCTCTTATGGTAGTTGGCTTTGATATCCTTCTGTCTCATTTCCTTATGAGTAGCTCTTTCTTGGATCATCCCAGGGCCTTTGGTTTGTCTCGTATTTCAGTCGGTTTTGGCCTCGTTGGCCTGACTCAGACAACATCACTGAGTCGGATAAGTGGATCTGATGAATTTCAGTCAAAGGGCTCTCCTTCGTTGGACTCTCTCTTCTCGACCGTGAGATCTTATTAGGATCAGTTGACACATTATATATATATATATATATATATATATATATATATATATATATATATAGGATAATTTTTCTGTTAAAGTCATCCGCATTACCTAATCCCTCACTATTATTAGTGAGATAAGTTTATTTATAATTAATTGAAAAGCATCTCGTTAATTAGGCAGTAGCCACCAGTTTACGGACGTGTGCTACCCAACAGGAATTGGTATTAGCCAAATTCTTTTAATACAGTACTCCAAAAAAAGATTTATTAGGTGCAAATTATATATATATATATTAACATGATTTGAAAAATTTACATACATACCACCACACAAATTGATATTTATAAAACATCTATACATGAAAAGATGTACTGTATTACATTGTTAAACAGCTAATAGTAATTATATTTCCGATGTGATTAAAATTATAATTAGTATGTATGCAATCATGGAAGTTGTTTTTCTAAAAATATAAAAATTTATAACAATTAATTTGGTTGATGTACCACATTTCTAAGTTTAAGTTTGCAAAGTATCTTTTAATAATTTAAGTTATAAAAGCTATCTCAATTGGAGTGCAGTAGCCACAAAAACTTTCGTAAAATTTACATGCATGTTGCAGTGTTGAATCCAAATATGTCCGGGAGCCCTACCTAAGAAATAAAGCACTGAAGGATGGGAGAGAGAGCGAGAGAAAGAGCAACAACATAGTAATGAACTGTAAATTTGTGTAACCTCAATTCATGATATGGACCCTCTATTTATAGAAATGAGTCATCATTTAATTACATATTGTATCTTAAAATATGCAGGTACGACAATAAATATTTTAGTAAGTACAGAAATATAGCCCATGGGGTCCATGGTCGGGCGCCTGCTAGGCTGAGCGTCAACTAGACTGAGTGACTATTAGGTCGAGTGGCTATTAAGCGGGCAAATGTTATGTCGGGCGACTGTCCATCCGGGTGGCTATTTGCGAGGATTCATACCTTTCGATATGAAACTATGAGGTCCGTCTTTACTCTCTTGGCCTATCCGGGTTGGAAGGCCTTGTTCGTTCAGGTGGGTTCATTCTGATGGATTCTTCAAAGGCAGTATGTGTGGACAACGATCAATCATGTGGTCCTGGGTCATCCTTGATAGGCCCCTATGGGCCACATCACTTCCCTTGCTATTCAAGATATATCTTTGTGATTCGTAGTGACACTTTTTTATATACATTTTAAAGTTTCCAACTTTTTTTGTTCCTTGATAGCGATGGTTACGATAAAAACAAGGAAATTTAAAATAAATGAACCTTATAATAATAGTTATTAAATACCATAAATAAACTTCGTGGATTTTTATGCCCATGATTATCATATATAGGACTCTGAGGAGGTAGCTTCATCAGCTTGACTTTATTATTTTTCTTGGCAATTGTTTGTTATTTGCAGCTTCGCTATGAGGAAAGGATCCGACCATGTGCTAAAACCTATTGGTAAGGCAAGGATGTTAGCCATGCTCGAGATTAAATCACGACGACCCGTGGGCAAGTCATCAAGGAAAATGTTGACTAAGAGGTCCAAGCTGATTGAGAAGGCAAAGGTGGAAGAGTCGTTTGATTTGGTTAACGGTACATTTGTAAGAGTTTTACTCGAGGCAGGTGAAGGACAGGAAGCCTTACCAATCGTCCCGTTGATAAGAGCTCCTTTTGAAGTTCAGATCCAGCCGATTATCACGAATATTCCCCTTCCAGCCGACATTCCATGAGCAAATGAAGATGATCCTTTGTCTGGTGAGATGGGGTCTGCAATGATATTCCATCCTGCAACGTGAGTGGAACAACATAGTCCAAAGTTAATCAAAACCTAGTGGATTGGTTCCTCCCCCCTTTTCCTTTCTTCTCTATTACCCCTTTTTCTTCTTCTTCCTTTTTTTTTTTTGAACTATTTGATGCTTGATGATGATATTTCTTTCTTGTAGATGAGGATCCTCACGTCAGAAACTTGTCGGTTGATGTTACCGATCGCGACCAAACCTTATACATTCATAATTCCCAAGGGATTGAATGGTGGCGAAGAGGATGAGGTTGATTGTTTGGCCGATCTCGACAAGGTTTGGGACAATAATTCTAAGGAGCGTTGATCGCCTCCCAGGGTTTTATCATATCATTTAGTGAAACTAGACATGATTTTGGCTCACCAGGATTGAGACTTTCAGGCTAGGTTAGAGGAGTTGCAAATAGAAACAATTGGTCTTCATCGTGAGATTACTGAGCTTCGGGAAGATGCACTTGGTGTGAGGGTCAAATCTAAGGCTGACCAAGCGATTAATTTAAGTTAGGTGGTCAAATATTGTTTAGGAGATTAGTTACGAGGGGTTAGTTTTGGCTATGGCGGTCGAGGGTCAACTTGTAAAATATTTCTTGTTAGACTGAATCCCTTTGTAATAATGCCTTTTTATGATAAAAAAATAAAATATTTGTTTTTTGCACATCTCAATTTTTTTGACAAGAGATTTTCCTTTTATTTCATATCTAGTGTTTCATCTTCCACCATGTTTCTATAAATAGGTGTTGAGGGACCCATGAGCGCACTTTCTGTTTTTCTCTTTTAGGCTCTTTGATTATCTTTTTGTCTCCAGCTCGCAGTTGTCTACTGCTTTGGTAATCATATGACTTCAAAGAAAGCTCCTCAAACCTTCAGTTTGGTGGCTACAGATGAGCAATCTATTCTGTCATTGTCAGATGTAGCTTTTATCAAAGAAAACTATATATTTCATATATAATAATATTTATTAAATGCCATAAATAAATTCCTTGGATTTCAGTGCCCAAGATCATCCTATATAAGACTCTGACGGGGTAGCTTCATCATCTCGACATTGTTTCTTTTATTGGCATTTGTTTGCTGTTTGTAGCTTCACTATAGAGAAAGGATCAGTTCCTGTCTTAAAACATGTTGGTAAGGCCAGGATGCTAGCTGCGCTCATGATCAAATCGCGATGACCTGAGGGCGAGTCGTCAAGGAATATGTTGACTAACAGGTCGAAGCTGATTGAGAAGAAAAAGGCGGAAGAACCATCTAGTTTGGTTCACGGTACATCTGGAGGGGTTTTACTCAAGGTAGGTGAAGGACGGGTGGCCTTGGCAATTGACACGTCGATAAGAGCTCCTTTGAAAGTTCAGATCTAGTCGATTGTCATGAATATTCCCCTTCCAGCCGACATTCCATGAGTAGGTCCTCCGTCTGGTGAGATGGGGTCAGCAGATGAATCCCATCCTGCAACGTGGGTGGATCAACATTGTTTGAATTTAATCGGATCTTGGTGAAGTGCTTCCTCCCTCCTTTTTCTTTCATTACTATTTTCCTCCTTTTTCCTTTTTCTTCTTGTTCTTCATTTTTTTTTGAATTGTCTGATGCTTGCTAATTGTTTTCCTTTCTTGTAGAGAAGGATCCTCATGCCTGACACTTGCCGATTGACGTTGGCGGTGGCAACCAGACCTTATAGACAATCATAACTCCCAAGGGAATAACTAGTTGCGAAGAGGACACAGTGATTTTTTGGTTGATTTTGATAAAGTTTGGGGTGAAATTTTTAAAGAGCGTTGACCATCCCACAAAGCTTTATCATATCGTCTGGTGGACTGGAGATGATTATGACCCACCAGGATCGAGACTTTCAAGCCAGGTTAGAGGAGTTGCACATAGAAACATCGGCCTTCATCGTGAGATTGCTAAGCTACCGGAGGACGCACTTGTTGTGAGGGTCAAGTTTGAGGCAGACTAAGCGAATCAATTTAAGTTAGAAGGTTTTAAATTGTTTAGGAGATTAGTTAGGAGGGATTTAGTTTTGGCTAACACGGTCGAGGATCAACTTCTAATATACTTTCTGTTGATTGAATCCTTTTGTGATTATACCTTTTTATTATAAATAAAAATAAAATATTTGCTTTTTGCACATCTCAATATTTTTGAAAAGATATTTTTCTTGATTTTCATGACCTGCATTTCATTTTCGCTATGTTTCTATAAATAGTTGTTGAGGGACCCGTGCACGCACTTTCTGTTTTGGCTCTTTGATTCTCTTTCTATCTCAGACTCGCTGTTCTCTACTCCATCAGTATTCATATGTCGTCAAAGGGGACTCTTCAAACCTACAGTTTGGTGGTTACGAATGAGCAATCTATTCTGTCATTGTCGGACATTGCTTTCATTGAGAAACCAATATTTTTCATTTAGCCATTAAGCTGTGGGCCACCCATCTTGATGAAAGGGCGACCTAGAAATATGGTAAGGATCAAGTGGTGTGGTGTGACCAGTTTAATTATGGTTTGCAGCTATTTATGAGCTATGAACTCCAATCAATTCACATTCATTGTGGGGTTATCCTTGCATAGATTAAGTTGAATTCCATGGTTGCAATCATGGCTACATTATCTTATTCCGGCGTAGAGACATCCATTGATCTGCTGATCTATTTAGTTACAAGTTCTCATTTCACATGGAATTGAATGGATATGCCCAATTTGGAATAAATAGTCGATTCCAGTTTGTTGTCATAGACCACCAGGTCAAAGATTGGAGGCACAGGTTCCTCATTGCCTCGTCTACCGAGGGTTAGGGGTTCAGGACAACTCTATATGATATCTTTTTCAGTTAGAAGAGGAAGAGTAACGACCACTCCCGAGTCGATGAGGCCGATCTTGAGGGTCCGGTTTGGTGGATTCTTAGAGAAGGTATGCCTTTGATCCTCCCGAGGCACATCGTCCTTCTAATGTGTGTGGACTGCTGCCCGATCGTGTGGTCCTGGGTCGTCCTTGGTAGGCCTCGCTGGGCCACATCACTTCTCCTGCTATCCGCGAGATGTCTTTGTGAGTTCGATGCACACATGCTTAGATATCTAACACCCAAAGTTTGATATTTACAAGTATACCATTTTGGTTTTATAACTTACACATGAAAAGATTTATTTCATAAACAAAGTAAAGTTTACAATATTCAAATTTTTCTGTCATAAGCAAAATATAAAAGTTTAATTGTTAGATATTAAAATATATAAACAATACGTATTATGTATATTGATGCCCCAACAAATCATAATTTAATTTTAAAAAGAATAATATTAACCATACAAAATAATTTCAAATTTTCCAAGCAACTCTTCCATGGCTAAATTTATAAATAATTAAAGCAAACAAATCCTAAATTGATTTCATACATAGCTTCTTATCATATAATGATTTGTGTGTGTCGCACTTTGGTTAGACAAATTCACATATTGAAGATTATATAAATATGTGTGTGGGTTATTAGTAACCTAACCCAACTGCTTTCAACTAATTATAATAACAATAGAAGCAAGTAGCCAGCCATATGGGCAAAGCCATGATACATATATTATTTAAGAAGAAGAACTATTAACTAAGGGGAACAATCTTGTAAATTACACTATTTTCAATGTGGGAGTATCATGCAAAGTTGAGTAAAGAAGATGTCAATGCAATAGATTTGAACGCACCATGTTACATCTCAATGATATGTTGTTTGAAAGATCTTTGTTATGTGCGGTTATTTGAGTAAGGCAGTGAAGCGGGGTGGGATGTATCGAAAAGTATTTTATCACTACAAAAAATTCATATTTTTGTGACGAAAATTGCAATATAATTTTGTGATGGATTGCGGAAGTTAAAAAAATTGACTATCTGCGTTTTATGCTTCATTTTTTCCTTCATCTTTTTCTCTTGTAGTCAGACCTTCAGTTGCCTTCACCCATCCAAGAGCTTGTCGACACAAGCTTCCTTCAACCTTTTTATCCCCTCACCAGCTCCTAGCCAATACACTTCCTCTCCCAAACCAACGGTTAACCACACTTTACTTTGTGTAGCAAGAAAAGTTTTAGTCACTATAGAAAATTTAAACTTTTGTGACTAGAATTGCAATTAAATGCTATGGTTGGTCGTATCTTTGATCGCCTTGGCCCATCTAAAAGGGATGTTTGGTAGCCTATTTAAGTTGAATTACTGTGTGGATTTAATGTAAATCCACCAAATCCCATTTTAGGCACTACCAAGAACCTTTATCTATCACAACACAAACTATCAGCACTTATATTAGTACTGTCATAGCCCACTCTACTAAAGTACTTATAAGTGGTGTTATATGTAATGATTTGACAGTGTTTATAAGCTTTATCACAACCTATTTAATTTCTCCTCAACTCTCACCGAGACCCATATCGCGTGGTTTCTCCTCTCATCTCCCTAATTTCACGATTGATCCCCTCTCTCCCTCTAATCTCTTTTGTCGGTGACGATCTCGTCTTCCTCTCTCTCCCTCTAGTCTTTTCCACAACCAACAACTTGGCACTAAAGAATCAGAGTAGAAGACAATGAATACAAGAGCATATGTAAGGAGAAGAGGAGAATTCTAGGAAGAGAGAAAAGTTACATTCGTTTCACATAGCTTTAAAATAACATATGGTACACATTTTACATATATTAAAATAGAAAGGGTTCTAAAGATACATAATTACCAAATTGCCATTTATAGGTGTTGGTTACTGATTCCATGTGGTCGTGATGACCATATGTTGGAGAGAGTGGAGCTACTATTGTTATACGTATGTTGCGTCGCCTATGTAGCCCATAATAGGTTTCAGATATTACCCTCCTGCAAGGTGATGGGTCTTATCAAAGACTTGAAGCTTGGATTTAAATAAGTTGGATGGTTGTTTAGTCAATGACTATGTGAATATATCCACTGGTTGATCATGGTTGATCATGGGCACACAACTGAAAGATCAAACAGATATTGAAACCGACAAGTGTATAGTCGAACTGAGCATTTTTCAGCCAAGTTTCAGAGTCTGTAGGTTGCTTTGAAAATAATTAAATTTAATGTATATATAATTTTTTATTTTAAAATAGTATATTTAATTTTGAAAAATGAGACCAGATAAATCACATATATTTTAAATAGTTTAAGTAATTGAGCATGACACCACAAGTAATACACTATCCCGAGAGAGAGACATATTACTTGACAGTGGGCTCGATTATATAAACTAAAGATTTTATGACATACGTTTGACATGTGAACCTTTTATGTGACTGACAAGTTTCCATGCCTAATATTGAAGATTATATAAGGTTTATTTTACCTAGGTTCTTTAGTTTCTTATATAGATAAGCCCCTATAGTTAATTACATCTTAAATGACTGAAGTCACTTAAGAAAATTTTGCTACAGAGGTTCTGTCTTCAAGATTCCAAAGTTTAGTTTCCAAGGTTGAACATAGAAAAAGCAAAGTGAGAAAGGACCAAGTAGGAGCGGTTATTTCAGGAGTCCAATAGAGCGAAAGGCAGAGGATGTCGCAGATCTTGACGCGAACCTCAATGCCTTCAGAAATTATTCTATTGTTGGACTTTATATTTTTTAGGTGTTTAAAAGGCTACGGACTCAATTGACAAAAAATCCATCACCAGCTTCTGTGTTGTATTTAGTGACAAACCTATCTCGTGCATAATGAAGAAGCAAACCATAATGGCGTGCTCATCTACCGAAGCTGAATATAAGGCTCTTGCTGTTACAACTATTGACATCCTATGGCTAAGATGATTGCTTGCTGAATTGGGAGTCGAACAAGTACATCCAACTGCCTTATTCTGCGACAATATTTATGCAATGACCATTGCAAACAATCCAGTGTTGTAAGCTAACAAAAAATATCAAATTTGACCAAATTTTACATCATTGGGTTCATCTCCTCGAACTAGTAAGTTTAACGGTATGTTTGCTAAAAGTGGAGCTCTAGTTGACTTTTAAATGAGATTTGAATATTTTTTGCTCAAAAGGTTATTTCGAGATCCAAGTAGAATGATGAAAATTTGTTCTTGACATATTCAAAAATATAAATACATAAGAATTATGTGGTGTGTATGTAAATTTCCCTGATCAAAACATATTTTCTAGCTATTAGCTCATTGTGGACTTAAATTTTCTTGGGCTTCAAAGAAAATCTTTAGACGCAGTGGAGATTAATAAATGGGCTTTACTCTTCTTCCGAGGATCCTATTGGAACTCCAATGGTGTTCCAAAGCGTAAATTTTGAAGAAGAATATTGAACTTCCCAAGAAAAATTGCGAAAATACACGTGATTTTATCTATATTATTTTGTATTATTTAATAATTTTTATATGCTACAAAGAATGCATTTTACTGTAGATAGAGAAGGCCTTAATAAGATGTAATAGATATGATTGTGAGAAATGAGATCAATGGGAAAATGAGTCTTGGGGTGTCAATGATAATATGAAGAGATAATTAGAAATATACTTCACATTCTCCTTATAATAAAGAAGATTGACAATCAAGAAAATAGGCATTGATTTTAGTGGTGGTGGCAAGTATCGACTTTGTTGGCATGCATGGTGATCGCTGACAGATGTATTGATGATGGGTGTCATCTTGCTAACAACATCCATAATGTTGTTATCAACTATCTTTATTGATATTTAGAACAACATCAATCTTAATGCAATGATGGACGTCGGGGTTTAGATGATAAGGAATTAGCTATTTATGATGATCGATGATATCATTAGTCGTATTGACAAACATTAGTGTTGGTGTTTATAGCGGACATCAATCCTACTGGTGATAAAATGAATCAACTGTTGATGATGAACATTAATTTTATTGGAGATGATGAGCTTTCATGTTAGTTTTAAAGATGTGTAATAGCTTTGATGAAAATGGTGAGAGTTATCTTTATTGGAAACAATAGTTATCGATGATAAAGCTAACAATCTCAGTTGTTGCTATCATATTATAGTTCTTAATCACATTGCGAGCCTGCCATGTGGCAATGGTGGCATGATCACTGAAAAATTTATTAAGAAATTCATACATATTTTTGATGAAATTGCACTTTAAAGAAGGGTATTTTCTTTATTTTATTGCAGGAATGGAGAATTTAGGTGATAAAAGCAAAAAATCATAAAAAAAAAAGCGGATTTGGAGCAAAAAGAAAGAAAATAATGCAATTTGTGCTGAGTCGCCGACGGCGAGATCGAGCCCGCCGACGGCGAGGTTACGAGGAGACATTTCGGAAGGATTTATAACCGTCTCGCCGACAGCCGAGCCCGATCCCGCCGACAGCGAGATAGCGCGGTTCGAAGATCTTCTAGAAGCCTCGCCGACAGCGAGGTAGTTTGTCGCCGACGGCGAGATAGTTCAAATGGCACAGATACATTGAACCTAGACACTTTTTGAAGAGATGCTTACATACCTCTTGAACCTTTGCTTACCTCTATATATAGAGGCCGAAAATCAGTCTTTTGTGTGTTATTTTTTTGTGTTGTGTGCAATCTTTTAGTCTTTTGTCTAGTTTTGTGTGCAGTTGTGTGTCTTTAGTGAGTCTTTAGTGAGTTTAGTGAGTCTTTAGTGAGTTTAGTGAGTAATTAGTGAGTCGTGTTGTACTGGAAGGAAGAGTCAAAGGAACTACGAGGAGTCTGCTTGGGGATAAATCAAGATAAGTATTTGTATTTATTGTTTTTAACTTTAAATGAAATCCATGCTTAGTTTAGTTCACATGCATTCTGAGTAGTTTATTTAGTTTTTCTCCTCGTTTATGAAATTAAGTGACTTGATGAAATTAAAATAGAGATACTTTTATATATTAATAAATTGTGATAATTTTTACTTAAAATTTAATTTACTTTTCAAACTGGCCATTTGATTTGTTAAAATGTGTTGATTTACAACTATAGTAAAAATTACATCTGATATTCGGTGAATTCAAAAGCCTTGGAAGGAAGGTGCAAATAAATAGGAAATAATATCACCGGGCGTAGAATCGAGCATTTTAGTGTGACGTACTAAAATTTTCAATTCGGTCCTATTGTTTGAGAGTCGAAGTGTAGATGTTAGCCCTCGAGCGAGGGGAACGTGGGAGCTCGAAGTGGCGATCGGTATCCTCCCAGTCCTAGCCGCAGATTCGATAATCAAACATAGGATTAGTCAATATTCTTTACACTCTGACTAAAGGGTAAAGAATAGGAATGCTCCTATTTGTCACAATACCTTAAAATTATCTATTTAAATTCATCAATCACTTAAATTTCTAAACAAGGGAAAGATACTTTTTCTAAATAGTTAAGACTTATTTAGTTTAATTTCCGCACTTTTAATACGTATTAATTCTCTACTTAGTTAAGTTACTCGATTAGAATACTTAGTTTACTTTATTGCGCTTAAATTTAGAATTCCAAATTTTCGTATACTAGTTTTATTATTATTATTATTTTAAAATTAGTTGTTATTTAATTTTCTCTTTCCCCGTGGATCGATAACCAGACTCCACTGTAGAGCCTCGTATTACTTCGATACGATACGTATACTTGCGTAAGCATCCACAACATAAATAATTACAATTCTATACATATAATATAGCGGGTCAAGTTTTTGGCGCCGTTACCATTAAATTAAAAATATCATAATATAAAATTGTGGGTCAAGTTTTGGCGCCGTTGTCGGGGAAAGTAAGAAAAATTTACTAGAAGTAACGGACTATTTTAAAATAATCATAATAAATAAATTAATATCTATTCAAAAATTGTATGCGCAAATTTGGAAACGAAAATTTAATACCTTACGATTCCGAATTAGAGCGTACAATTAAAAGAATTAGAAAACAAAAGAAACAAATTATAAATTTAACACAAATGGCAAATATTCCCGAAATTCAAAATATGAACCAACAAAGACCATTAAGAGATTATGCCAACCCTACATCGATGAAATTCATTTA
Organism: Papilionanthe hookeriana x Papilionanthe teres; assembly: GCA_022702705.1. NCBI lineage: Eukaryota > Viridiplantae > Streptophyta > Magnoliopsida > Asparagales > Orchidaceae > Papilionanthe > Papilionanthe hookeriana x Papilionanthe teres. Next base: position 67,522,559 of record CM040435.1, on the reverse strand, counting down.
ACTATTCAAAACCCCGATGTAGCTGCTAATTCATTTGAACTTAAACCCGCAATTATCCAAATGGTACAAAACAATCAATTTAGTGGTTCACCTACCGAAGATCCTAACTTACATCTTGCTACTGTCGCTACTTTTAAATATCAAGGAGTATCCGACGATGCTATAAGACTTAGACTTTTTCCTTTTTCATTAAGGGATAAGGCTAAAATGTGGTTGAATTCGTTAAGACTCTGGATCTATTAAAACTTGGGGAGAATTATCATAAAAATTTCTATCCAAATATTTTCCACCATCTAAAACTGCTAAGTTTAGAAATGATATAACTTCTTTTTGTCGGTTAGATGGAGAATCAATATATGAAGCTTCGGGAGAGATTTAAGGAACTTCTTAGAAATGCCCACATCATGCGCTACCAGATTGGTCGATTATTCAAACCTTTTATAATGGATTAGTAGGATCTTTAAGATCAATCATCGATGCCGTCATCGTGGAGGTTCATTAATGTCTAAACCATTTGATGAAGCTTATGCACTAATCGAAGAAATGGCAACAAATAATTTCCAATGGCTCGTCGATAGAATAAATCCGAAAAAGATAGCCGACATTCATGAAAACGATGCAATATCTATGTTAGCTTCTCAAATTGTCTGCTATATCTAAGAAGTTAGATAATTTTAGAATGAACTACTCTCCTACTTTAAGAAAACTCATCTGGACAAATCATAGAATTTCAATCTAATTATGAAACTTTAAATGTTATTAATAATAGAACTAATAACCCTTATTCAAACTATTATAAGCCTGGTTGGAAAACTCATCCAAATTTTAATTGGAATAACACATCTAATCAACAATGGATGAATCAACCTAATCAAGCAATCCAAACTATAAACCTAATTACCCACCTGGATTTAATAACAATAACCCTCAATTCAAAGATAAGAAATTATCTATGGATGAATTAATTTTGAATATGGGTCATCAACTACAAAATCAAGGAAATCAACTACAAATTCAAGGAAATCAATTACAAATTCAAGGAACATCTATTAAAAATATCGAAACTTAACTTGGACCTGCGCTAAATAATAGAATACCTGGAACTTTTCCTAGTAATGTGGAAATAAATCCTAAAGATCAAGGAAAAGAACAAATTAAAGCAATACAACTAAGGAGTGGAAAAGAATTAGAACCTCAAATTCAAAAAGAACTTGAAAGCCAAAAGAGGAAGTGGAAATCGAAAAGGAAACAATTCAACAAGATTTAAACTTAGAACATCCTTTAATACCTATGAAAATTTCGTTGAAAAACCTCCACCACCATTTCCTCAACGACTAGCTCAACATAAAAAAGATAAACAATTTGCTAAATTCCTTGAAATATTAAAGAAATTAACAATCAATATACCTTTTGTCGAAGCTTTAGATCGGATGCCAAATTATGTAAAATTTATGAAAGATATTCTAAATAAGAAAAGAAAATTCACCGATAATGAAACAGATCGCACTTAGTGAAGAGTGTAGTGCTATTATTCGAAGAAGCTTCCGAAAAATTGAAAGATCCTCGGTAGTTTCACTATACCCCGCGCTATAGGAGAAAAATTTTATGGAAAAGCTTTGTGTGACTTAGGAGCAAGCATCAATCTAATGCCTTTATCAATTTTTAAGAGATTCGGATTAGGAAAAATTACACCTACTTCGATAACCCTTCAATTAGCCGATCGTTCGGTTACTCTATCCTAAGGGAGTTATTGAAGATGTGTTAGTAAAAGTGGATAAATTTATCTTCCTAAGAGATTTTATTGTTTTAGATATGGAGGAAGATAAAGAAATTCCTATCATTTTAGGAAGACCATTTTTAGCTACTGGAAAAGCTATGATTGATGTTCGAAAGGAGAATTAACTATGAGAGTAAATGACCAAAAAGTTACATTTAATATCGCAAAATCAATGAAATATCTTGCGCTAGAAAAAGATGATGAATGTTTTCGGATGGAAATACTTGAACATTTACAACGCGAACATTTTAAGGAATATTACGAAGATAAATTAGAAAAAGAAAACACTGAATTAATTGAAGATAATAATGAAGAACTAGATTATATTCAGGAAAGATTTGAATTTTGGATAATACTGAAAACACTGACAAGAATATAGTTCCATCAATTATTAAACCTCCTGAACTTGAGCTAAAAATATTACCCGATCATTTGAAATATGCTTATTTAGGTAATTCTTCAACTTTACCAGCTTATTATTTCATCCGCATTAAACGAATCTCAAGAACAAAAACTTTTAGAAACTTTAAAAAAATATAAGAAAACTTTTGGTTGGACTTTAACAGATATTAAAGGAATTAGTCCTTCAATCCGTATGCATAGAATTATTTTAGATGATGAACATAAACCTAAAGCGGATCCCCAAAGGAGATTAAACCCGATAATGAACGAAGTAGTTAAGAAAGAAATTTTAAAATGGTTAGATAATGGTATTATATATCCTATTTCGACGAGTGCTTGGGTAAGCCCAATTCATCTGTGTTCCTAAGAAGGGAGGAGTGACGATCATCGCTAATGAAAATAACGATCTTATTCCTATAAGACAAGTTACTAGTTAGCGTATATGTATTGATTATAGGAAATTAAATACCGCCACCCGGAAAGATCACTTCCCTTTACCATTTCTAGATCGGATGTTAGATAGATTAACCGGACATAAGTATTTTTGTTTTCTATGATGGATACACCGGTTATCATCAAATTCAAATTGCTCCCGAGGATCAAGAGAAAACTACATTTACTAGTCCTTATGGAACTTTCGCTTTTCGAAGAATGCCTTTTGGATTATGTAATGCACCAAGCAACATTCCGGAGATGTATGATGTCTATATTTAGTAAGTTAATTGACAATGGAATAGAAGTATTTATGGATGATTTCTCCGTATTTGGAACATCATTTGACACATGCTTAACTCATCTTGAAAAAGTATTAGAAGTATGTGAGAAAACAAATTTAGTTCTAAATCGGGAGAAATGTCAATTTATGGTTGCGGGCGGCATTGTATTAGGGCATAAAATTTCGAAAAAAGGCATGGAAGTGGACCCTGCAAAAATTCAAGTTATAGCTAAATTACCACCTCCAACTACGGTAAAAGGGGTAAGAAGTTTTCTTGGACATGCTTGGATTCTACGGACGCTATATAAAAGATTTTTCAAAAATTACCGAACCTCTATGCCAACTTCTCGAAAAGGACAAGAAATTTGAATTTACAATCGAATGCCGAATGCTTTTGAACTCTTAAAAGAAAAATTAATTACAACACCTACAATAGTTTCACCTAACTGGGAGAAACCATTTGAGCTTATGTGTGATGCTAGTGATTATGCAGTAGGAGCAGTTTTGGGGCAAAGATATGAAAAGATTTTTAAAGTTATATACTATGCTAGTAAAACTCTAAATAATGCTGAAATAAATTATACAGTTACAGAAAGAGAATTATTAGCGGTAGTATATGGTTTTAATAAATTTAGACCTTATCTGATTGGAACAAAATGTATCGTGCATACTGATCATTCTGCTATCAAATATTTAATGCAAAAGAAAGATTCCAAACCAAGATTAATTAGATGGATGCTATTAATGCAAGAATTCGATTTTGAGATCGTTAATAAGAAAGGAACCGATAATCAAATTGCGGATCATTTATCAAGATTAGAAAATCATGAATTATCCGATATTGAAAATGAAATTATAGCTGCTTTCCCGATGAACAACTATATAATATCACATGAGTGGAAAATACCATGGTATCTTGATATAGTAAACTATATAGTTAGTAATATTTTACCACCTATGCTAACTTTACAACAACGTAAAAAATTCATCCATGATACGAAAACCTATTTTTGGGATGAACCATATTTATATAAGCAATGTAAGGATTTAATTATTAGAAGATGTGTACCTTATGAAGAAACCGAACCAATTATTCAAAAATGTCATGATTCGATTTTGGAGGACATTTCGGGATCGATAAAGCTGCTTATAAGATTCTACAATCCGGATTTTACTCGGCCTACTCTATTTAGAGATGTATACTGAGATATATTAAAACTTGCGATAAATGTCGAAAGAGTAGGAAATATATCTAAGAAGAAACGAAATGCCTCTAAACTTTATATTAGAAGTTGAAATTTTTTATGTTTGGGGATTAGATTTTATGGGACCTTTTATTCCTTCGTTTGGAAACTCATATATATTAGTAGAATTTATTGATTATGTTTCTAAATGGATTGAGGCACAAGCTTTACCTAGGTGTGATGCTAAGAGTGTTTCAAAATTTCTGATGAAAAATATTTTTACTAGATTTGCAATGCCAAGAGTGATTATCACTGACGGAGGAACTCATTTTAGAAATAAATACATTCACAAACTAGTAGAAAAATACAATATTACTCATAAGATATCCATCTGCTTATCATCCACGTGACTAGCGGATTAGGCCGAAGTATCTAATCATGAGATTAAACGTATTTTAGAAAAATCAGTAAACCCAAATAGAGTTAGATTGGTCATTAGATTAGACAATCGCATTATGGGCTTATAGAACCGCTTATAAAACTCCGATTGGAATGACTCCTTACAGGCTTATATATGGAAAAACATGCCACTTACCAGTTGAATTAGAACATAAAACATATTGAGCGATTAAAGAATTTAATATGAAGGAAGCTGGTAAGAAAAGATTGTTGCAATTACATGAATTGGAAGAATTAAGAAATGAATCATTTGATAATGATCGGATTTATAAAGAAAAGATGAAATTATGGCATGATCGGAAGATTAATCAGAGAAATTTTGAACCGAGACGGAAGTTTTGCTATATAATACTAGATTGAAATTATTTCTCGGAAAATCGAAGTCTCGATGGTTAGGACCTTTCACCATAACTCAAATATTTTCATACGGAACTATAGAAATCGAAGATCCAAAAACTCGGACATAAATTTAAAGTTAATGGACATAGATTAAAATCATATTTCGAAGGTATAAGACCTAACTATAAAGAGGTTTTAATGCTTAGTCGACTCGATTAATAATTGAAATTAGCGTCGAGTCGACGACGTTAAACCAAGCGCTTTATGGGAGGCAACCCATATTAGTTATCTATTTTTATTGTATCTTAATAGTTAGTCTATATTATTGAAACTTTAATACTCAATTATTATTAAGAATCATCACATATTCGAACCATTATAATGAGAAAAGAAATTATTCGATTTAGAGCGAAATTGGACATTATTTTGGAATCTCACCGACGGCGAGGTCGATACTCGCCGACGGCGAGGTTCGCGCCTAAATTAAATTCGAGTTTATTTATCGAGCTCGGCGACAGCGAGAAACGTCCCGCCGACGAGCCGAGAACATGGGAGGCGGTTTTATAAGCGAGTCGCCGACAAGTCGAAACGTCCTCGCCGACGGCGAGGAAGTTATAAAGATGAGTTATTTATACTTTGAATGCCGATTTGGACGGTTTCAACACCAATTCCTTTGTGAAAACCCATTCTTAAACCATTCTAAGTCTGCCTTCTTCACTAGAATTCATTCCATTCACTATAATGGCCTCCAAATTCTTAGATTCCTCTAAATCTGGAGTGTTTAACCGGAGGAAATTTGTGAGTGCGGAAGCGCAGCGGATCTTCAACAAGGTTTTGATAAAGAAAAGAGTTATCAAGGAACGGGGATTTGTCAATCGAGGATTAGAGAATTCCACTACAAAGATAGAAGAAACGATCGCGCGAGCCGCACTGCGAGAGGTATTTTGTTACACTACGTCCGTCGTTGTTATTCCGGTTGTGAAAGAGTTCTACTCTAACTTACATGCGATCAACAATGGGAATGTCTACGTCCGAGGAAGATGGATGACGTTTACTCCATCAAGAGTAAATGAATTATTCTCTATAGAAAACACCCGGTATGTCACTATTCAAATTTTGTGCCTTCTCGATATAATATGAATGAGATATTTCGATATCCGATCGATGAACCGGAAGATTGGGAAATGCGTGAAGACGGGTATGTTAGTTTCTCTCGCATCACTTTTGAATCCCGTCTCAAAGCACGGCACTTTTTCATCTCATCTAAATTGTTACCTACTAGTGAGGTAAATAATGTTTCGAAGGAATGCACTATATTGAATTATTGTATTCAAAATGGATAGCACTATTGATGTTGGATCAATAATTGTTAAGTCACGTATTGGGTTTAATCGTGCATGGGTCGGTTCACTGACTAGGACACCCATCTACTATTTTGCATTATGCGATCGGTATCGGGTTTCTTATGAAGCTTGGGAAAAGGTTCCGTTACCTTGAAGCCGACTTGATCCTACGGATATGTTTCTACTTTGGACGATAATGAAGACATTACATTTATCTCCGATAGAGCTTCGCGAATAATCCTATACGAAGACCTATTTCGGATAAAACGGAGTTACTTATGAAGAAAATTAAAGGAATGGAGAAAGAACTGCAGAAAGTGAGAGATTCGATCGACAATATATCCGATTTATTTGATCGAATTGATCGGAGGATGAAGGAACACTTTCGATCATTCTCGGACACTCGGAAGCTAGCTTTCTTCATTTAGCGAGACGAAGGGTTGGATCATCGAAGAATGCGCTCGAATTTCCCTTCGAGCCTTTACTATAACTTATTTGTGCATCATCGTCATATCGGAAATATCTGAGAAGATGAAGATTCTGACCTTGAAGATTAGTAGTAAAGATTTTCATAGTATGTTTGTATTGATGTTATTTGATTTGATTTAGATTTTATTATGTGTGGAGTGATGATTTGAATATCTCAAACTTAATTAAGATATGCGTCATAGTTTTGTATGAGCATTTAGTGTGTCGTGGATTGGTTTGCGATGCTGATTAGTAGTAAGGATCGAAGTTTGAAGTTTGATTATGTAGTCTAAAATTATGTTAGTTTGTATATCTCATGGATTTCAATATTAAAGTTAATTTGTTGTGTTGTGTGAATTTGTTTGTGTATAAGTAAGTAATCTTCATATTAAATTAATAAATAAATGATGTGATCGGAAATATAATATAAGGCAAATTAAGGACGAAAATGAGTGACGAATTTCAAAAATTTTAAAATTTTTGAAATCTCGCCGACGACGAGAAAAATCCCACCGACAGCGAGATCGATCTCGCTGACAGCGAAGAATTTCTCGCCGACAGCGGATTTTTCTCGAGAGTTTTTGGTTCTGAAAAATATTAGCTCGCCGACGGCGAGAAAAATCTCGCCGGCAATGAGGTCGGGAAAAACATATATTTGACCGGTCCAAAAACACTATTCATCATCCCCAACCTCTCATTTTCGCAAAAACCGACCTAGGGCTCGAGAGATCTTGGATTTGAAGCGATTTCATCACTCAAAAACACCGGATTTCATCTTCTCTTGTTAAGTGCTTCACTCCTATGCAAAAATTTTTTATTTTCACCATGTATTTTCACCACATTGCAAATTTTGGAAAAAATCAAAATATGGAAGAAATATTCGGTGGAAATCCATGGAATTTAATTTAAATTGCTTATAAATGTTGTAGGAAGCCTTCTTAGGATTATTTTTAAGTTTAAGTGAAAATTTTCATGATTTTCACGGATCGATCGTATGGCTCCACGACAAAAACGTCGAGTAGAATTCGACGAAGACCCATTCATCAATGCACGAGCACAAGTGCTAAATATTTTGAAAATATTCAAGGAAGAAAGTGCATTGCGGATCGGGTTTTCAAAAATCCGGAGGAGAAGTAGAGCGGATTATTAAGGAACGAGGTTGGGAGAATTTCCGTTACGTTCAATATAGAAGCATTGCAGAAGTGGTTAAAGAATTTTATGCCAATTTAATCACATCTGAAGATGCACCAGTAAAGGTACGAGGATTTTTTGTAGATTTCAATGCTGCAAGAATTAACACGTTCTATGAAGTTCATGACTCGCACTTTAGCGAGTATGAAACTTTTGGAACGATGGAAGGACCACTAGAGGAAGTCATTAACTTTCTCACTGATGGGACCGGAGTTTGGAAAATTAAGCAGCAGGAAAGAGTGAATTTTCCTCTTTCTAAATTAAATGCGATCTCCAAAGCTCGGCATTACTTTATTTATTCTACTCACGTTGCCACATATCACCACAGTGAGGTAACACGAGATAGAGCAGTCCGAATTTACGTATTCGAATAACAAAAGCATCGACATCGGGAGAATTATTTATCAAAACATCCTGGCCACTCCTCGAAATGAGAGTGAGCTGGATCGTGACACCCTCGATTAATTTTTACACTGCGCCAACTCTCCGGAGTTGAGGCTGGAGATAATGAAGAATGGGTAGAACCAATGAAACCACTCACGGACTTGCCAATATTAAGAAGTATGAATCTCATGAAGGGTGGAGAGCGGGAGTAAGAAGTTATTTCACTCGATCGAGTAGAGATATGCCCTCTACTAGCCATGAACCTCCCGAGCCTACCACCCCTACCCTACAAGATCCGATGAATGAATTGACTATTGCATAGGAGAAGTTTTTAGCGGTTTGGAGAGACAATGGGGAGAAGATTTGATCATTTTGATCGAAAGAATTGATAATACTGGAGAGGAGACATGATTATGATAGCGAATATCTCCAGCGACATTCGGAATACGAGATTGCATACTATGAAGGCCGAACGTCGTTATAGGAGTGGTGATTTAGATGTTGTCTTTCACGAGTGCCCCAGATATTTACAGGTATCATCCTGCTCGGTCTTCTCGGCCTACGGATCGGGGAGGAGATGATATAGCATCAGGACTTTGGTGCTGAAGATTAAGACTTTATTTGTTTTATTTGTTTGATGTTAAGTTATTTTGAAGACTTTATATATTTGTAATATTCAGTACTTTATGTTTTGAGACATTGGATGTTTGTTAGATTATTTGCTTGAATTGTGATAATAGTTTAGTTATTATTTTTGTGTTAGTTAATTACATTTGTTTTTATGTTAAATAGGATGTTAGTTTTCTTTAATATGTTTTTATTTTATTCGTATTGTTTTAATTTGTAAAATTGTTAATCCGTTAGTTCAATGTTTTTAATATGTTAGTAATTCATATGTGTAGTGTAGAGTTAATTTTAATTGTTATATTTAATACTTATCTTAGATTTTATCCTCGCATTTTCTTTAAATTGTATATATATATATATATGGAGAATACTAACAAGACAAGTGTTCAATGAAAAATGAAAAAGCACAAGAAATTTCAAAGAAAAAGAAATACCTAAACTTCGAATGTATGATTTATTTACTTTCCCTTTTTCATTATTTAGAATAGATATAAAAATTTAAGTTTGGGGGGAGTAAAATACAAATTTAGTTATTAACTTGTTCTCAATTTCTATTTTCAAATTATTATAAAATGATTTTTATAGCAAAATTTTCAATTTAATTAATATGAATTATTTTATTTAATTATTATAAAAGGTTAAATGAAATATTTCTAGTGCTTTAATTAATTAAATAGAATAAAATATTCGGTTAAAGGGAATAAGAATATAGTAAACTATTTTTAGTAAGGAAACTATATTCCAAAATTAAAATTCTTAAGTATTCAAGTGAAAAAGAAAAGATTGAAAATCAATGAAGTAAAAGCTATGAAGTATATATAAGCTAAGAAATATTTCTAAGTTTCAAATTTAAGAAGATGAAAATGAAGTTCAAAATTATTAACGAATCTCCAGAGATACGGTAATCCTCATTTGAAAAAAAAAAAGAAGAAAAAGAAAAAGAAAAATGAGGAGAAGGCTTATGGAGAAGCGCTATCAAAAATCGAGCTTCATTTGAATTAACCTAAAGGGAAAAACTTAGATATTTCCAAACTTATGTTTATGGATTAGAATTTTACCTAATAGTGTTTTCTTGAATTTCTTATCATATGAATATCTTAAGTAGTTATTCTTTTAAATATAGTCATTCCTGAAATGAATAGTAAGCTAGAAATCTTAGACTCGATAACTAAATAATTTATTTCTATAAGATTAATTAAATTACATGAATTATTTTTATTTAACTTTATTATGATATTAATTAATCTAATTCATAGTTTATTTAAATTGAAAAATCTTACTATAGAAATCATTATTTTTATGTAGTACTAAAATTACTTGAGGACAAGTAATAAGTAAGTTTGGGGATTTTGATCACTCGAAAAATTTATTAAGAAATTCATACATATTTTTGATGAAATTGCACTTTAAAGGATGGTATTTTCTTTATTTTATTGCGGAGAATGGAGAATTTAGGTGATAAAAGCAAAAATCATAAAAAAAAGCGGATTTGGAGCAAAAGGAAGAAAATAATGCAATTTAGTGCGCGAGTCGCCGACGGCGAGGTTACGAGGAGACATTTCCGAAGGATTTATAACTCGTCTCGGCCGACGGCGAGCCCGATCCCGCCGACAGCGGAGATGGCGCGGTTTGAAGATCTTCTAGAAGCCTCGCCGACAAGCCGAGGTAGTTCGTCGCCGACGGCGAGATAGTTCAAATGGCACAGATACATTGAACCTGGACACTTTTTGAAGAGATGCTTACATACCTCTTGGACCTTTGCTTACCTCTATATATAGAGGCCGAAAATCAGTCTTTTGTGTGTTATTTTTTTTTGTGTTGTGTGCAATCTTTTAGTCTTTTGTCTAGTTTTGTGTGCAGTTGTGTGTCTTTAGTGAGTCTTTAGTGAGTTTAGTGAGTCTTTAGTGAGTAATTAGTGAGTCGTGCTGTACTGGAAGGAAGAGTCAAAGGAACTACGAGAAGTCCGTCGGGGATAAATCAAGATAAGTATTTGTATTTATTGTTTTTAACTTTAAATGAAATTCATGCTTAGTTTAGTTCCATGCATTACGAGTAGTTTATTTAGTCTTTCTCCCTGTTTATGAAATTAAGTGACTATGAAATTAAAATAGAGATACTTTTATATATTAATAAATTGTGATAATTTTTACTTAAAACTTAATTTACTTTTCAACTGGCCATTTGATTTGTTAAAATGTGTTGATTTACAACTATAGTAAAAATTACATCTGATATTCGGGGAATTCAAAAGTCTTGGAAGGAAGGTGCAAATAAATAGGGAAATAATATCACTGGGCGTAGAATTGAGCATTTTAGTGTGACAGACTAAAATTTTCAATTCGGTCCTATTGTTTGAGAGATGAAGTGTAGATGTTAGCCCTCAGGCGAGGGGAACGTGGGAGCTCGAAGTGGCGGTCGGTATCCTCCCGGCCTCAGCCGCGATTCGAGTAATCAAACATAGGATTAGTCGATATTCTTTACACCGGACCAAAGGGTAAAGAATAAGAATACTCCTATTTGTCACAATACCTTAAAATTATCTATTTAAATTCATCAATCACTTAAATTTCTAAACAAGGGAAAGATACTTTTCTAAATAGTTAATACTTATTTAGTTTAATTTCATGTACTTTTAATACGTATTAATTCTCTACTTAGTTAAGTTACACGATTAGAATACTTAGTTTACTTTATTGCGCTTAAATTTAGAATTCCAAATTTTCGTATACTAGTTTTATTATTATTATTATTTTAAAATTAGTTGTTATTTAATTTTCTCTTTCCTCGTGGGATCGATAACTGAGGACTCACTTCGAGCCCTGTATTACTTGATACGATACGTATACTTGCGTAGCATCCACAACATAAATAATTACAATTCTATACATATAATATAGCGGGGTCAAGTTTTTGGCGCCGTTACCATTAAATTAAAAATATCATAATATAAAATTGTGGGTCATGGCATCATTTTTTGAGTTAATAATTAGCATCAAACTTGTTAGTAGTGACACATACCTAATGTGGTGTGATATCATAGGAGGGAAATGGTGTTCATGTTAGACATAACTCTAGGTAGCAAAATCAAATGTCAATCATACTTGTGATAACATGTTCTCTATTAGGTGGTGATATTAGGTGCTAGGATTAGATTTTACATTGAATTTTAAATTTAAGTGTGTCGTTTAATATGCTTGTCCAAAAGATATTAATAAAGAATTATCTAAAAAAATATTCAAAGTAATTTTCTAATCAAATTTGAGCTTTTAAATATTATGTGTATCAATGGTGTGATACATAAAATTACAAATGTGATCTCCTTGAAGCTATAAAATTTTAATTGAATAGCGCTAAAAAGAGTTTTTTATAGTTAGCTAACTAATGAAGTGTGCAACAACATGCTTATTTATAACATTATAAGATAAACAATGAAGTAATATTGATATTGCAAGTAAATAAAAACTTCACTCTTCATACAACTATAACTATATAAAAATAAGACTTTAACAAAATTAAAATGTAAACATAGATGTATGCCATTGAATATTAAGTGCACTAAAGATTAGGCTATATGAGCAAGAATGATCTTACTATCCTACACTCAAATGGCGCAACATCAAAAATCACTAGAAGTTAGATTTAGTGAAGATTGAGTTCATGGAAAGAGAATGTAAGTCAAGTTTTTAAAGAGGAAAAATAATTAAAAACTAAGAAGCTAGAATCAGTAAATACAAATGTATGAGAGCTATTCCATATAACTTAGCGTGGTCACTTGATATCCTTTATCACTTTTATAAATGACTACATCATGAAGTTAGGGGTGCAAATGTGCCGAACACGAACGATCCAGGCTCAGCTTGTGTTCGGCTCGTTTATATTTCAAGCTTAAAAAGTGTGTTCACGTTCGGCTTGTTTGCTTAGCGAGTTGAACAAGAGCCGAACACGAGCCATTCACGAACAAAGAGTTGTTTTGACAATCCCAATCACGTACCCATAAGATGTTAAGGATTGGAGCAAGATTTAAAAATTATTGTTTACATTAAAACATCATTTGAACCTAATTTAATAATTTTTATTATATTTTCTTAATTAGTACTTTTAATTGATTATAAATCATTTTATCCTTGTAGTCAATTAAATTTTTTAAAAATAGTACTCATCCGAAAAAAATATATACATATATATATATATATATATATATATATATATATATATATATATATATATATATATATATATATAAAATTGATGACTAGTATTTCGAGCCAAAATGAGTCGAACACGAACGAACAAATCTCCGTTCGTGTTCGGCTCGTTAACTTAACGAACGAGCCGAACACGAGCTGTTTGTGAACAACTAGCCGTTTTGACAACCCTACGTGAAGTTATGTGTCTATTTTATAAAATATAAATATAGCAAAAAGACTAAAAAGACTTGTTAAAAACAAAGTTGATTTCTTAATCAATTTCTTATAATTTGATAATTGTGGCTAGTACGACGACATCGAGTTAAGAAACTCATTTTGAGTTCTCAAATTTATGCATAATTTTACTATGAAAAGAGCATTGTATGGGAAAATTAAACCTAAAGAAATTTGATTTTATCAATAGAAAGAAGCAGAGGGACATTTGATGAGCTTAAATAGTTGACACGAACCATAAGCAACAATAAAGTTAAAAAAGTTTTTGTCCTTAAAGAAATTATACCACAATCTTCTTTGTCTTATTCCTCCGTCCCTATACTAAATGGTAACATTCATCTTTTCATACTTGGCTTCTATCATTTGATTCCTATATTCATAAATTTTTTTTTTTATGTTCATGGTATTTTATTGTAGCAAATTATATTTATTGTCATTTGATAGTAGTGGAATCATTTGAACTACCCACAACTAATATCATCTAATTATATAAATTATATATGAAAATTTTGTTTTGCTTATCCTCTCTTCATATTTTACTAGCTTTATTTTACCCCAACAACGAGAAGTAGATTGTCTCATGAATAAAGCACTAAGAAAGGCGTTGCTTTTGGCTGGTTGGCCACTTATATAAAGCACAAACATGAGTGAAATAAATAAGTAAATAAACAATTAATAGTTCAGACTTTTAGATTTAGATCATCATAATAATGTCCTTATGATAAATAATGAAGATTATGTTAATTAAACGGTCTTTAAATCATATATTTGTATGTAAAATGATGCGCTAAGATATTTTTCATGCATAAAAAAAGTTTAGTTTGATCGAATGTAAGGAAGCTCATTTGGCAGGTTATAGAAAATTATTAGCACCAAAATTCGTATCAGAAAATTTAAGAAAAAAATTATTTGGTTGTAGAATAGATAAAATAATATAATATTTAATAAAGTTAATAAAGATTCAACCATCTTTTTAATGGGAGAAGATATGATTATAAAATTCTTTACTCAAATTTGGCCTCAAATAAATATAGTTATGCTTTTAGAGGTGAAGAGAGTGACTGAGTGATGACACTTAAACGATGATAGTGGAGAGATGATGGTTGGGTAAAGTTGGGTGACGATAAAGATGGTTAACCATGATTGAATGATTACGATTGAATGATGGTTACTTAGGTGATAATGGTGGTGAATCTAAAATAGTTAGGCAGATGATGGTGAGAATACAAAATGAAAAAAATGCTCTAATCTTTTGTTGTTGGCTTAAATTTTTGTTAGTAAAAATATCCTATTTTCTGATGATTTTACAACAGCTTATGTGTTGGGTTATTTCTGATGACATAACAACATGACATATCGTCACTTAAGAACAAGAGATTAGTTTCTAACAGTTTTTATTTTAATTGACGTATTTCAATGTTATTTTAAAAAAAAACATTAAGAAGTTTCAAAAACACGGGTTTGAAAGGTTTACCAAAAAATTTTTAAAGTATAATTTATTGAAGTATTCTATTAAAAAGAGTGGGTCAAATTGAATTAAAACACAATTAAATTTTATGAATTTTTTTTAATGTCTAGGGTACATTTAATTGATTTTATTATTTAAATGAAAGGTTATATTTATTTTTGGAAACCCATCTTTCATCATCACTTAAAGGTAACATGCACATCACATGAAATGTTCAACTACATAAGCATAGTTTTCATCATTACATAAAGGCAACATGCATATCACATGGAATTTTCAACTACATAAGCATATATTTCAACATCTTGGATAGACATATTAACCAACTTGCATGGGTTTTAAAGAAATCATATAAAATGATTTGCATGAGTTGGAACAAACATGAATAGTAACTTACATGAAGTATAACTAGCATATATAACATGTCAAACAAGAGCCAAGTAAAAAATTAATCAAACTAAAAGGAGTGTAAGGGTTTTAGTTTAAAAAGGTGAGGGAGAGAAGGAGAGTTGGATATGTGGGTTTTAGTCATGGGTAGGTGAGGGGGAAAGGGAGGGGAAGTTTTATGAAGTTTAGTCTAGGTACTTGAGGGAGAAAGCGAGGTAAGATATATGGGTTTAGGCCAGGAATAGGTGAGGGTGAGATAGGTGAAGATATATGGGTTTTGACTATGGGTAGGAGAGGGAGATAAATATATATGGGTTTCAACCTAAGTAGGTGCGGGAGAGAGGGAGAGTATGATATATGTGTTTCAACCATGGATAGTTGAAGGAGATAGGGAGAGGAAGATATATGGGTGTTGTCCATGGGTAGTTGAGGGAGAGAGGGAGAGGAATATGGGTTTCGGACTAGATTAGTGAGGGAGAGAGGAAGAACTTACTCGTTCCACGAGCTCTCTCGTAATACAAAATTACAACAAATTTTAACTTTCTAAATGGCTAGTTTAGAAGTAGTTCAAATCTCCTCATTTACACAAGTAAATAATTCTCTCAGTCTCACTTATCTATACAATGTGTTCCTCTTTTATTCTCCCTCATATCTCAAAAATGTCATTCATTGCTTTCTACTTTTCATCTCTCTCTAAAAGCATATACTTATTCTTTGTATTCCATCCATTTAATATATTGCATATGAAATGGAACAAATTGAGTTGTCTAAACTGTAATCACGTGCATACAGGTGCCTTAGTGCCCAAAACCAGTGCCTAGGTGCATCTTGTTTTGATTCGGGTGCCTGGGCAGCTAAAAATAGCATCCAGACACCCGTTTCTCTGGATCGAAGTGTGTGGGCACCTAAGATTGGTTCTTCTGGGCTTAATCCTCTAATTTAGGGCGCCTCAGTGACCAAGACTAGCGCCTGGGCACTTATTCAGCCCGTTTTGAGTTTGTTTCATCTTTTTTTTTTGTAAGTTGCTTAATCACTTGTACAATGCATATAAAATCACAAATACCATGAAAAACATAAAAATTACACAAATCATATGAAAATAATATAGAAATATCATTACATTAAATAAACATTAGTGTGTAGTAGACGGGCGGCGATAGGTTGCGGGGAGGAAAATTTTTGCTTTTGCTTTATTATTGAAATTTGTTTTATTTCAATGTTTTATATTGTGTTTATTTATGCTTTGATATTATTGAGTTATATCACATGTTTATGAACAATTTTTCGAGAGAGGAGTGGGTTGAATATTTGTCGCTACACTATAGTGAACACAATCATAAAATCTAAATATAGCAGGATCACATATCCACTAAAATAAATGATGAATAATGAATGATGATATTTAGGGTAAGAATTACACTATTTTTTCATTAAAAAAGAGAGTAAAAAACACAAAAGATGAAAAGAAGGCTTGTGTCACCCAATATATGAGTCCCCTTCACTCTTCTCCTCACCCTCATCTTCTTCCTCTTTGGAGTTAGACACTTACTCTAAAAACTTCCTCTTGTTGGCCCAATGTAAGTATAAAGTTTATGTTTTACCATATGATGCACACAATATTAGGTTTTTTTTTTATACTTCTTTAGGGAGAGTGGCCATCTGTGCAATGTTCATTGAGAACCCTTTGGAAAACTCCTTGAGGGTCTTCATGCTCTCCATCTAATCTTTTAGCATTTGGATCTCCTCCTCTAGTTCTTTGCATTGTTCCCACAGTAATATGCCCTCTATCCAAAGAGGCTGGTCAAATGACCCTACCACTGCAGATGCAGCTGCCTCCAACAAGGAAACTTTTCTTCTCATAAACAGCAGCTAAGCTTCCTAAGATCTTACCTTTCTGCCTCTTTTTCTCTTCATTTTATGGAGCAGACAACCTTCAGTGAAAATTTCTCCTTTTCACTATCATTTAGAATTTAGAGTGGAAGGAGAAAGCAAATAATGACATCGAATCATATCAACTAAAGCCATGCCCGATCTTTCTTGTTGACCCTCATTTATCGAAGTCACTGCTATCTCATCCTAGGAAAAGTCTTCAAATTTTTTATTCCTCTTAGTCATATTTCTAACTGAGATGGAGCTAGCACTTTGCCAATCACGGATGATTGAAGGTAATTGAGAACATGGAGTTCCATGTCCTTCATCATTTATGCATGATGGAAGATGTCATAAGATCATGTATCTTCGACCTTGAGGAAAGTGGACTGGTCTCATCTATATCAGCTAGCCTTCATCCATGGAATTTAAATTAAAATTTTAATTCCAGTCCTTTACTTTATTCTGCAACCCATAAAAGAATTAACAAAACTTTCTTTGTCATATCTGCAAACTTAAACTGAGTCAGTATTTCTGAGAACGTAAGGATCCTTTCGGCCTCCTCGTGATTGTGAGCTCACCCCGAGGGCTACCACCAAAACTGGAGCGTCTGTTGGAGTCACCTTGGATGAGTTCCCCATATGCAGATGGCTTAAGATGGCTTGAGCCATTTCCATTTTTCCGTGGGATTTCACCATTTTTCTCCTTGTAGAACATGTCACGTATAGGGCTGTTAAAAAAGTTCATTGTTCGTTAGCTCGTGAAGTAGCTCGTGTTCGGATTGTTTATTTAACGAACAACTCTTTATCTGCTCGTGTTCGGCTTATCTTAGCTCGAAATAAAAAAAATAATCATATAATATTTATATAATAATTTATTATATATATTTATATCTAAGTTTAAATAATAATTGCTTGTGTGGTAATATGGTTATGCGTTTTTTTCCATATATTTGATCCACGTTCCAACCCAACACAATGCATATATTTTTTCTAATTAATTTTAACGAGCCAATTTTGAGGTGAACATGATCCGAACATGAACAAGAATATTTAATTTGAGCCTAACATGAACACACTGTTCACGAGCCAATTTCAAACACGAGCAATTTCGAAGGAGCCGAACACAACAAAAAGCCTGAGCTCGCTCAAGCTCGACTCTTTTGCAGCCCTAGTCACGGAAGAACACCTTGTCTAGGACATTTTTTAATGACCGGGTGAGCACGGCCGTGACTAACCAACTCAAATAAGTGAGCAAGCTTTTGTTCGGAAAGTGAGAAAAGGATGCAAAAGCAAATTGGTTTGAAAGGTGTCTCATTACTCTACTTATCAGAGCCAAAAACTTTGAAATTTGAAGGGCTATTCATATTATGAGCAAGTATTGAAAAGTAGGATTATTTTATTCAAGTCTAAGTGATTGCATCACTTAAATCTCTCATACTTATTGCAATATAGCTTCACAATATATAAGAAAATCAATGAACTAAATATTTACAACCAAAACACAATGATTTAAATTAACGGAAACCAATTCACCCTCAATTTGTCCCGCCAACGGGAAAGCCAATCAAGCAGATATGCCTAGGCATGTAAAACAAAATTGACTCGAGACATCGGAGGATCAAAGATGGGTTGATGGAGCATTTGTGCGAGAGCACGACCATGATCAGATGGCCACCGGCAATCGATTATGACAAAACAGCCACCGAGGTCGACCATGGCAGGAAGTACATTGGAAGCCAACTTAAGAGGCTAACCACTAAAAAATAATTACAAGAGGTCTGGAATGGGATGTACATCAGCTTATAGAAGTGGTCAATAATAAGAAGAAACCGACCTGATCTTAATTCTACAGCATGGATATGACCAAATTAGATACTCATAAGTCTAAAAGTCAAATTATTATATAAGCTTAAACATAATATTTTGTATGAGTCAACTCTTATAAATAGGGGTATTAATTATAAAAAGGATATGAACCCTCTTTTTCTTGACAACTTATGTAAACTCCTGCTAAAAAATCTTCATACTGCTCATTCTGATCTCAACTTGGTTGTTCTACCAGTCCCAGAACATTTATGTCAAGAATAATTATGAAAATAATTAACCATAATCTATAGCTTATGAAGTTCTATTAATAACATTTTTATTCTCTTCATAACCATAGCCTTATTATTCTTTTCATCTTCTGAGCGATGTCACTCATTTGGTCTCTTGAAGGCAATACGAAGTAGATCTTTGCTAGGGATATCGCCTCGGGGATTTGACACTCTCTCTATTACAATACTCAAAAGCCACCCTTTTCAAATGAGAAGGGACGTAGAGAAAACAAGAAATGTAAAGAGCCTCGTCAGGTCATATTTATAAGAACCAAAAGCACAAAAATCAAAACAGTTCAATTATTAAATTATTAATTTATAATAGATGTGATCTATTTTTTATATTAAATTCTTTTATTCTTTATGCAATCTTATCTTCAAAAAATAAAAAAGAAAGGAAAATTAAAAAAATATACAAAAAATGTGCTAGAGTTGATCCTAAGATTTAACAACTTAGAAAAAAAGTGTAGGAGAACAAAGGGTCCTCCAACATAAGATTATGAGCCCACTTTTCAGATCCAGTGAAGCTATTAGAACCAAAGCCAGTGAGTCCAAATCCGACAAAACTGTGAGGCCGACCAAACATTATAGGAGGATTTAAAAATGAGCGATCCAAAAAAGATCTGGTTCCTTAGCATCTCCAACCACCCCAGAGACATCCAAAGGCTCCTCATTAGGGGTAAAAAATTGACAATCTTATCATATTAACCAGCCAAATCACACCGAGTAGATCCCATCCAACCGAGCAGATCCCATCCAACCGAGCAGATCTTAGCCAACCAAGACCAAATTGAGCTTCGCCAGCCAACCCAGAGAGCTGTCGGATAATAAGCTCATACATGTAAAATACTAATGATATCTTGTACAACCCCCTTAAAAAGGGGAAAAATTTTAACATCATCACATTGTACGCTCTCTTCTATAAACAGATAAATCATTTTATGAATAAGAAACCATTGATACGATGTTTTACTGTTTCACTCCTCTCTCATATCTCTCTCTCTTTCTCTCTTTTTTTACGTACTATTCATTAGATATGATCTACAAATTTAGATATAACAAGTATATCTACATATTATCATAATTTTATGATATATGTTTCATTAAGTTAAATTCATTATGAAGAATCAAATTATAAGAATCTCGCTCCACTGACTACATGAACTTGTCACGATTTAGGTGTTGGGGTACATTCCACTTTAGCATGTTAATGATAATTATTAGTTTTTGTCTATGAATGTAAGCATGAATATCTATAACTTAAAAACGGTGCATATTTTCAGTCAAAGGAAAATTAACAACGTAATAAAAATTTTTTATTGTGTTCACATTAAAAATTTGAGGGAATCAAACTTAGTTATATCTTACTTCCATGTATTCTCTATTCTTCTGAAAGCTGAGCATGAATGAGTAAAATTTTCAAATTGGTTTGTTCAAGTTATAGAACTGTAACAGACTCCAAATTGGTGGATGGAAAATTATCTCCCATATTTAATTGGGTATCAAATCTCTTAGAGATTTTTCTAATGTAGGTTTCTACTTGGAAATAAATAACGTCTAGGAATTTATTTGTAAAAGTTGTAACTTGTAAGTAGGAGTGTAAATGAACCGAACACGAACGAACAGAGCTAGTGTTCATGTTTGAAATGTTCGAACACATCACTGTTCATGTTTTGTTCGTTTAATAAACCGAACAAAAAAAAATTGTTTGTGTTCGTCTCATTTGCTTATCGAACGAATCGAACACGAACTTCCTGGCAAACCGAACACGAACTGTTCGCGAACAATGAGCTTTTTTGACAGCCTTCGCTTTGATAGCATACTTCCTCAAAATGAAGCAAATTGATCTGGTATTTCGTACACATCAGGTAATCCATACTTCCTCAAAATGAAGCAAACTGAATAAGACATTTAAGGTTTTGTTTAGGATTTTATTTTAATATATAGTATAATATATTACTTATAATATTATAATATTTATATTAATATAGTTAATACTATAATATTATTATTGTTATTAATAATTTATCATATATTATAATTTATAGGAGTTTAATAATTTAAAATATGATAAATTTTTTATAAATAATTATTTTAAATTATTTTATATTTCGAACAATAACGAACCGAACACAAACGAACACATAACTGTTCGTGTTTGGTTCGTTTAACAAATCGAACGAAAAAAATTGTTCGTGTTCATCTCGTTTGCTTATCGATCGAATCGAACACAAACTTCTTCGCGAACTAAACACGAAATGTTCGCGAACAACGAGCTTTTTTGACAGCCCTACTTGTAAGGTTCTATATTAGCCCTTTATCAATGAAATGAAGGTCATTTTTTTTAGCAGTAATTTTTATATTTGGTATCAGAGGTAAACCCTAGCCAAGTGATCGCTGAAAAATTTATTAAGAAATTCATACCTATTTTTGATGAAATTGCACTTTAAAGAAGGGTATTTTCTTTATTTTGTTGCAGGAATGAATAATTTAGGTGATAAAAGCAAAAATCATAAAAAGGAACAAATTTGGAGCAAAATCATGCAATTTGTCTTGAGTCGCCGACCGGCGAGATCGAGCTCGCCGACGGCGAGGTTACAGAAGAAAATTCGAAGAATTTATAACTGTCTCGCTGACAGCGAGCCCGAGCCCGCTGATAGCGAGCTAGAGCGGTTTGAAGATTTCTAGAAGCCTCGCCGACAGCGAGGTAGTTCGTCGCCGACGGCGAGGTAGTTCAAATGGCACAGATACATTGAACATGGACACTTTTTGAAGGGATGCTTACGCACCTCTTGGTCCTTTGCTTACCTCTATATATAGAGGCCGAAAATCAGTCTTTAGTGTGCAGTCTTTTGTGTCTTTTGTGCAGTCTTTTGTGTCTTTTGTGCAATCTTTTAGTCTTTTGTCTAGTTTTGTGTGCAGTTGTGTGTCTTTAGTGAGTCTTTAGTGAGTTTAGTGAGTAATTAGTGAGTCGTCTTTGTCTTGGAAGGAAGAGTCGAAGGAACTACGAGGAGTACGTTTGGGGATAAATCGAGATAAGTATTTGTATTTATTGTTTTTAACTTTAAATGAAATCCATGCTTAGTTTAGTTCCCATGCATTACGAGTAGTTTATTAGTCTTTCTCCTGTTTATGAAATTAAGTGACTTGATGAAATTAAAATAGAGATACTTATATATATTAATAAATTGTGATAATTTTTACTTAAAACTTAATTTACTTTCAAGCTGGTCATTTGATTTGTTAAAATATGTTGATTATCAACTATAGTAAAAATTACATCGATATTCGGGGAATTCAAAAGCCTTGGAAGGAGGGTGCAAATAAATAGGGAAATAATATCATCTGGGCGTAGAATTGAGCATTTTAGTGTGACGGACTAAAATATTCGATTCGGTCTCATTGTTTGAAGTCGAAGTGTAGATGTTAGCCCTCGGGCGAGGGGAACGTGGGAGCTACGAAGTGGCGGTCGGTATCCTCCCAGCCTAGCCGCGGATTCGGTAATCAAGCATAGGATTAGTCGATATTCTTTACACTGGACAAAGGGTAAAGAATAGGAATGCTCCTATTTGTCACAATACCTTAAAATTATCTATTTAAATTCATCAATCACTTAAATTTCTAAACAAGGGGAAAGATACTTTTTACGAATAGTAAAGACTTATTTAGCAATTAGTTTAATTTCCTGCATTATCAATAAGTATTAATTTCCTACTTAGTTAAGTTACCTAATTAAAATACTCAGTTTACTTTATTGCGCTCAAATTTAGAATTCCAAATTTTCGTATACTATTTTAAAAATTATTATTATTATTTTAAATTAGTTGTTATTTAATTTTCTCTTTCACTGTGGGATCGATAACCGAGGACTCCACTAGAGCCATGTATTACTTGATACGATACGTATACTTGTGTAGCATCCACAACATAAACAATTACAATTCTATACATATAAATAGTGGGGTCGAAGTTTTTGGCGTCGTTGCAATTAAATTAAAAATATCATAATATAAAATTGTGGGTCAAGTTTTTGGCGCCGTTGCTGAGGAGAGTAAGAAAAATTTACTAAAGTAGCTGTTGACCTCATTTTTGATGAGGTCTTCTCTTCTTCTCTTTAGTACTTAGGATGCAGCCTTAGGCTTTTCCTTTGACTATCTTAGAGGACTAGAATTGGGATCCACCATCTAGAATTTTAAACCACTTCTTAACTCCCTGCAAACTCCACAAACTTGACTTGTAGACCCCTAATCACCTAGAGGGTTGAAATCGAGTGTGGAAGTTTAAAGGATGAGTTCCTATAGGACTCTTTGGCCTTAGGACTACTCACAGGTGGCTCTGGTCGATGAAGGGGCTGACTTACACACACACTACACTCATACACTACACTTCTATACACCTCCTAAAACACACCCATACCGACTTGACCTCACGACTCATGTAGATGATTCACATGGATGGTCGCTTAACCCCTAAGCCCTTGGTCAAGAGGGTTAGGAACAACATAGTGAATGCCTCAAATGAGTCCCTTCATGGCTCATGTGGGCTTGATATGGCTTCATGGCTCAACCAAAATGATTTTATTCCACTTACATTCACCTAATCTTCCATTTTCCAAATTTTTAATTTTTGACCCAGGACCCTACACCCGTCAATCTACCAAAGCCTCGAATAGCCAAATTTCTCAAAAATTTCCAAATCACCCAAAATTCTCCAAAATCATTCCCAAACATTTCCACATCACTCAAACGGATCATCCATAACCAAAAATACCAAAAATACCTCCCAATACCCTCCAAATACCCAAAATACCCCTCTTAGCCAAAAAATCCAAAAATTCAGAAAATTCCCAGAAAATTTCAGAAAATCCCAAATATTCCCAATTTCATTTTGTTCAACTACACCATGGGCCAATTTTGTCAATTTACCCCACTTTTATCAAAATCCCCAATTTGACCCATTTTAACCCAAAGTAAACCCGATGTCAAACCTAACCTACCCAATTGACCTAAATTCTGGTCCAATTCAATTCTAAACTTCAATTCAACATCCCCAACACCAATCTAGACCAAATCCAAGCCCAATTTGATTGGCATTGGGATCCAATTTCACTTTTGGCCTTAAAGCCCGATTTGGACCTATGACCCGAAACCTAACCCGAACTCACCCAATTCAACTCCAATTAACCCCAAATCTTTTCTAAATCTTCCTTAACATCCCCATAAACAAAACACTAACATGATTTGCCCAAAATTTAGACCCAAACCCCACTCAAATTCAACCCAAAATCAAAAAGCCCGATTTTGACCTAAACCTAAACCTAGCCCAAATGAGCCCAAATCCCAAAATCAAAACCTAACCAAAGCCAAAACCTCTTTGAAACACTCCCATAAACATTTACCAACATTAATTTTACATCAATTTCAACTCTAGCCCAACTTTGGCCCATGGTAGCCCATTTTGGCCCACCTTAGCCTCTTTACAAAAAGGCCCATATCGACCCAATTCAAACCCAAATCACCTCAAATTTGTTTCAAACCACTCATGAAGCATCCCTAAACCAAAACCAACAATTATTTGGCCCAAACTTTTACAAAAAATTCTCATCTATGAACACATTCTTAAACTTAAAAGCCCACTTCCCTTAAACCTTCCTAAAAGCCCATTTCCTTGAAAATTCAAAAGCCCAAATCATCCTAAAGCCCACATGACACTTCCCCTCATCATCCATTTGATCAAAATCACCCCTAAGTTTCAAAATCATCAATTAAACCATTCTAAATCAAGCCACATGTCAAATTACCCCCTAAATGCCAAATATTTCTAAAACCCTTTTCATGAAACAAGTCGACCTTTTCCCGAAGCCGAATGGAGCCATGAACAAGCCATTCTCGAAGCCACATGAAGCCATGAGGGCTTTGACTTGTCATTAGTCCATTTATGGCAAGAAGAGGGGTTCTTTCTTAAACCTCCTTTAACCCTTTTTTACCTTAATCATGTCACACACTAAACCATGTTTAGCCACCTCATCATGGATGGAGACTTCACCACTCCTTCTAAGCCGACCTAAATGATTCCCTCGGCTCAAAATCGAGTTTTGAAGGGTGCACCAAGCCCAAAATGGTGGGTTGACCCAAACCAAGCCAAAGTGAGCCTTCTCCCATTCCATTTAAATCAAACTCCTTTACACATGTCAAACCTCAATTGAATGCACCAAACCCCAGCCCTGACCCACCTGAACAAGATGGTGACCAATGCCTGGCCGGCCGGCCACCAGGTCGCCGGAAAACACCATGGCCGAGAGCTCACATGTGAGCCAACTTTGGGATTCTACCTTGCTGAGCTGCCCCATGCCCAATGGCCACCATGGTCGTTCCGCCCTTGACCTAAGCGGTCGATCCCAAGCCACTAACTCTCCACGGGAGGCCCTCCGCCCTCTCCTATTTAAACACCACCCTTCTCGGCCATGAGAGGTGCTGAACCAAACCTTAAGGAAACTGCGCCAAAATCATTCCGGATCACTCTCTACACATAGAGCATTTGATCCCGGCTGAATTCCGACCAATTCCCTCCGAGTCGAGCTCGATT
This sequence comes from Papilionanthe hookeriana x Papilionanthe teres, assembly GCA_022702705.1. Lineage (NCBI taxonomy): Eukaryota > Viridiplantae > Streptophyta > Magnoliopsida > Asparagales > Orchidaceae > Papilionanthe > Papilionanthe hookeriana x Papilionanthe teres. The sequence continues at coordinate 67,496,842 of CM040435.1, read as the reverse complement.
TTGAGCTCGAACTTTAGCCTAAAAACCGGGACACTTCTTCGCAGTGAGCCGATCCCCAAATTGATTGGTCCTACACCTTCACTGGACCAAGAGAAGAAGTTTCCCACCGAAAGCCCCATCTCCGAGGCCACCCGGTTGCTCCGGCCTCCAAGCTTTGTGATCGAGTCGTGGTCGAAGTCCAACCTAGACGATTCACCGGACCGGGAGACTTCATCCGGAGCTTGCTTGGACCCGATCGAAGGTGACACGACTCTCGGATCGAAGCTTCACTTCTGCGAGCAAAGGTATGGACTCCCTCTTCTTCCCGAGCTTCTAGAGATTCTCATTTTAATTTGAGTCGATTTAAATGCATGTTTACCGTATGGATGTGTTCGTCTCTTCGAGACGAATCCAGTAGAGCATAAGAACACGAAAATCCATTGAGAATCGAGTGAGTTCTTAGGGTTAGAGTGTGGACGGTCACGGGATCGCACCGGTCGTAGACGTTGACCAGGAGCCGTTGGATCGCGCGTGTATCGAGCGGACGATTCAAATTGCGCCGGACCAGGGAATGATACGTGAACCGCGGGTCCCGGGACGGCTGACTCAGATGGCGGCGCCCAATCACAGCGCGACACGTACCCCCTTCGGAGCTGCCGAGGTTGACACGGCGCCGCGTCACTTAAGTAGAAAAATAGGATTTTTCGATTTATTTAAATACCAGAACTTTAAAAATCTATATCTTTGTGTAGGAAAATCAGAAAAATAAAATAAAAATACCCTCTTGCTCAGTGAACAGAGGAGAATAATGTGGAAAAGAAATCATTTAATTTCATCAAGTATTTTATTTTTTATAATTTATTTACTCTCTGCATACATTTAATTCTCCATGCATGTATACAATTCACCATGGCATGAGACCATAGGGCTTTTGAAGCCTCTGAATTTGGGAACATTCCCTGAATTTTCCAAAGTCGAGGAGTCATCCTATGAAGAGTTATTGATTTTTCAAATTCATGTCACTGTTTTGAGTATTTTAATTCCAATAAATAGCATGTTGTGAAATAAATTCTAGGAAAATTTGGTGATGTTCCTTATGACCGAGAGAACCCTAGGAAAAATAGGTTTTGAGTTAGTTCATTTTAGACAACCCTAATTGGCTTAAACACTCAAAATAGGTCTCTAATTAATTAGAGCTAACCATACATCAAATTGACTTCAAATCAATTCTCCATTGACCTTTAGGGTCAGAAGAACCCACCATAAAAATTTGAGGTCAATTGGACTTGGTTAGCCCTATTAATTGGGTTGATTAAGCCATTTAGTCATTTTAAACTTTAAAAATTCATAACTTTCAAAATATCTTTCAAAAATTCACCAAATTGGTTTTGGAACCTCTCTGATATCAGGGAATTTAAGAAAATTAAAATTTCAATTTTCTAAAAAAGTTGATTTTTAATATTATTTTAATATTTTTAATAATTAAAAAATAATAAAAATCACAAAAATAATAAAATTCACCAAAATGTCACATTTTGAATTTTAATCACTTTGGAACAAACCCCATATTTTTCTTAGGCCTATTTGGTGAGATATTAATTTTTAAAGCTCTAGGGTAATTTTAAAATTAAAAAATGTATTTTCTAGCATTTTCACTAAAATAATTATAATAAATCATAGAAAAATCAGAAAATTGCAAAATTTGCTTCTCTGATTTTCTTGATATCAGAGAGATTTTTGAAAAACATAAAATTCATTTTTCAACATTTATTTTATTTTTAAATTAATTAACACTCCAGAACTTAAAATATTTATAATAAAAATAATATAATTCAAAAAATCACCAAAATTGGTCCAAGTGGTCCCCTGGTCATTAGGAATGTCCCCTAATTTTCTTAAGGATAGAAACTTTCCCTTGGTCATGTTATTAAATTTTCCTTGGAAATCTCTATTTTCTACCAAAAATAATTATATAAATAAATTAAATACAGAAAAATCACATTTTCTCCTCTCATGTCTTTATTGACATATGAGTGAAGTCATATAAAAATTTCAAGTTCATTTGAGTTCAATTTAGTGAGTTATGAAATTATTAAGCTTAAAGAGTAAAGTGGTAATTATTATTATTTTTTTAATCCTTAATTAAAACTTTAGGTTTAATAAAAAATTAACAAGTAAAATATTTGATCCTAATCTGATTTGGATGATTGAAATTTAATAATTGAAGGGTAGAAACCCATTAAGCATTTTAAAATGATTAAACTTTAATTAAATAATTGATTAAATTTGGAAGAATAATAAAATTGGAATTATTAAAATAGGGATATTATTAGGAAGAGATTTATTCTTTAATTTAAAAAATCCCTAAATTAATCATTTCATTAGTGTTTAATTCCTAATTAAAATGATAATTCAAATTTAAAATATTAAAAGACTTAATCATTAAACTAAAATTAAATTATTGAACTCTTTTAAAATTTTAATTAAAATTAAAATGAATAAAATTAAATTAAATTAAAAATTAAATTAAATCAAATTAAATCAAATTAAAAATTAAATTAAAAATTAAATTAAATTAAAAATTAAATTAAATTAAATTAAATTAAATTAAATTAAATTAAAAATTAAATTAAATTAAATAAATTAAATTAAATTAAATTAAATTAAATCAAATTAAATAAAAAAATTAATTAAATTAAATCAAATTAATTCGATGTAACATCAAATCAAACTAAATTGAATTAAATTGAATTAAATTAAATTAAATTAAATTAAATTAAATTGAATTAAGTTGAATTAAATAACATCACCTAAGAGCGTAAAGAAATAAGCCTAAAATAACTTGAACACTATTCCAAATTTAAACCCTTCGATTGAAATTAAGTTAAATCACAAACCATTTGAACACCAATTTACCCTCAAAGCTTTAGTTATCATAACTCCTAAACGAATATTAAATGAAATGTTACTTCACTTATAGGACATTCAAATATCCTAGTTCAGCTGAGCAAGTTAACAAAACTTGAAAACCTCGGACGATCGATTCATTTACATAATTAAATTCATTTGGACTTAAAACAATCCTAGAAATATTGAAAAGATGTTTAAGATTCTTTTTAAGCACTTCCTCAATATGATAGGATATTTATAAGAACAATTGAACTTAATTGTTCTTTGATGAAGAAAATCGTCTTCAAACCAAAAACACAAGGAACACAGACGTCATAGGAAATGACTAGCTATAGGATTAGGAATTTGGTAGAAAACCATAACCCTTACCTTAGCTTTACCTAGGAACTTGCTTAAATATTCTAACTGTGTTTTAAGTGCGGCTTGGGATGACGGGAAGACCCTCCGGGTACGCTTTTATTTTATTGCGATTTACTTTACGGTAATTTATTTAATCGCATCGCACTTATTTTTCTTGCATGATAAACAACGGTTGCATGAAAACCTACACCTTTAGGACGAAAACCAAAGCTGAAACCCATAACTAAATTAAAAGACACTACGAAGATAAAATTCACCTCCACAACATTTCAAAATATAAGACAACTCAAAATTTAATCACAAACGGAACACAAAACTACAATTACAAGCTGAATTAAAACGTCTGTTGGATGATCGGGAATACCTCGGATGATGTAACCTACGTGTTGCTAACGGGATTTCCACGATGCTAAATGAAAGTGTGGAACTCATTCGATTGAGTTTAGCAAATTCATACGGACTAAGTGAATCCGATAAAAATAATGATGCGGAAGGATGGAACCGTGGGATCTTAACAGGTGTTGTTATAATCGACTTTAAGATTTGTTTTAATTAAAACACAAAAAACACTTGGAAATTAAGACTTCTCTAAACCAAAACACTTTTCTCATCCCCGATTTATGATTTCTAAAACTAAACCTCTGCAACAACAAGGAGCTCGGAGCATGGTGGGCGAGCACGACCATCGTCGTCGGCAAAACTTGAACCTACTTGACAGAAACTTTCCTAGAATTAAACAACAAAGCCATAGGACTTCGAGGTAGTTTGCACTAGTGCAACATAAATCCTCGACTCTTCGTTAGGCATTTGCATTGCAAATTAATCCCTAACCGGTCTTAGGATTCCGAGGTAGTCGTCCGATACGACATAAACCCTCATATCTTCCGATGTTATTTGTATGATTCTATCATATAAATATAAGCCCTAATTAATTAAAATTGGCAAGATTAAAACATTAAATAAACATTAGGACTTTCCCGAATCTAAGCCAAACAATAGGATAGTCGGGAGATTATCGAAGTTCACTTCGAATCCGTAATTTCTCTACTTTTCTTCCTTTGAATTCCCAAAATAAAATGTTCCAAACTTGATCCATTCCCTATTGAGATTCAAAAATTCAATTCTTTGAAAACTTAAACTTTGAAATTCTTGAGAGCAGAATTATTGATTATTATCGAGAGTTTTCTTAGGTGATTCCCGTCACTTAAGATGTAATTAACTATAGGGGCTTGCCCTTATAGGGAATTTTAAAGAACCGGAGTAATATAAACCTCGTTTAATGTTTTCATATTAAGCGAGGGAATTTGTCGGCTTATAAAATTGGTTCGCGGACCGAACGGATGTCACGAAATCTTCTAGTTTATTTAACCGAGCCCCACCATCAAGCAGTGTGTTTATCCTTAGGGATAGATACACGGTTTGTGATGTGGTGCTCGTTTATATAAACTATTTGGGATGTGAGATCGGTTTGATTTCATATCTTAAAATCTTCAAATTTAAAATTATTTTCAAAATCAAATACTACTTTCTAAATTATATCTATATTTAAATTAAATTTAAAATTCGCCGAACAACTTCGTAGGCGACCCCTTTTAAAAAAATACAACACTCAACCTAAAAATATGCCGACAAGATATCGAATTATTTTAAAATAATCATAATAAATAAATTAATATCTATTCTAAAATTGTATGCGCAAATTTGGAAACGAAAATTTAATACCTTACGATTCCGAATTAGAGCGTACAATTAAAAGAATTAGAAAACAAAAGAAACAAATTATAAATTTAACACAAATGGCGAATATTCCCGAAATTCAAAATATGAACCAACAAAGACCATTAAGAGATTATGCCAACCCTACATCGGATAAAATTCATTTAACTATTCAAAACCACGATGTAGTCGCTAATTCATTTGAACTTAAACCCGCAATTGTCCAAATGGTGCAAAACAATCAATTTAGTGGTTCACCTATCGAAGATCCTAACTTACATCTTGCTAGTTTTCTAGAACTTTGTGCTACTTTTAAATATCGAGGAGTATCCGACGATCTTAAGACTTAGACTTTTTCCTTTTTCATTAAGGGATAAAACTAAAATGTGGTTAAATTCGTTAGCACCTGGATCTATTAAAACTTGGGGAGAATTATCACAAAAATTTCTATCCAAATATTTTCCACCATCTAAAATTGCTAAGTTTAGAAATGATATAACTTCTTTTTGTCAGTTAGATGGAGAATCAATATATGAAGCTTGGGAGAGATTTAAGGAACTTCTTAGGAAATGCCCACATCATGCGCTACTGCAGTTAGTCGATTATTCGAACCTTTTATAATGGATTAGTAGGATCTTTAAGATCGATCATCGATGCTCTTCTCTGGAGGTTCATTAATGTCTAAACCATTTGATGAAGCTTATGCACTAATCGAAGAAATGGCGACAAATAATTTTCAATGGCTCTGTTGATAGAGTAAATCTAAAAAGATAGCCGGCATTCATGAAAACGATGCAATATCTATGTTAGCTTCTCAAATTGCTTGCTATATCTAAGAAATTAGATCATTTTGGAATGAGCTACTCTCTATTTTAGAAGAAAACTCATCTGGACAAATCATAGAATCTCAAACTAATTATGAAACTTTAAATGCTTATTAATAATAGAACTAATAACCCTTATTCAAACTATTATAATCCTGGTTGGAAAACTCATCCAAATTTTAATTGGAATAACACATCTAATCAACAATGGATGAATCGACCTAATCGAAGCAAATCCAAACTATAAACCTAATTACCCACTGGATTTAATAACAATAACCCTCGATTCAAGGATAAGAAATTATCCATGGATGAATTAATTTTGAATATGGGTTATCGACTACAAAATCAAGGAAATCAACTACAAATTCAAGGAAATCAATTAAAATTCAAGGAACATCTATTAAAAATATCGAAACTCGACTTGGACATATTCTTCTTATGCGCTAAATAATAGAATACCTGGAACTTTTCCTAGTAATGTGGAAATAAATCCTAAAGATCAAGGAAAAGAACAAATTAAAGCAATACAACTAAGGAGTGGAAAAGAATTAGAACCTCAAATTCAAAAAGAACTTGAAAGCGAAAAGAGGAAGTGGAAATTGAAAAGGAAACAATTCAACAAGATTCAAACTTGGAACATCCTTTAATACCTATAAAAATTTACATTGAAAAACCTCACCACCATTTCCTCAACGACTAGCTCAACATAAAAAAGATAAACAATTTGCTAAATTCCTTGAAATATTAAAGAAATTAACAATTAATATACCTTTTGTTGAAGCTTTAGATCGGATGCCAAATTATGTAAAATTTATGAAAGATATTCTAAATAAGAAAAGAAAATTCACCGATAATGAAACGGTCGCACTTAGTGAAGAGTGTAGTACTATTATTCGAAGAAGCTTCTGAAAAATTGAAAGATCCTGGTAGTTTCACTATACCTGCAGCTATAGGAGAAAAATTTTATGGAAAAGCTTTGTGTGACTTAGGAGCAAGCATCAATCTAATGCCTCTATCGATTTTTAAGAGATTAGGATTAGGAAAAATTACACCTACTTCGGTAACCCTTCGATTAGGTCGATCGTTCGGTTACCTATCCTAAGGGAGTTATTGAAGATGTGTTAGTAAATGTGGATAAATTTATCTTCCCAGGTAGATTTTATTGTTTTAGATATGGAGGAAGATAAAGAAATTCCTATCATTTTAGGAAGACCATTTTTAGGCTACTTGGAAAAGCTATGATTGATGTTCGGAAAGGAGAATTAACTATGAGAGTAAATGACCGAAAAGTTACATTTAATATTGCAAAATCGATGAAATATCATGCGTACTAGAAAAAGATGATGAATGTTTTCGGATGGAAATACTTGAATATTTACAACAAGAACATTTTAAGGAATATTACGAGGATAAATTAGAAAAAGAAAACACTGAATTAATTAAAGATAATCATGAAGAACTAGATTTTATTCGGGAAAGATTTGAATTTTGGATAATACGAAAATATTGACAAGAATATAGTTCCATCAATTATTAAACCTCACGAACTTGAGCTAAAAATTTTACTTGATCATTTGAAATATGCTTATTTAGGTAATTCTTCAACTTTACCAGTTATTATTTCATCTGCATTAAATGAATCTCAAGAACAAAAACTTTTAGAAACTTTAAAAAAATATAAAAAAAACTTTTGGTTGGACTTTAGCGAGATATTAAAGGAATTAGTCCTTGATACTGTATGCATAGAATTATTTTAGATGATGAACATAAACCTAAAGCGAGATCCCGAAAGGAGATTAAACCCGATAATGAAAGAAGTAGTTAAGAAAGAAATTTTAAAATGGTTAGATAATGGTATTATATATCCTATTTACGATCGATGCTTGGGTAAGCCCGATTCATCTGTGTTCTTAAGAAGGGAGGAGTGAGCCAGTCGCTGCCGATGAAAATAACGATCTTATTCCTATAAGACGAGTTGCTGGTTGGCGTATATGTATTGATTATAGGAAATTAAATACGCCGCGGGAAAGATCACTTCCCTTTACATTTCTAGACCGGATGTTAGATAGATTAGTCGGACATAAGTATTTTTGTTTTCTAGATGGATACACTAGGTTATCATCGAATACAAATTGCTCACGAGGATCGAGAAAACTACATTTACTAGTCCTTATGAAACTTTCGCTTTTCGAAGAATGCCTTTTGGATTATGTAATGCACAGATAACATTCGGGAGATGTATGATGTCTATATTTAGTAAGTTAATTGACAATGGAATAGAAGTATTTATGGATGATTTCTCTGTATTTGGAACATCATTTGACACATGTTTAACTCATCTTGAAAAAGTATTAGAAGTATGTGAGAAAACAAATTTAGTTCTAAATTGGGAGAAATGTCAATTTATGGTTGCGGGCGGCATTGTATTAGGGCATAAAATTTCGGAAAAAGGCATGGAAGTGGACCACTGCAAAAATTTAAGTTATAGCTAAATTACCACCTCCAACTACGGTAAAAGGGGTAAGAAGTTTTCTTGGACATGCTGGATTCTACAGACGCTATTGTACGGCTTATTTTTAAGTTGGTGTTGTATTTTTGAAAAGAGGTCACCTTACGAAGTTGTCGGCGAATTTTAAATTTAATTTAAATATATATATAATTTAGAAAATAGTATTTGATTTTGAAAATAATTTTAAATTTGAAAATTTTAAGATATGAAATCAAACCGATCTCACATCCCAAATAGTTTATATAAACGAGCATCGCATCACAAACCAGTGTATACATCCCGAAGAATAGACACGCTGCACCGATGATGGGGCTCGATTAAATAAACTAGAAGATTTGTGACGTCCGTTTGGTCCGCGAACCAATTTTATAAGCCGACAAGTTCCCCTGTTTAATATAAATGAATTAAGCGGGGTTTATATTACACAGGTTCTTAAAGTTCTCTATAAGGGCAAGCCTCTATAGTTAATTACATCTTAAATGAAGTGAATCATTTAAGAAAACTCTCGATAATGATCAGTGGTTCTGCTCTCAAGAATTTCAAGGTTTAAGTTTTCAAGGGATTGCATTTTTTTGGAATTTCAATAGGAAATGGATCAAATTTGGAACATTTTATTTTGGGAATCCAAAGGAAGAAAGGTAGGAGAAATCACAGATTCGAAGCGAACTTCGGTAATTTCCCGACTATCCTATTGTTTGGTTTGAATTTAGGAAAGTCCTAATGTTTATTTAATATTTTGATCTTGCCGATTTTAATTAATTAGGGCTTATATTTGTATGATGAAATCATACAAATAGCCTCGAAGATGTGAGGGTTTATGTCGTATCGAACGACTACCTCGGAGTCTAAGACTCGGTTAGGGCTTAATTTACATGACATGATCATGCAAATGCCTAACGAAGAGTTGAGGATTTATGTTGCACTGAGCGAACTACCTCGAAGTCCTATGGTTTGGTTATTTAGTTCTAAGGAAAGTTTTGCTTGAAGTAGACTCGAGTTTTGCTTCGATGACGATGGTCGAGCCGCCACCATGCTTCGAGCTCCTTGTTGTTGCGGAGGTTTAGTTTTAGAAGTCATAAATCAGGAGATGAGAGAAGTGTTTGGTTTTAGAGAAAGTCTTAATTTCCATGTGTCTTTAATATTTTAATTAAAACGAGTCTTAGAGTTGATTAAACGAACCGATTAAGATCGCACGGTTATGTCATCCCGCACCATTATTTTCATCGAATTCACTTAGTCCGGATGAATTTGCTAAACTCAACTAAATGAGTTCCGCACTTTCATTTAGACCGTGGAAATCCCGTTAGCAACACGTGGGTTACATCATCCGAGGTATTCCCGATCATTCAATGAGACGTTTTAATTTAGTTGTAGTTGTATTTTTGTTGTTGCATTTGTGATTAAATTTTGAGTTGTTTTATATTTTGAATGTTGTGGCGGTGAATTTTATCTTGTAGTGTCTTTTAATTTAGTTATGGGTTTCGATTTTAGTTTCGTCCTAAAGGTGTAGGTTTTCATGCAATTGTTGTTTATCATGCAAGAAAGGTAAAGTGCAACACGAATAAATGAATTGCGAGTAAGATAAATTGCAATAAAATAAAAGCGTACTGGAGGGTCTTCCCGTCATCCCAAGCCGCACTTAAAATACAATTTAGAGCATTTAAGCATTTATAAGCAATTTCCTAGGTAAAGCTAAGGGAAGGGTTATGGTTTTCTACCAAAATCCTAATCCTATAGCTAGTCATTCCTATGACGTCTAGGTCTTCAATTTTGGTTTTAAAGATGATTTTCTTCACCAAAGAACAACTAAGCTCAATTTGTTCTTAAGGACATTCCATCATATTGAGGAAGTGTTTAAGACGAATCTTAAACATCTCTTCGATATTTCGGGAATTGTCCTAAGTCCAAATGAATTCTATTGCGCATGTGAATTAATCATCCAGGGTGTTTAAGTTAAGTTTTATTTCTTGTTCAGTGAATTAGGATGTTTGAATATCCTTATGAGTGAAGTGACATTTCACTTCGATACTCCATTTAGAGTTATAATAAGAAAAGCTCCTAAGGGCAAAATGATATTTAATGATTTGTGATTCAAATTTAAGTTCAAATTAATGATTTAAGTTTGGAATAGTGTTCAAGTTATTTTAGATTTATTTTGAATTCTTTATGACTTAGATGATGTTATATTTAATTTAATTCAATTTAACTTAACTTAATTTAATTTAATGTGGTTTAATTTAATTTAATTTAAGTTAATTTAATATGATATGCTTTAGCTTAATTTAATTTAATTTTATTTAATTTAATTTGTTTTAATTTTAATTTAATTTAATTTAATTTAATTTAATTTAATTTAATTTAATTTAATTTAATTTAATTTAATTTTATTTAATTTAATTTAATTTAATTTAATTTAATTCAATTTAGTTTTATTTAATTTAATTTAATTTAATTTAATTTAATTTAATTTAATCTAATTTAATATGATTTAATTTAATTTTAATTTAATTTAATTTTAATTTAATTTAATTTGTTTTAATTTAATTTAATTTAATTTGTTTTTTATTTTATTTAATTTAATTTAATTTAATTTAATTTGATTTAATTTAATTTAATTTAATTTAAATTAATCTAATTTAGTTTAATTTAATATTTATTTTAAAGGGATTTGCTTTAAATAATTTAACCTTAACTTAATTTAATGATTAAGTCTTTTAGCATTTTAAACCTTAAACTTGGATTAATTAGGGATTCTTAAATTAAAGAACAAATTTCTTCCTAATAACATCCCTATTTTAATAACTCCAATTTTACTATTCTTCCAAATTTAATTAATTATTTTAACTAAAGTTCATTTCAATTATTGTTGAATTGTTTAATAGGTTTCTACCCTTTAATTATTTAAATTTCAATCATCCAAATCAGATTAGGATCAAATATGTTACTCTTTAATTTTATTAAGCCTAAAGTTTTAATTAAGGGTTAAAATTTTAATTACCATTTTGCCCTTCAAGCTTAATAATTTCATAACTCACTAAATTGAGCTCAAATGAATTTGAAATTTTTATGTGACCTTACTCATATGTCAATAAAGACATTAGAGGAGAAAATGTGATTTTTCTGTATTTAATTTATTTATGTAATTATTTTTGGTGGAAAATAAGGATTTCCAAAGAAAATTTAATAATATGACCAAGGGAAAGTTTCTGTCCTTAAGAAAATTATGGGACATTCCTAATGACCAGAGGACCACTTGGACCAATTTTTGTGATTTTTTGAATTATATTTTATTTATTAAAATTATTTTAAGTTCTGGAGTATTAATTAATTTAAAAACAGAATATAAGTTGAAAAATGAATTTTATAATTTTTAAAATTCTCTCTGATATAAAGGATTCCAGAGAACCAAATTTTACAATTTTCTGATTTTTCCTTAATTTATTGGAATTATTTTAGTGGAAATGCTAGAAAATGAATTTTTTAATTTTAAAAATTACCCCAAGGCTTTAAAATTTAATATCTCAACCTAGAGACATAAGAAAAATATGGGGTTTGTTCCTAAGTGGTTAGAATTCAAAATGTGACATTTTGGTGAATTTTATTATTTTTGTAATTTTTATTATTTTTTAATTATTAAAATATTAAAATAATGATAAAAAGTCAACTTTTTTAGAAAATTGCAATTTTAATTTTCTTAAATTCCCCTGATATCAGAGAGGCTCCAAAACCAATTTGGTGAATTTTTGAAAAGTATTTTGAAAGTTATGAATTTTTTAAGTTTAATTTTGGCTAAATGGCTTAATCAACCCATTTGATAGAGTTAACCAAACCCAATTGACTTCAAACTTTTATTGTGGGTTCCTCTGATCCTAAAGGTCAGTGGAGAATTGATTTCAAGTCAATTTGATGTATGGTTAGCTCTAATTAATTAAATTTCAATTTTGGGTATTTAGGCCAATTAGGGTTAATCCGAGTGAATTAACTCAAGTCCTATTTTTCCTAGTGGTTCTCTAGTCATAAGGAACATCACCAAATTTTCCTAGAATTTATTTCACAACATGCTAATTTTTGGAATTAAAATACTCAAAACAAGAACATGCATTTGAAAAATCAATAACTTTTCACAGAGATGGCCTCTCGACCTTGGAAAATTCAGTGAATGTTCCCAAGTTCGGAGGCTTCAAAAGCCCTATGGTCTCATGCTATGGTGAATTGTATGAATGCATGGAGAATTAAAACAATGCAGGAGTAAATAATTAATTAAAAATAAAATATCAGACAAAATTAATTAATTTCTTTTCCACATTATTCTCCTCTCGTTCACTCGAGCAAGAGGGTATTTTTATTTTATTTTTGTGATTTTTCTACACAAAGATATGGATTTTCGAAGTTCTCGGTATTTAAATAAATCGAAAATACCTAATTTTCTACTTATCCACATCGGCGCCGACTCAACCTCGCGGCTCCGAATCGACACGCGTCGCTCCCCGGTTCGGCGCCGCCATCCGACTCGGCCGTCCGGGCCCCGCGGTTCACGTACTCATCCGCCGGTCCGACGCAATCCAAGCCGTCCATCCGATACACGCGCGATCCGACGGCTCCTGGTCATCGTCTACGACTGGTGCGATCCCGTGACCGTCCACACTCTAACCCTAAGAACTCACTCGATTCTCAACGGATTTTCGTGTTCTTATGCTCTATGGATTCGTCTTGAAGAGACGAATACATCCATACCGTAAACATGCATATTAAATCAACTCAAATTAAAATGAGAATCTCTGGAAGCTCGGAAGAAGAGGGAGTCCATACCTTTGCTCGAGAAGTGAAGCTTCGATCCGAGAGTCGTGTCACCTTCGATCGGGTCCAAGTAAGCTCCGCATGAAGTCCTCGGCTCGGTGAATCGTCTAGCTATGAAAGTGACCACGCTCGATCACAAAGCTTGGAGGCCGGAGCAACCGGGTGGCCTCGGAGATGGGACTTTCGCGGGAAACTTCTCCCTCGGTCCAGATGAAGGTGTAGGACCAATCAATTGGGGATCGGCTCACCGCGAAGAAGTGTCCCGGTTTTCGAGTTAAAGCTCGAGCTCAAAATCGAGCTCGACCGGAGGGAATCGGGGCCGGAATTCAGCGGGATCAAGTGCTCTATGTGTGGAGAGTGATCCGGAATGATTTTGCGCAGTTTCCTTAAGGTTTTGGTTCAGCACCTCCTTTGGCCGAGAGGGTGAGGGGTTTGGATCAGAGAGGCTGGAGGCCTCCCGTGGGAGTCGAGGGCACGGGATCACCTGCTCAGTGAGGAGAAGAACAGCCATGGTGACCATTCGGAGTGAGGCAGCTCGACGAAGATGGAATTCCAAAGCTCGGCCTCTCCCAAGGTCTCGGACATGGTGTTTTCCGACGATCGGGTAGCCGGCCGGCCAGCCATGGGTCACCCTCAAGGTCAGAGGTCGTGGCGGGACTTGGTGCAAGCAATCGGCAATTGCCATGTGTAAAGGGGCCGAATTAAAATGGAATGGGGAAGGGGTCATTTTGGCTTCAATTTGGTCAACCCATTGGTTTGGGTTGGGTGCACCTCCCCATGGCCTCGATTTTGGGCCGAGAGGATCGACTGGGTCGCCCAAGAGAGGATGGTGTGGTCTCTATCCATGATGAGGCGGCTAAACATGGTTTAGTGTGTGTCATGAATAAGGTTAAAAAGGCTTAATGAAAGATTAGGAAAGGAGCCCCTCCTTTTACCATTAATGGCATGGTCACATGCCAAACTTTCATGGCTTCATATGGCTTGTGAATGGCTCATGCATGGCTCCATGTGGCTTAGTGGAAAAGTTGGTTCAATTTCATGGAAATGGATTTTGTGACTTTTGGCATTTTGGTGAGAGTTGTCATGAGGTTTAATTTTGGAATAATCCAATGATGAATTTAGGATTTAGGTATTGAGTTTAATTGAAAGTATGATGAGGGGAAATGTCATATGGGCTTTGGGACCAATTTTGGGCCTTTGGATGTGGTAAAAGATGGGCTTTTAAAATGGTTTAAGGAATGGGCCTTTAAGTTTAAAAATGAATTTATGGATGGGAGTTTTGTAAAGAGGTTGGGCCAAATAATTGTTGAGTTTGGTTTAGGGATGTGTCATGAATGATTTGAAATAAATTTGAGGTGGTTTGGGCTTGAATTGGGTTGGATTTGAGTTCATTTGGTACATGGGCCAATATAGGTCAAATTGGGCTAACTTGGGCCAATGTTGGGCTAGGGTTGAAATTGATGTAAAATAAATGTTGGGAAATGTTTATGGGAGTGTTTCAAAGAGGTTTTGGCTTTGGTTGGGTTTTGATTTTGGGGTTTGGGTCTATTTGGGCTAGGTTTAGGTTTAGGTCAAAGTTGGGCCTTTTGATTTTGGGTTGAATTTGAGTGGGGTTTGGGTCTAAATTTTGGGCAAATCATGTTAGTGTTTTGTTTATGGGGATGTTAAGGAAGGTTTAGAAAAGATTTGGGGTTAATTGGAGTTGAATTGGGTGAGTTTGGGCTAAGTTCGGGTCATGGGTCCAAATCGGGCTTTAAGGCCAAAAGTGAAATTGGATCCAAATGTCAATCAAATTGGGCTTGGATTTGGTCTAGATTGGTGTTGGGGATGTTGAATTGAAGTTTAGAATTGAATTGTACCAGAATTTGAGTCAATTGGGTAGGTTTGGTTTGACATTGGGTTCATTTTGGGGTTAAAATGGGTCAAATCGGGGGTTTTAATAAAAGTGGGGTAAATTGACAAAATTGGCCCATGGTGTAGTTGAACAAAATGAAATTGGTAATATTTGGGATTTTCTGGAATTTTCTGGGAATTTTCTGAATTTTTGGATTTTTTGGCTAAGAGGGGCATTTTGGGTATTTGGAGGGTATTGGGAGGTATTTTTGGAATTTTTGGTATTTTTGGGTATGGATGATTAATTTGATTGGTGAGGAAATGTTTAGGAATGTTTTTTGGGGAATTTTGGGTGATTTGGAAATTTTAAAAAAATTTTGGGTAATTTTAAGGGTTTTGGGTAGGCTAAGCGGGTGTAGGGTCCCGGGGGTCAAAAATTGAAAATTTGGAAAATTGAAGCTTGGGTGAATGTAAGTGGAATGAAATCATTTTGGTTGAGCCATGAAGCCATATCAAGCCCACATGAGCCATGAAGGGACTCATTTGAGGCATCCACTACGTTGTTCCTAACCCTCTTAGCCAAGGGCTTAGGGGTTAAGGACCATCCATGTGAATCACCTTCATGAGTCAGGAGGTCAAATTGCGTATGGGTGTGGTTTCAAGAGGTGTGTGAAAGTGTAGTGTATAGGTGTAGTGTGTAAGTCAGCCCCCTTCACCAGACCAGGCCACCTAGGGCAGTCTTAAGGCCAAAGAATCCTATAGGAACTCCTCCTTTAGACTTCCACATTTAATTTCAACCCTCTAGGTGATTAGGGGTCTACAATCAATTTTGTGGAGTTTGTAGGGAGTTAAGGAGTGGTTTGAATTTCTAAGTGGTGGGTCTCAATTCTAATCCTCTAGGATAGTCAAAGGAAAAGCCTAAGGCTAGATCCTAAGTACTAAAGAGAGAAGAGAAGACCTCATCAAAAATGAGGTCAACAGCTATATAAAAGATTTTTCAAAAATTACTAAACTTCTATGCCAACTTCTCGAAAAGGACAAGAAATTTGAATTTACAATCGAATGCCTGAATGCTTTTGAACTCTTAAAAGAAAAATTAATTACAAGACCTATAATAGTTTCACCTAACCTGGAGAAACCATTTGAGCTTATGTGTGATGCTAGTGATTATGTCGTAGGAGCGATTCTTAGGCAAAGATATGAAAAGATTTTTAAAGTTATATACTATGCTAAGTAAAACTCTAAATGATGCCGAAATAAATTATACGCATACGTAAAGAGAACTATTAGCGGTAGTATATGGTTTTAATAAATTTAGACCTTATCCGACTGGAACAAAATGTATCGTGCATACCGATCATTCTCGCTATCAAATATTTAATGCAAAAGAAAGATTCCAAACCAAGATTAATTAGATGGATGTTATTAATGCAAGAATTCGATTTTGAGATCTTTAATAAGAAAGGAACTCGATAATCAAATTGCGGATCATTTATCAAGATTAGAAAATCATGAATTATCTCGATATTGAAAATGAAATTATGTACAGCTTTTCCCGATGAACAACTATATAATATCAATGAGTGGAAAATACCATGGTATGCTGATATAGTAAACTATATAGTTAGTAATATTTTACCACCTATGTTAACTTTGCAACAACGGAAAAAATTCATCCATGATACGAAAACTTATTTTTGGGATGAACCATATTTATATAAGCAATGTAAGGATTAAATTATTAAAGATGTGTACCTTATGAAGAAATCGAACCAATTATTCAAAAATGTCATGATTCTAATTTTGGAGGACATTTTGGGACTCGATAAACCGCTTATAAGATTCTACAACTGGATTTTACTCGCCTACTCTATTTAGAGATGTATATAGATATATTAAAACTTGCGATAAATGCCAAAGAGTAGGAAATATATCTGAAGAAACGAAATGCCTCTAAATTTTATATTAGAAGTTGAAATTTTTGATGTTCGGGGATTAGATTTTATGGGACCTTTTATTCCTTCGTTTGGAAACTCATATATATTAGTAGTCATTGATTATGTTTCCAAATGGATTGAGGCACAAGCTTTACCTAGGTGTGATGCTAAGAGTGTTTCAAAATTTCGATGAAAAATATTTTTACTAGATTTGGAATGCCGAGAGTGATTATCATCGACGGAGGAACTCATTTTAGAAATAAATACATTCACAAACTAAGTAGAAAAATACAATATTACTCATAAGATATCCACTCGCTTATCATCCACGTACTAACGGATTAGCTGAAGTATCTAATCGTGAGATTAAACGTATTTTAGAAAAATCAGTAAACCCAAATAGGTTAGATTGATCTATTAGATTAGACAATCGCATTATGCGCTTATAGGATCGCTTATAAAACTCCGATTGGAATGACTCCTTACGAGCTTATATATGGAAAAACATGCCACTTACCAATTGAATTAGAACATAAAGCATATCGGGCGATTAAAGAATTTAATTATAATATGAAGGAAGTCTGGTGAGAAAATATTGTCGCAATTAAATGAATTAGAAGAATTAAGAAATGAATCGTATGATAATGATCGGATTTATAAAGAAAAGATGAAATTATGGCATGATCGGAAGATTAATCGAGAAATTTTGAACTAGGACGTGAAGTTTTGCTATATAATACTAGATTGAAATTATTTCCGGAAAATCAAGTCTCGATGGTTAGGACCTTTCACCATAACTCAAATATTTTCATACGGAACTATAGAAATCGAAGATCCAAAAACTGGACATAAATTTAAAGTTAATGGACATAGATTAAAACCATATTTCGAAGGTATAAGACCTAACTATAAAGAGGTTTTAATGCTTAGTCGACTCGATTAATAATCGAAATTAGGTCGGCCGACGACGTTAAACTAAGCGCGTTTATGGGAGGCAACCCATATTAGTTATCTATTTTTATTGTATCTTAATAGTTAGTTTATATTATTGAAACTTTACTACTCAATTATTATTAAGAATCATCACATATTCGAACCATTATGATGAGAAAAGAAATTATTCGATTTAGAGCGAAATTGGACATTATTTTGAAATCTCGCCGACGGCGAGGTCGATACTCGCCGACAGCCGAGGTTCGCGCTTAATTTTATTTAGTTTATTTATAAGCTCGCCGACAGCCGAGAAACGAGCCCGCCGACGAGCGAGATCCCGAAAGGCGGCTTATAACTAAGTCGCCGACGGCGAGAAACCTCCCGCCGACAGCGAGGAAGTTATAAAAATGAGTTATATATACTTTAAATGCTGATCTGGGACGGTTTCAACACCAATTCCTTTGTGAAAACCCATTCTTAAACCATTCTAAGTCCGCTTCTTCACTAGAATTCATTCCATTCACTATAATGGCCTCCAAATTCTTAGATTCCTCTAAATCTGGAGTGTTTAACCGGAGGAAATTTGTGAGTGCGGAAGCGCAACGGATCTTCAACAAGGTTTTGGTAAAGAAAAGAGTTATCAAGGAACGGGGATTTGTCAATCGAGGATTAGAGAATTTCACTACTAAGATAGAAGAAACGATCGCACAACAAGCATCGGGAGGTATTTTGTTACACTAACGTCCGCCGTTGTTATTCCAGCTTGTGAAAGAGTTCTACTCTAACTTACATGCGATCAACAATGGGAATATCTACGTCCGAGGAAGATGGGTGACGTTTACTCCATCAAGAGTAAATGAATTATTCTCTATAGAAAACACCCCAGTATGTCACTATTCAAATTTTGTGCCTTCTCGATATAATATGAATGAGATATTTCAATATCTGACTGATGAACCGGAAGATCGGGAAATGCGTGAAGACGGGTATGTTAGTTTCTCCGCATCACGTTTGAATCCCGTCTCAAAGCACCGGCACTTTTTCATCTCATCTAAATTGTTACCTACTACGAGGGTAAACAAAGTTTCAAAGGAATGCGCTATATCGAATTATTGTATTCAAATTGGATCGCCTATCGATGTTGGATCAATAATTGTTAAGTCCGTATCGAGTTTAATTGTGCATGGGTCGGCTCACCGACTAGACACCCATCTACTATTTTTGCATTATGCGATCGATATCGAGTTTCTTATGAAGCTTGGGAAAAGGTTCTCGTTACCTTGAAGCCGCTCGATCCTACAGATATGTTCCCTACTTTGGACAATAATGAAGACATTACATTTATCTCTCGATAGAGCTTCACGTAATAATCCTATAGCAAGGCCTATTTCGGATAAAACGGAGTTACTTATGAAGAAAATTAATGGAATGGAGAAAGAACTACGTAATGTGAGAGATTTAATCGACAATATATCCGATTTATTCGATCACATCGATCGGAGGATGAAGGAACACTTCGATCATTCCGGACACTTGGAAGCTAGCTTTCTTCATTTATCGAGACGTAAGGGTTGGATCACCGAAGAATCTCGCCTGAATTTCCCTTCGAGCCTTTCTATAACTTATTTGTACATCATCGTCATATAGGAAATATCGGAGAAGATGAAGATTCGACCTCGAAGAGTAGTAGTAAAGATTTTCATAAGTATGTTTGTATTTATGTTATTTGAATTGATTTAGATTTTATTATGTGTGGAGTGATGACTTGAATATCTCAAACTTAGTCGAGATATGCGTCATAGTTTTGTATCGGCATTTAGTGTGTCGTGGATTGGTTTGCGATGCCGATTGGTAGTAAGGATTGAAGTTTGAAGTTTGATTATAGAGTTTTAAATTATGTTAGTTTGTATGTCTCATGGATTTCAATATTAAAGTTAATTTGTTGTGTTGTGTGAATTTGTTTGTGTATAAGTAGTTAATCTTCATATTAAATTAATAAATGATGTGATCGGAAATATAATTTAAGGCAAATCGAGGTTGAAAATGATTAACGAAATTCAAAAATTGAAATTTTTGGATCTCGCCGACGGCGAGAAAATCCCGCCGACAACGAGATCGATCTCGCCGACGGCGAAGAATTTCCGCCGACGGCGGATTTTTCCCGAAACTTTTGCCTTATGGAATTAATTAGCTCGCCGACGGCGAGAAAAATCTCGCCGACAGCGAGAACGCAAAAAGACCTATATTCGACCGGTCAACCGACACTATTCATCATCCCCTTCCTAAAATTTTCGAAAAACCGACCTAGGGCTTCGAGAGATCTCGGATTTGAAGTGATTTCAACACTTTTTGACACCGGATTTCATCTCCCCTTGGTAAGAGCTTCACTCCTATGCAAAAATTTTTTATTTTCACCATTGATTTCTTCTACATCGGGATATTTTGAAAAATTTTGAAATGTGAAGAAAATACTTGGAAGAATTTCATAGAAATCGATTTAAATGGATTTTAGTTGTTGTGGGAAGCCTTATTAGTAATATTTTGGAGTTTAGTTAAAATTTTGTAAATTTCACAAATCGAAAAATGGCTCCACGACAAAAACGTCGAGTAGAGTTCGACGAAAACCGATTCATCAATGCACGAGCACAGGCAAAATATTTTGAAAATATACAAGGAAGAAAGTGCATTGCGGATCGAGTATTCAAGAATCCAGGAGGAGAAGTAGAGCGAGTTTTAAAGGAGCGAGGATGGGAAAACTTCGTTTCGTTGCCAACGAGCAAACTCGTAGAAGTTGTAAAGGAATTTTATACAAACTTAACACAGAAGTGAAGATGCACCTGTTAAAGTTAGAGGATTTTTCGTAGATTTCAATGACTGCTAGAATAAACGCATATTATGAAGTTCAAGACACCTGGAGCGAATATGAAACTTTGGAACTATGGAAGGACCATTAGAAGAGGTGATCGACTTTCTCACCGATGGAAAGGAGTCCGGAAGATAAAGCAGCGAGAACGGGTAAACTTCCCTCTTTCTATGCTAAATGCAACATCAAA
This sequence comes from Papilionanthe hookeriana x Papilionanthe teres, assembly GCA_022702705.1. Lineage (NCBI taxonomy): Eukaryota > Viridiplantae > Streptophyta > Magnoliopsida > Asparagales > Orchidaceae > Papilionanthe > Papilionanthe hookeriana x Papilionanthe teres. Next base: position 67,475,988 of record CM040435.1, on the reverse strand, counting down.
AGCTCGGCATTATTTTATTTGCTTTACTTTGTTACCTACCTACCATCATAGTGAGGTAACAAGAGATGAGACAGCTTCCGAATTTCGTATTCGAACCGTAAGAGTATTAATGTGGGAAGTGTTATATATAAAAACATATTAGCCATCGCTAGAAATGAAAGTGGAGGAGGATTAGGACATCCCGGTCTTATCTATGCACTTCGCCAATTATCCTGGGTAGAGGCAAGAGATGATGAGGAATGGATAGAGCCTATGAAACCCCTAACTCGAGCTAATATAAAGAAATATGAATCCCACGAAAGTTGGAGATCGTGAGTGAGAAGTTATTTCACTCGACCCAAGTAGAGATATACCCTCTACTAGCTATGAACCTCCTGAGTCTACCACCCCTACCCTTCAAGATCTGATGAATGAATTAACCCTGAGTAGAAAGAGTTTTGAGTTATTTGGAGAAAATATGGAAAGAAGATTTGAGCATATAGATCAAAGGATTGGAGGCTCTGAGAGAAGACACGATTATGATAGTGAATATCTCCAGCGACATTCGAATACGAGATTGCATACTATGAAGCCGAGCGTCGCTATAGGAGTGGTGATTTAGATGTTGTCTTTCCCGAGTGCCCCCGATATTCACGAGCACTCACTGCTCGCTCTTCTCGGCCTACGGATCGTGGAGGAGATGATATAGCCTGGGACTTTAATGTTGAAGATTAGGACTTTTATTTGTTTGTTTGTTTAATGTTAAGTTATTTAAAATAAAAAAAAAAACTTTTATATGTTTGTAATATTCAATACTTTATGTTTTAAGACATTAGATGTTTGTTAGATTAATCTGCTTGGATTGTTATAGTAGTTTAGTTTTTGTTTTTTTTTGTGTGTTAGTTAATTGCATTTGTTTTTATATTAATTAGGATGTTAGTTTTCTTTAGTATGTTTTTATTTTCTATTATTCTGTATTGTTTTAAGTTTTAAAATTGTTAATCTGTTAGTTCAATTGTTTTTAATATGTTAGTGATTCATAGGTGTAATGTAGAGTTAATTTTAATTGTTGTGTTTAATACTTATCTCGATTTTATCCTCGCATTTTTCTTGTTATATATATATATGGAGAATACTAACAAGATGAGGTTCAATGAAAAATGAAAAAGCTCGTAAAAATTTCAAAGAAAAAAAAAAGAAGAAATACCTAAACTTCAAAGGTATGATTTATTTACTCTCCCTTTTTCATTATTTAGAGTAGATATAAAAATTTAAGTTTGGGGGGGGGAGTAAAATACAAATTTAGTTATTAACTTGTTTTCAATTTCTATTTTCAAATTATTATAAAAATGATTTTTATAGCAAATTTTTTAATTTGATTTAATATGAATTATTATTTTTTTAATTATTATAAAAGGTTAAATGAAATATTTCTAGTACTTTAATTAATTAAATAGAATAAACTATTTGGTTAAAGGAAATAAGAATATAAGTAAACTATTTTTAGTAAGGAAAACTATATTCTAAAATTAAAATTCTTAAGTATTCAAGTGAAAAAGAAAAGATTGAAAATCAATGAAGTAAAAACTATGAAGTATATATAAGTTAAGAAATATTTCTAAGTTTCAAATTTAGGAAAATGAAAATGAAGTTCAAAATTATTAACAGGCTCTCCAGATACAGTAATCCTCATTAAAAAAAAAAAAAAGAAGAAGAAAAGAAAAAGAAAAATAAGGAGAAGCTTGAGGAGATGCCTTATCAAAAATTGGCTTCATTTGAATTAACCTAAATGAAAAAAAAAACTTAGATATTTCCAAACTTATGTTTATGGATTAGAATTTTACCTAATAGTGTTTTCTTGAATTTCTTATCATATGAATATCTTAAGTAGTTATTCTTTTAAATATATTCATTCCTGAAATGAATAGTAAACTAGAAATCTTAGACCTGATAACTGTGCGGCTTATTTTTAGGTTATGTGTTTTATTTTGAAAAAGGGGTCGCCTACAGAAATTGTCGGCGAATTTTAATTTAATTTAAATAAATAATTTGAAAAGTAGTATTTGATTTTGAAAATAATTTTAAATTTGAAAATTTTAAGATATGAAATCAAGCCGATCTCACATCCCGAATAGTTTATATAAACGAGCACCACATCACAAACCATGTACCTATCCCGAAGAATAGACACATTGTTTGATGATGGGGCTCGATTAAATAAACTAGAAGATTTGTGACATCCGTTTGGTACCGTGAGCCAATTTTATAAGCCGACAAATTCCCCGTTTAATATGAAACATTAAACGGGGTTTATATTACCCAGGTTCTTAAAGTTCCATATAAAGGCGAGCCACTATAGTTAATTACATCTTAAGTGACGGAAATCACCTAAGAAAACTCTCGATAATAATCGGTAGTTCTGCTCTCAAGAATTTCAAAGTTTAAGTTTTCAAGGATTGAATTTTGGAATTTCGATAGGGAATGGATCAAATTTGGAACATTTTATTTTAGGAGTCCAAAGGAAGAAGGGTAGGAGAAATCACGGACCCGAAGCGAACTACGAGTAATTTCCGACTATCCTATTGTTTGGCTTGAACTTAGGAAGGTCATAATGTTTATTTAGTATTTTGATCCTGCCAATTTTAATTAATTAGGACTTATATTCGTATGATAAAATCATACAAATAGCCTCGAAGATGTGAGGGTTTATATCGTATCGGACGACTACCTCGGAAATCCTAAGACCAGGTTAGGGCTTAATTTACATGATATGATCATGCAAATGCCTAACGAAGAGTTGAGGATTTATGTTGCCCTAAGCGAACTACCTCGAAGTCCTATGGCTTGGTTATTTAATTCTAAGAAAGTTTTCTTGAAGTAGACTCGAGTTTTGCTTGATGACGATGACCGTCTTGCGCACTATGCTCCGAGCTCCTTGTTGTTGCAGAGGTTTAGTTTTAGAAATCATAAATCGGGAGATGAGAGAAGTGTTCGGTTTAAATAAAGTCTTAATTTCCAAGTGTTTTTTATGTTTTAATTAAAACGAATCTTAAAGTTGATTAAACGAACCGATTAAGATCCCGCGGTTCCGTCATCCCGGCACCATTATTTTCATCGAATTCACTTAGTCCAGACGAATATACTAAACTCAACTAAATGACTTCCACACTTTCATTTAGACCGGGGAAAATCGAGTTAGCAACACGTGGGTTACATCATCCGAGGTATTCCCGATCATTCAATGAGACGTTTTAATTTAGTTGTAGTTGTAGTTTTGTTGTTCTGTTTGTGATTAAATTTTGAGTTGTCTTAAATTTTGAAATATTGTGGAGGTGAATTTTATCTTGTAGTGTCTTTTAATTTAGTTATGGGTTTCAGTTTTAGTTTCTGTCCTAAAGGTGTAGGTTTTCATGCAACTGTTGTTTATCATGCAAGAAAGGTAAAGTGCAACGCGATTAAATAAATTGCCGTAAAGTAAATCGCAATAAAATAAAAGCGTACCTGGAGGGTCTTCCCGTCATCCCAAGCTGCACTTAAAACACCGTTAGAATATTTAAGCATTTAAAATAAGTTCCTAGGTAAAGCTAAGGGAAGGGTTATGGTTTTCTACCAAGTTCCTAATCCTATAGCTAGCCATCTCCTATGACGTCTAGGTTCTTGTGTTTTAGTTTGAGGACGATTTTCTTCATCAAAGAACAACTAAGTCAAATTGTTCTTATAAATATCCTATCATATTGAGGAAGTGCTTAAGACGAATCTTAAACATCTCTTCAATATTTCTAGGATTGTTTTAAGTCCAAATGAATTTAATTATACAAATGATATTAATCGTCCGAGAGTTTAAGTTTTGTTGCCTTGCTCAGTGAACTGGGACATTTGAATATCCTATAAGTGAAGTGTCATTTCACTTGATACTCCATTTAGGAGTTATACTAGTAAGAGCTCTTAAGGGAAAAATGATATTTAATGATTTGTGATTCGAATTTAAGTTCAAATTAATGATTTAAGTTTGGAATAGTGTTCAAGTTATTTTAGATTTATTTTGAATTCTTCATGTCTTAGGTAATGTTATTTTTAGTTCAATTTAATTTAATTTAACTTAATTTAATTTAATGTGGTTTAATTTAATTTAATTTAACTTAAGTTAATTTAATATAATATGGTTTAACTTAATTTAATTTAATTTGATTTAATTTAATTTAATTTAGTTTTAATTTAATTTAATTTAATTTAATTTAATTTAATTTAATTTTAATATATTTTAATTTAATTTAATTTAATTTAATTTGTTTTAATTTAATTTAATTTAATTTAATTGAATTTTAATATATTTATTAAAAAAAAGGTTTGCTTTAAATAATTTAACTTTAATTTAATTTAATGATTAAATCTTTTAGCATTTTAAATCTTAAACTTGGATTATCATTTTAATTAGGAATTAAATATTATTGAGATGATTAATTTAGGGATCTTTAGATTAAAGAATAAATCTCTTCCAAGTAATATCCACTATTTTAATAATTCCAATTTTATTATTCTTCAAATTTTAATTAATTATTTAATTAAGGTTTACTTCGATTATTTTAAATTGTTTAGTAGGTTTCTACCCTTTAATTATCTAAATTTCAATCATCCAAATCAGATTAAAATCAAATATTTTACTTATTAATTTTATTAAGCCTAAAGTTTTAATTAAGGGTTAAAATTTTAATTACCATTTTGCCCTTCAAGCTTTAATAATTTCATAACTCACTAAATTGAGCTCAAATGAATTTGAAATTTTTATGTGACTTCACTCATATGTCAATAAAGACATTAGAGGAGAAAATGTGATTTTTCTGTATTTAATTTATTTATATAATTATTTTTGATGGAAAATAAGGATTTCCAAGGAAAATTCAATAATATGACCAAGGGAAAGTTTCTGTCCTTAAGAAAATTATGGGACATTCCTAATGACCAAAGGACCACTTGGACCAATTTTTGTGATTTTTTGAATTATATTTTATTTATTAAAATTATTTTAAGTTCTGGAGTATTAATTAATTTAAAAATAGAATATAAGTTGAAAAATGAATTTTATAATTTTTTAAAATTCTCTCTGATATCAAGGATTCCAGAGAACCAAATTTTACAATTTTCTGATTTTTCTTTGATTTATTATAATTATTTTAGTGAAAATGCTAGAAAATACATTTTTTTAATTTTAAAATTACCCTAGGGCTTTAAAATTTAATATCTCATGAAATAGACCTGAGAAAAATATGGGGTTTGTTCCTAAGTGATTAAATTTCAAAATATGACATTTTGGTGAATTTTATTATTTTTGTGATTTTTATTATTTTTTAATTATTAAAATATTAAAATAATACTAAAAAATTAACTTTTTTAGAAAATTGAAATTTTAATTTTCTTAAATTCCCCTGATATCAGAGAGGCTCCAAAACCCATTTGGTGAATTTTTGAAAGGTATTTTGAAAGTTATGAATTTTTAAAGTTTAAAATGAATAAATGGCTTAATCAACCCATTTAGTAGGGCTAACCAAGTCCAATTAACTTCAAATTTTTATGGTGGGTTCCTCTGATCCTAAAGGTCAGTGGAGAATTGATTTCAAGTCAATTTGATGTATGGTTAGCTCTAATTAATTAGGGGTCTATTTTGGGTGTTTAAGCCGATTAGGGTTATTTTGAGTGAATTAACTCGAAGCCTTATTTTTCCTAGGGTTCTCTAGTCATAAGGAACATCACCAAATTTTCCTAGAATTTATTTCACAACATGTTAATTTTTGGAATTAAAATACTCAAAACAGCCACATGCATTTGAAAAATCAATAACTTTTCATAGGGATGGCCTCGACCTTGGAAAATTCGGGGAATGTTCCCGAGTTCAGAGGCTTCAAAAGCCCTATGGTCTCATGCCATGGTGAATTGTATGAATGCATGGAGAATTAAAACAATGCAGGGAGTAAATAATTAATTAAAAATAAAATACTTGGACAAAATTAATTAATTTCTTTTCCACATTATTCTCCTCTGTTCCCTGAGCGAGAGGGTATTTTTATTTTATTTTTGTGATTTTTCTACACAAAGATATGGATTTTTGAAGTTACGAGTATTTAAATAAATCGAGAAAAAACCCTAATTTTCTACTTATCCACGCGGCGCCTGTCATCCTCGGCATCTCCGAACGACCGCGCGGCGCGCTCCCATTCGACGCCGCCATCGACTCGGCTGCCGGGGCCCCGCGGTTCACGCATCATCTGGCTGGTCCGGCCGCGATCCGAGCCGTCCACCCGATACACGCGCGATCCGACGGTTCTGGTCATCGTCTACGGCGGGTGCGATCCGTGACCGTCCACACTCTAACCCTAAGAACTCGCTCGATTCTCGATGGATTTTCGTGTTCTTATGCTCCATGGATTCGTCTTGAAGAGACGAACACATCCATACTGGTAAACATGCATTGAAATTTATTCGAATGAAATAGAGAGTCTCTGTAAGCTCGGGAAGAAGAATGAGTTCATACCTTTGTTCAGAGAAGTGAAGCTTCGATGCGAGAGTTGTGTCACCTTCGATTGGGTCCGAGTAAGCTCCGGATGAAGTCCCTTGGCACAGTGAATTGTCTAGCTATGAAAGTGACCACGGCCGATCACAAAGCTTGGAGGCTGGAGCAGCTGGGTGGCTCGGAGATGGGGCTTTCGGTGGGAAACTTCTTCCCTTGGTCCGGTGAAGGTGTAGGACCAATCGATTTGGGGATTGGCTCGCTTGTGAGGAGGTGTCTGGTTTTGGGTGAAATTTCGGTTGAGAAATTGGATTACGTCGAGTGGGGATTAGGGCAAATTGACACTTGGGGATCAACTTCTCTAAGTATGGAGTAGGGTTTGGAACAATTTTGGCGAGTTTCGGCAAGGTTTGTGCAACTCTCCTCCATGGCCGTGAGGGGTCGGGTTTAAATAGAGGTGGCTGGAGAGCCTCGCGGGGATGACGAGGGTTGGGATCGAGTGCTGCTGGGCATGGGAAGAACGAGCTATGGTGGCCATTGGGCATGGGGCGGCTCGGCGAGGTGGAATTCCAAGGTTTGGCTCCTCCCCATGTCTCGGCCATGGCGTTTTCCGGCGGCCGGGTGGGCTGGCCGGCGGGCGAGGGTCACCCTCGAGGCCGGGGAGGTCGGGGGTTGAAGTTAGTGAATTCGATTGAAGCCTTACATGTGTAAAGTGGTTGGATCGAAATGGCATGGGGAGGTGGCTTCTTTTGCACTTGGTTTGGTCAACCCATTGAAAATGGGCTTGGTTCACCTCCCCATGGTTGATTTGGGCTGACGGAGGATCGGGTGAATCGGCTAGAAAAGGGTGGAGAGGTCACCATCCATGAATATTTTGATTAATCATGGATTAAGGTGAAGCATTAAAAGGGTTAAAACCTTTTTAAGGGGGCTTAAAAGAGGCTCCTCCTTTTGCCATTAATGGCTTGATCACATGTCAAACCTTCCATGGCTTCATGTGGCTTGTTCATGGCTTGCATTTGGCTCCATTTGGCTTGGGAAAAGTTTAGTCGATTTCATGGAAATAGAATTTAGGAATTTTGGTATTTTGGTGGAGAATTTTCATGGAGCTTGATTTGGAATGGCTTAATGATGATTTTAGGACTTAGGTATTGAGTTTAATTGAAAGTATGATGAGGGGAAATGTCATGTGGGCTTTAGGATGATTTGGGCTTTTGAATTTTGAAGGAAATGGGCTTTTAGGAAGGTTTAAGGGAAGTGGGCTTTTAAGTTTAAGAATGTGTTCATGGATGAGAATTTTTTGTAAAAGGTTGGGCCAAATAATTGTTGGTTTTGGTTTAGGGATGTTTCATGAGTAATTTGAAATAGATTTAAGGTGGTTTGGGTTTGAATTGGGTTGAATTTGGGTTTATTTGGTAAATGGGCCGATGTAGGTCAAATTGAGCTACCTTGGGCCAATGTTGGGCTAGGGTTGAAATTGATGTAAAATTAATGTTGGGAAATGTTTATAGGAATGTTTCAAAGAGGTTTTGGCTTTGGTTAGGTTTTGATTTTGGGATTTGGGTCTATTTGGGTTAGGTTTGGGTTTAGGTCGAAATTGGGCTTTTTGATTTTGGGTTGAATTTGAGTGAGGTTTGGGTCTAAATTTTGGGCAAATCATGTTAGTGTTTTGTTTATGGGGATGTTAAGGAGGGTTTAGAAAAGATTTGGGGTTAATTGGAGTTGAATTGGGTGAGTTTGGGCTAAATTTGGGTCATGGGTCCAAATTGGGCTTTAAGGCCAAAGTGAAATTGGATCCCAATGCCAATCAAATTGGGCTTGGATTTGGTCTAGATTGGTGTTGGGGATGTTAAATTGAAGTTTAGAATTGAATTGGACCAGAATTTGGGTCAATTGGGTAGGTTAGGTTTGACATTGGGTTCACTTTGGGTTAAAATGGGTCGAATTGGGGGTTTTGATAAAAGTGGGGTAAATTGACAAAATTGGCCCATGGTGTAGTTGAACAAAATGAAATTGGGAATATTTGGGATTTTCTGGAATTTTCTGGGAATTTTCTGAATTTTTGGATTTTTTGGCTAAGAAGGGTATTTTGGGTATTTGGAGGGTATTGGGAGGTATTTTTGGAATTTTTGGTATTTTTGGTTATGGTTGATCAATTTGAGTGGGGAGGAAATGTTTAGGATTGGTCTTGAGGAATTTTGGGTAATTTAGGTGGTTTTGCAAATTTTGGGTGGTTTCAAGGGTTTTGGGTAGGTTAGGCGGGTGTAGGGTCCCGGGGGTCAAAAATTGAAAATTTGGAAAATTGAAGATTGGGTGAATATAAGTGGAATAAAATCATTTTGGTTGATCCATGAAGCCACATCAAGCTCATATGAGCCATGAAGTGACTCATTTGAGGCATTCACTATGTTGTTCCTAACCTCTCGCCGAGGGCTTAGGGGTTAAGGACCATCCATGTGAATCACTTACATGAGTCAGGAGGTCAAGTTAGGTATAGGTGTGGTTTTAGGAGGTGTATGGAAGTGTAGTGTATGAGTGTAGTGTGTGTGTAAGTCAGCCCCTTCACTAGACCAGGCCACCCAGGGCAATCCTAAGGCCAAAGAGTCCTATAGGAACTCATCCTTTAAACTTCCACACTTGATTTCAACCCTCTAGGTGATTAGGGGTCTACGATCAAGTTTGTGGAGTTTGCGGGGAGTTAAGAAGTGGTTTGAAATTCTAGATGGTGGATCCCAATTCTAGTCCTCTAAGATAGTCAAAGGAAAAGCCTAAGGGTAGATCCTAAGTACTAAAGAGAAGAAGAGAAGACCTCATCAAAAATGAGGTCAACAATAACTAAATAAATTATTTCTATAAGATTAATTAAATTATATGAATTATTTTTGTTTAACTTTATTATGATATTAATTAATCTAATTCATAGTTTATTTAAATTGAAAAATCTTATTATAAAACTCATTATTTTTATGTAGTACTTAAAAATTACTTGAGGACAAGTAATAAGTAAGTTTGGGGGATTTTGATCGCTGAAAAATTTATTAAGAAATTCATACCTATTTTTGATGAAATTGCACTTTAAAGAAGGATATTTTCTTTATTTTGTTGCATGAATGAATAATTTAGGTGATAAAAGCAAAAATCATAAAAAAGAACGAATTTGGAGCAAAATCATGCAATTTGTGCTGAGTCGCCGACGGCGAGATCGAGCCCGCCGACGGCGAGGTTACAAGAAGAAAATTCTGAAGAATTTATAACTATCTCGCTGACAGCGAGCCCGAGCCCGCTGACAGCGAGCTAGAGCGGTTTGAAGATCTTCTAGAAGCCTCGCCGACAGCGAGGTAGTTCGTCGCCGACGGCGAGGTAGTTCAAATGGCACAGATACATTGAACATGGACACTTTTTGAAGGGATGCTTACGCACCTCTTGGTCCTTTGCTTACCTCTATATATAGAGGCCGAAAATCAGTCTTTAGTGTGCAGTCTTTTGTGTCTTTTGTGCAGTCTTTTGTGTCTTTTGTGCAATCTTTTAGTCTTTTGTCTAGTTTTGTGTGCAGTTGTGTGTCTTTAGTGAGTCTTTAGTGAGTTTAGTGAGTAATTAGTGAGTCGTGTTGTACTGGAAGGAAGAGTCGAAAGGAACTACGAGAGTCCGTTTGGGGATAAATCGAGATAAGTATTTGTATTTATTGTTTTTAACTTTAAATGAAATCCATGCTTAGTTTAGTTCCCATGCATTACGAGTAGTTTATTAGTCTTTCTCCCTGTTTATGAAATTAAGTGACTTGATGAAATTAAAATAGAGATACTTATATATATTAATAAATTGTGATAATTTTTACTTAAAAATTAATTTACTTTCAAACTGGTCATTTGATTTGTTAAAATATGTTGATTATCAACTATAGTAAAAATTACATCTGATATTCGGGGAATTCAAAAGCCTTGGAAGGAGGGTGCAAATAAATAGGGAAATAATATCACTGGGCGTAGAATTGAGCATTTTAGTGTGACAGACTAAAATATTCAATTCGGTCCTATTGTTTGAGAGCTGAAGTGTAGATGTTAGCCCTCAGGCGAGGGGAACGTGGGAGCTCTGAAGTGGCGGTCGGTATCCTCCCGACCTAGCCGCGATTCGATAATCAAACATAGGATTAGTCGATATTCTTTACACTGGACTAAAGGGTAAAGAATAGGAATGCTCTTATTTGTCACAATACCTTAAAATTATCTATTTAAATTCATCAATCACTTAAATTTCTAAACAAGGGAAAGATACTTTTTCGAATAGTAAAGACTTATTTAGCAATTAGTTTAATTTCCTACATTTTCAATACGTATTAATTTCCTACTTAGTTAAGTTACCTAATTAAAATACTCAGTTTACTTTATTGCGCTCAAATTTAGAATTCCAAATTTTTGTATACTATTTTAAAAATGATTATTATTATTTTAAATTAGTTGTTATTTAATTTTCTCTTTCCCTGTGGGATCGATAACCGAGGACTCCACTAGAGCCCTGTATTACTTGATACGATACGTATACTTGCGTAGCATCCACAACATAAACAATTACAATTCTATACATATAAATAGCGGGGTCAAGTTTTTGGCGTCGTTGCAATTAAATTAAAAATATCATAATATAAAATTGTGGGTCATCAAGTTTCAAGAATTCTTGTGCATTGTTGTGGTTGCTCGAGCAGGGAGGATAGAGCATCAGAGCACCGTAGCTATGGGATCGCAGAAGGACAGCTACTCGCACAAGAGAAGCAACAACGGGATCGCAAAAGGATCGCAAAGCTGTCGTCTTTCTCTTCGTCTGCTCTCCCGAGATTAGGAGCAGAAGAGGGGAGTTTAGAGGTTTTGCGAGTCCCGTGCATCTCGAGTAGAGAAGGGGCTCTCACAGTGCAGACGAAAAACTCTTTGCTTTTAAGAAAGCCTTAATCACGAGAACTTGGATCTTCGAAGATCGATTCCTTTTGTTTGCTACGAAGCAGAGGAGAAGTGCAGAGTGTTGTATGAGTTGGAATTGGGAGATTCAAGTTGCTTCATGTGGAACAAAATCTGGCAAGGGATTTGAATTGAGCATATAAAATAAAGAATAGTTAAATTGAGTTTGATCCTTGAAGATGAAATTGAACAAGGTCTAGTCAGGAAGAGAAAGGAAGTTGAAGGCTGCCATGCTGGAGAAACTTGGGCTCTCATGACATTGCTAACATATCCCCTATATAATGAGCATTCATTGCAAGTTTGGACACTGTTCTTATTCTCAAGTGTTGGCAAGTATCTAAGGAGGATCCAAAGTTGAAGGCTGCCATGCTGGAGAAACTTGGGCTCTCGATGAGAACATGACGTGTGAGATAGCATTGTTGCCAGCAGGGAAAAAATAATTTGGGTGCAAGTGGATTTTATAAGGCACGATTGATGGTGAAATGGTAAATCAAATGTATGGCATTGACAATGATGAGTCCTTTGCACTGGTAGAGAAGAAGAGCACAATGAAGAAACAAGTTTCTCCCGCAGTGAATGGTGGGTGGAGGTTACATCAACTCGATGTGAAGAATGTTGTTCATCATGGCGAGTTACTAAAGAAGGTGTATATGGACATAACACCAGGATTCGGTACAGATCAGACATTGGGCAAGGTGTTCAGGCTTAGGAAGTCGCTTTATGGCTGGAAGCAGTCTCCTTGAGCCTGGTTTGATAAGTTTAGAAATGCTATGATGAGCATGAGATATCAATAGATCAATGTCAACCATATAGTGTTCTATCGTCAAAATGGTGTTCACACTACTATGATTATTGTGTACATTGACGATATGATTATCACTACTGATGATGAGATAGAGTTGCTTTAAGGTAAGATTGAGCAAAGAATTTGAGGTGAAGAATAGTGATACTTCCTTGGGATTAAAGTGTTTTATCTCAGAGAAATTATGTACTAGATATCCTCACAGAAATAGACATGCTGAGATGCAAGCCTGCAGTATCTCTAATTGATCAAAAGGGCAAGTTAAGTGCAGAAATAGGAGAGCGAATTGATCGTGAGAGATAACAGAGATTGGTGGGTCATCTGATCTATCTGAGTCACATGCGTCCCGACATCTCATTTGCAGTGAGTGTGGTGAGCCGCTATATGCATGATCCAAGGAAGGTTCATATGAGCGTAGTGAATCAGATTTTGAGTTACCTGAAGGGTGCACCAATGAAGGGGTTGATTTTCAAGAAGAATAAACATATAGTCATTGCGGGCTATTGTGACTCTAACTGGGCGAGTTGTGTTGATGACAAGAGGTCCACATCTGGATACTGTATTTTTGTAGGGGGCAACTTGCTCTCTTGGAAGAGTAAGAAATAGTCGGTACAGTGAGATCAACAACAGAGGTGGAGTTTATGGCCATGGCCATATAAGTTGTCTAGATAATGTAGCTGAGAGCCTTGGTGTTAGAGCTCAAGGTGGACTAAGGAGTTCAAATGAAGTTGTGGTGCGACAAGAAGTCAGTGATCAACATCACTAACAACCCGGTGCAACATGATAGAACCAAGCATGTGGAGATTGACAGGTTCTTCATGAAGAAAAAGCTGAATAACGGACTACTGGAGCCAAGTCATGTAGCCACTATAGAGCAAGTGGCTGACTGACTCACCAAAAGACTTACTTCATTAGAGTTGTCTAAGTTATGTGACAAAATGGGCTTAGTGAATATCTTTTGTCCATCCCTCTTGAGAGGGGTTGTTGAGATATGTATCTAATGTAGGGTCCTATTTATAAATAAATGAAGTTTAGGGATTTATTTGTAAATGTTGTAACATGTAAGACTATATAAACCTGTCATCAATAAAATGAAGGTATTCTTCAATCCGAAAGACATTACTGTGTAGCAGTATACTCCGATTGACGTTCTGAAGGTTGTGAGCTTTTCATCTTCTGGTGCCATCTTTTTCTGGTTGTATCCTGACGATCCATCCATGAAAGAGAAGACTTCGTGTGTCGAAGCAATGTCGATCATCAATAAAATGAAGGTGGTTTTTTGAAGCAGTAATTTCTATTAAATGATTAAATTTTAAATATTATTAAAATTAAATAACATTTTATTTAAATAATGCATTAGTTTAAACAATGGTGATAAATGATTCTATAGACGATATTTGCATAATGACTGATTACTTCAATCATCTATTTGCAAAGGTTAACTTGAATTCAAATAATTCTTTTTTAAATCTAATCGGATTAATTTGAAAATAAGTGCTAACAAATTCAACAACTGAACTACTCTGGTTTTAACGGCTATGTGTAGAAGAATAGCATAAAAAAATATGAAAAATGATGCACCACAAGAAAAACTGAGAAAAAAAGTCTCCCAGTCGTTCTTTCTTTCACAAACACCAATAATATGTCAATATATGAAGCAAATATTACGACGTATATACACCGAATGATGCAGATAAGAGGGTCAGATTATTTTCTTCTGCATGTATCACAGTCATTGATGTACATACAGTCAACTGTATGTAATATTTTTTCTAATATATGGCCTCCAAACCTTCTTTCTTGCTGCACTACATGAGAACTTGTACAAATAACCTATGCACTTCTGCTGTATATTTTTCAGTGGTGAAAAAACAAGTCCCTTTTCTTTGGGCAGCACTTTGAATAGAGATAAAATGAAAATTTAAGAACTTGAGCTGGAGAAAATGAGGTATTAGTTGGGTTGTTTTACACATATCCGGGTAATAGAAAGCAAATGCTTGCACTCTATACGTTCATGTTTTGTTCTTTTACATTTATATCATTCAAATCTGTTATATCACCTCAAAAATATTATTATTCTAATTTTCTAAAATTACATACACCATTTATTTATATATATATATACTATTTATATTTTTTTTAAAAGATTGATCAACAGTCGGAGACCGCCGAGCAACCCTTATAGGTTGAACTGACCGAGGAGGGGACCCCTATTCCAGTCCTGTGTGCTATTAAAATCCTACCGCAATTTGTGAGATTCAAACCCCTGACCTGAAGGACTTACACCAAAGACCTTACTGATGAGCCAAAGCTCGCGCACATCACACACACACACACACACACACACACACACACACACACACACACACACACACACACACACACACACACACACACACACACACACACACACACACACACACACACACACTATATATATATATATATATACTTTCATTCAATACACATTAGAGCCTTTCCGGCACTTGTTTTATTTTTTTACTTTTTTTTATTGAAAGAAAAACACTAGTATATACTTCAATGTCTTTATAAATAAATATATATATAAACATATATTATTCTTCAGCATAATGTGACTTGACAAATATGTCGACTTTTCAGAGACTCAAAAGCAGTTCTTCTTCTAAAATGGAGCTCGATGAGGAATCCCCTTTCTGGGGGATTTCCGGTAGCTGTCGATACGCGGCGAAGTTGGCGGCGAAGTTGGCGGCGAAATGACGCTGCTCTGCCGGCCGTGACCATCATCATTCGGCGATCTCCACCCTTCTTTCGTCCCAAGTAAAAAGGTAAGCTCCCGGTCATGATTCATTCCAGCAAGCTGCAGTTTATCAGAATGAAACAATATTATCTGCAGGTTAGGTGCATATCATTGGTATTGGTGTGGTGTTGGGGTAATATTGATAGTATTGCGGTGGTATTGTTGTGATATTGAAGTGCAATACCATCTCAATATCACCTAAATATCACGGTCCGCACATATGCCCAGTGCATGCAATATTCGCTCGAAGAGCATAAACAAGAGCAAAAACTGCAGCTTTATAGTCATATGATAGGAGATGGGAGAATTGGAACAAATAGAAGAAGAAAGTGAAGAAATTTGAAAAAGGGGGCACCTTGCATCCAATGGAACAGAACCGGGAGGAATCAATGAGACCCCGGTTACAACTCTTGCAGGTGACAGTGACACCCTTTCCCTGCCTCGGTTGCGGCCGCCCGTTCAAAAATACAATCTTTGCACTGTTGATAATGTATGTCTGAATCCATGAAATTTTTATATATTTCGATATTTCCGATACCCTGATCACGTTGTGGTATGAGGATCTTCGAATCTGAAGCCAAGTTTGGATTTTGCATAGCAAATATTAATAAAGAAGAAGCCTTTGAACAAATAAGCAAACACAGAGACAGAGTCAGGAAACCTGGACGACATGGTGGTCTTTGTGATGAGCTAGACAAGAAGAACAAAGAGCGCTACCAGTGCAGTCCAGGCAGTACATATTACATTCGCTCTTATTGGAATCGCTGTGGACTTTACAGGGGATAAAGAAGCTAGTTTTCAGAAGAGGAGACAGCCATGGCGGCGCTCTGTAATTGTCTTCAATCTCCATCATCGGCTAACCTACAGAAATAGTAAGAAAATCAGCTAATTTTGAACTTGTTGAATCAGTGGAAGCATAAATTTGAGGATAGAAGAAGGATTGCCATTACTTTCATTACTTGTCTAAAAAAAGTTATCTTTCTGCAATTTTCAGAAGAAAGTTCTCTGCAGACTTATAAAGCGGCTCCCAAATAAGAATGGAATGCGGTTTTCACATAGCTCGTCTACCGTTGGATCATTTAGCCACAAAGAATGGATGGTGGATGATTTACTTTTTAATTTTTGAGAAATTTTTGGTAAAGTGTAAATTTGTTTTTAAAAATGCAATTGCATGAAAGTGGAAAGGGATGATAATATGACTATCATGGTGGAATAAATATTATTTTCTTAGCTTAATGACATGACATTTTAGAGCTTGAAAAAGGAGGTCATTAAACGAGAGATTCAATTCATAAATAATGATATTTCCATCTCTTTTATTCTCAATGAAACCATGCCTAAGTTGCTTAGATTGTAAAATATATTAGAAATTTATTGGATATAATTAAATTCTTTTTGAAGGTGATTATAATAATAAATATTTTTACATCCATGTTAGTAAGAGAAAATTTTGTAACATATTTATGAACGGATTTAATTATGCTGACAATCACCTTATTTTGAGAAAATATTCCATCCGGACTCCCCACGCAAATTTACGTTCAGAGTCTAGTGAGAATTTATCACGTGGTATGTGGGCTTCACTGTAATACACTGGTTTTATGAAGGGATGGGGCTCACTTGCTACGTGACACACTCCCACTAGACTCCGGATGCAAATTTTATATCCAGAGTCTGGATGTAATATTTTTTCCCTTGTTCCTTTTCTTCTAGAAAAAAAAATTAATCTTATTAGAAATGCGAATTAGATTCTTATTATTTCTATAATATTGATAGTGACCGTGCATTTGCATTCAATTCCATTATATAAAGGAAATCGGTATTTAGTATACCACAGTTCGATTCCAATACGATTTCATGTATCCTATTCGACCGTCCGCGCCTCGGTAGGGATCGAACCCAAGACCTTCAGAGGACTTACGGTGAACACGCGCCCAAACCATCACGCCACGGCTGCGGCACAATTCCATTATGTATATATATATATATATATATATATATATATATATATATATATATATATATATATATATATATATATATATATATATATATATATATACATATCTAATAAGTTTTAAGGTATTCTATCTCAATTAAATGGTTCTATTCATAGCCTTTTCAAATCATTATTGAGAATGAGAAAATATCATCCTGTATCTTCTTTCCCTTCTAAATAATTGTTCAATATCTTTGTAAATGTCTTACCAATACATTCAAAGATAATCCTATATGACATTATATGTCTTTATAGTTTTCCTATTTCTTTACTATCTTTTATAGATGATTTTAGAATTCTTTCAAATGGCAACATTGTAATGATTAAATTACTTCGAAAATTTTACCTTCTATTATGGAAGAGACTGGTCTTGTTATACATGGGTAGCAAATGCTATACATTTTAGACATATAAATGTAGCTTGGATATTAAGCATATTAATGTTATCATTAAAATATATTTGTGGCATTTTTATACATGCAACAAAATTCTTATATATCTATAAATCTAACACATATATTTGCATATTTAGTATATAA
The DNA here is from genome assembly GCA_022702705.1 of Papilionanthe hookeriana x Papilionanthe teres. NCBI lineage: Eukaryota > Viridiplantae > Streptophyta > Magnoliopsida > Asparagales > Orchidaceae > Papilionanthe > Papilionanthe hookeriana x Papilionanthe teres. The sequence goes on along the minus strand of CM040435.1, from coordinate 67,458,442 downwards.
TTTTTCCAATGTTAGTAATTTTTATGTTAAAAAAAAAAGAAAAAAAGGATCTAAAATGTGGTTAAGTTTACATATACCATACAAAGTACTGTTTTGATAAATATCACAGATCTTATTTATATAAAATTGGATATTCCATTATTTGGGAGCATATATATAAATACATATATATAAGGAAGCCAATAGGCAATTTTATTGATCAAATTTGAAATTACAGGTTTTAGGTAGGAGGGGTCTACTAAGAAGGGAGGATACATGAAAAGCATCCCTAGGGCCCCAAACCTCCTGGTAGACAACTCACACCAAAAAGGTTCTTTAAAAGGATAACAAGTATACCCAAAAAAGAGAAAAATTCTCCAACAAATATACCCTGTCCAGCTCCAGTATGTCCAGAATATCTGCAATAGTAGATCTGGTGAAAAGAATATATATATATTATTGAAATTAGCTATAAATGATCTTTTTGTTTTTTTTTTTAATTTGTATGTAAACTATTGAAAATGCCATATTAGTATGTATACGTGTGTGTGTGTGTGTGTTTTATACACGTAGATATATATACACGCGTACATATAAATATGTGTATATACACATGCGTGTGCGTGTGCGTGTGTGTGTGTGTGTGTGTGTGTGTATATATATATATATATATATATATATATATATATATATATATATATATATATATATATATATATATATATATATATATATGGCATTATATGGAATGATGATAAATTCGTCTAATGGGGATTGGCTAGCGATTCTTGTAATTCTTGGCAAGTTAACAGGATTGAAATGGTTTCTATTAATAAATAATTTAATTTTATAATTTAAATAATTTTAAAGTACATTATTATTACCTTAGAGATTGAATGAAACCTTATATTCAATTAACTCTAGCTGTTTTTATTAGAAATAACTTATATGATTTATCCTAAGAAGATGATATTTTATTTAATAAATCTAATTTTGATGTTTTCATTTCTAAAGATTTGTGGATCATGATTATGTTATCTTCATTGGTTAATTTCATAATAGAACCCGAGGCTTTTTTAATCCACCCTCAAAACTATTACACTATATGCTCTAATAATGGATTTCTTGTAAACATCCAGACGTTCGACGGTATAATTTTTAGCTAATAAAATTCTCTGCAACTCCGTGGACGATGGCAATTTGCCGAACCGAGTAGAACAGTATGTTCCACTGTGTTTTCTGGTTTTTGATTTTTGTTGATCTGATTTTTCGATTTATTGCCGTCGTTTTTTCTACAACAGTTCATCAACATCAACTGCTCAGTCATTGCTAACCCCTTGAAGCTCTTTTTGATAGGGTACTGCCACTAGAGGAGCAAGTTTTAAAAAAATTTGCCATTGGACATCCATCCCAAAGAGAGTCATAGTAGGCCATTCCTTGCATGTAGGAATCTATGTTAACTCTCTGTGCCCATGCCAGGATTATTGACAGTAGTTGGTTCCATTTCTGCTTCATTTGAGCCCAAGATATCAGTTTCTTTCTTTGTGTCCTTAACCGTAATAGCTTCAATACCTTACTCATCCTCATAGAACAACCTCCAGCAGAATCATTGCCTTCATATTTCTATTTCTGTAACTCACAAAGGCAAAACACAACTCTTAAGCTTCTTCCTCTTCTGGCCTCTCCTCTTTGTTTAAACCTGAAGGTGCAAGGATTGGCATGGGCTGTGTAAACTGGGAGCAAGATTAGAAGGCAGAGAGCTATAGGAACAGGGCGGAGCCAGTTAGGATCCACAGGATAATGGTTCCCACTCAAATTTAAATATATATATATATATATATATATATATATATATATATATATATATATATATATAATTTTGTTATCTTGCCTCTTCGGAAATGTTAACTACGCCCATCTAGAAATATTAATTTTGCTAATTCTGAATATTATTTTGCCTAATTTTAAAAAAATTATAAATATATTGAGCGCGAATTATGCATGTCGTGTGTCGGCATGTTAATTTCAGCGTGTTTGCTCCCTTCAAGTGTTGAATGTCCTTTGTTAGATAATTGTGATGACCTTGACGCCTTCATGGAATCTATTTTGGTGATTAAATATCATTTGAGTAATTTAAATATCAATTCAGTAATTTTGGTGTACGTTGAGACATATCGGACCCAAATTTTGTGTGTTGTTTTTGTTCTTTATCTTTTCGTTGTGGCCAACCAAATTGATCATGAGAGGCCTCTCTAGCTAATCTCAATGCTATAGATGCAATGGATAGGTCCTTTTTGTAATCAAATAATATTTGTTGGAAGGTCTTTAAAAATATTGAGTTGAATCAGCTCAGACAGCTTGTTGTTTTGCTTAAAATTCATCTTCTTCATCAAGCAGAGCAGATATGGAGATCAAAATTATCAAATTAAAAAAGAAAACTTAATGTATCTCTCTTGAAGCCTACATAATATTTTGGAACTCTTTAATGCTATGGATGAAATTAGGTCTTATGAAACCAAATAAACTTATGTATCATATATTTACAATAATAATTATATTTATTCTCTTCCTTCCACATTTAATATGGTGCCCTATAATGTGGAAGTTATTCAATCTTAAAATACTAGAACGAGCAATCGATCATTGATCGCATCGATGAG